>JAQMCX010000053.1:10699770-10734967 GCA_029814765.1 Acanthurus leucopareius | reverse complement strand
TTGTGTGTGTGTGTGTGTGTGTGTGTGTGTGTGTGTGCGTGTGTATGTGTGTATGTGCTCACACAAATATTAATAGCATGCAACTGTGAACATGGCTGAATGCATAATGCACAGGTTAGAGAACATGTGTCTATGTGCTTGTGAGCCTCATTTATTGTGTGTATCAATGCAGAAAACATCCGTCTGTAAATGAAAAATTTGTGTCAAAGTCTGTTTTTTCTATTAAAAGCAGAAAGAACAAAAACCTAATTAAATTATCTCACTATTACAAAGTGCAGTGGCAAAAATATATTTTGGGACAGTACAGAATAGGGCAGATATGCTTTTAAAATGAGTTAATGTAGAAGGGGAAAAAATCTTCTTTTTCCTTTTATTGATCAAAAATCTTAATTTAGATTATTGAATTGAAAATAATGATTAGCTTCTACTCCTAAAAGACAAAAATATTCAGTCAGAAAGAAAAGGGAAGAGAGAGATGAGACAGAGAGAAAGAAAAGGATGGGATATGAAAGCACACATGTGAATAAACAGTGACTGACGTGTCATCATGTCTTTCCTCTTTCCTATTTCTTGCCTGCCTTTATATCCTCTTTTTTCCTTTCTAATTCTCTTTTTTGTCTCTAAACTGGCCTTCCTTGCTGTCTCCCATCTTTGTTTTTGTCACTGGGTCTTAAATCATTCACATCTCACATATCTACGCCTTTGCCCACTTCAGCACTCTCCTCCTCTTCCTTCCTTTTGTCTGAATCTCTCCATCTCTACAAACCTCTCCTTTTTTCTTTCCTATCACATTTACTGTCTTTGTCATCAACAGTAAAGTCACTGTATGAACCCTAACCTTTGAAAAATTTTCACTGTTATTATGGTCTCCTCTCAACCATCTCTCCCTGTTTCTCCACACTTCCCCTGAAAAATCATCCCACATGTGACACAGACATCCTGATGCTACTGGATTAGAGACAAACATGTAAAGTTCAGTCATCCAGATCTTTAGCATTGAATGAATCTTTCACATATCAGGTGCATGGTATTTCTTTGGGTATAATTATTTGGGCATATGAGTGTCCCTCCTGTGCCCATCTGTGAGTGTGTGTCCTGTGGGGGGCTGAGTCAAAGAAAGTGCATGTGTGTGCAGTCTTTGTCTTCACATTTGTGTGTGTGTGTGTCTTTCTGTCTTTCCAGAGAAGTGATGGTTTGTAAAGTTAGATAATCTTCAACACCGAGAGTGCCTCTGGGGAACCCTAAACACACATACATGCACACGAGGCACAAATGAGTGCTCACATGTGCAGCAGGAACACACATTCATCAATCACTAGAAGTGCAAGCACATGCACACAAGACACTGGAAGCTGGAGGTTATTTAAAATGAGGGGAATTTGAGTGGAATAAGATGATTTGGGGTGAAGGAAAAAGAAGTCTCACATAATTAGCAATGGATGTTGAAGGGAGAGCAAAAGCCGCCAGAACTCACTTATCATCAATGAGGCATTTATCTCGCAAGCTATTTGTTTCACAAGCTATTAGTGTAGCCTGTGATGTGAAGTTTGCACCCGAGCAAAGGGAGATATTTCAACCTTATGCACACTGTCTCAAACGCACAACTTCACCAAAGAAGAGGGATTATGTATGCATTTTACAGTACGTTTGAATTTTTAATTCCCAAGTACACTCCATTTCCCGGGCTGGAAATTTTTTAGTCTCCATCTGTGACTTGCTTCAACAGAAAAAAAACAAGGATGAAAGAAAAGAGGGGGAGGACAGGAGAGAAAGAAGTTAAAGGGTGAATAAACAGCCCCACAGCAGCCAGCTGTTCATCGTCTTTCTGAAACATCTGTCATAGAAGAGAAAAGAGGAAATACAGAAAAAGAGAAAAAGTGAAGAAGAACATTCAGAAAAGAAAAGAAAAGAAAAGAGCAGGGGGAGGACAGGAAATGGTCATGAGATCAAAAATTAATGTTTTATTCTCTACTGTGAGCTGTTGGTTTGTGTAAAGTTTGACCAAAAAAATCACTTGGTCGCACCATTTCTATAGCACCCACGTGTGTTTGTGTGTGATTTGAGATGTGTGTTCTTCTGTGTACATAGGAGTATGTGCCCTCATGCATTTCTTTAATATGACTTTGCATCATAATAAGAGAGTCTACAGCCATGCTAGCAGCTCTAACAAGCTCTGCAAAAATTTGACTTCATGATGTTGAAGGGGGGGCACAGTAACAGAGGTTACTGTGCTTCATCCCAAGGCAAACGTGATTATATAGAATTGAAGTCTGGCACCCATAGACATCACCAAATGTTGAATTTCCTCTTTTTTTTCATCAGTCATCATCAGTTTCATCATATTAAGACCTGAAAGACCTGCAGATACTATCTCCTACTGGCAACAGACTTGATGTTGACTAAAAGCTCATTTTACTGAGTTCATTTCGAATGAGTCTCATGAGTTGGTGATTTAACCCTAAAATAATGGACATCAGGCAAACTAAATCAAAAAGCAGAAGCGGCTGAAAATAATTTCCATAATTTCCAAGTTAATGAGCCGTGTGATGAAAAGAAAATACTGCAGCTAGAACAGGCCAAGTCCAGAGGGGACCTGAGCTGATTGAATTCATGACAAGAATGGAGGACGCAAGAATAACTAAGAGAAAGAAAGACAAAGAAGAACAAAGAGAATGAGCCAGAAAATGAGTGACAGGAGGTGGAGGTGTCCAGTCTGCAGGTTACAATGAGCGAGAAAAAAGAAACATTAGAGAGAGAGAGAGAAAAAGAGAGAGAGAGAGGAGAGGTGAGGGGCTTTTTCTCATGGCTGGTTAAATCTTTGCTTAGTTTTGCTGGAGGCTTCAGAGCCTGACAGACGAACAAAGAACAGAGAGCTATTCTCTGACATCATTATGTGACCTCATCCAGCTTATCCAGCTCTTAGCTTGACCTTATCCCTTCACGCTTCAAGGACACACACACACACACACACACACACTCATGCGTGCACATTCTCAAAGGTGCAAATGTGTGGACAACACAGATGTTTGCAAGTGTTCACGCACAGATGTCAATGTGACTGTTTTGGGAATTCTGTAACTTTATGTAACTTCCAAGAAGAATGACAGCATCAGTCGTTTCAGCGAGTGTTCTGAAACAGCATATGTTGGGATTACTGCAAAACATCTGTCTGTACACCTGAGACTGCTGTTGGTTTCTCCTTTTATTTCTCGTTACAGCACGACCACAGTGATACAAAGGACATGATGTATTTGTCACCTCACTCCCTCTTCCATCACCTAATACTTCCTGTCTGTCTCTGCTGTCAACTATCGCATACAAACAAAAAAAATTATTTAAAAAATTAATCTCAGGGTGTTAAATGTAACATTTCAGCATAGATTACAGTAAAATTCTTCTTAACTCACTTGACTTTGTTTGCCACTTTTATACTGTAAAGGTTTTATTTGGTCAAGAGGTTACACTTCCTGAGTTTATTACAAGTGATTCAAGTTTAACTCTGGGTTTGTAAACAGATTTAGGTCTTTCACTTGACATCCAGTACACTGTGATACACTCTTGTGCTTCAGTGGCGTGGTTTAAATTCAATATTTACCCTGTACAAAAGTAAAAACTTGACTTTATGTAGGAATTGTACTGTAATTGGTTCCACATTGTTACATACAGCAACTTTGAAAAATGCATAACCTCTTTGTATTTCCACGACTGCAAAGAAATAAAACAAAGAAATAAAAATCTGTTGTTAAAGAGATAACAAAAAGCCAGGTTTAATGAAATGCTCTTGAACTTCACCTCTCAGTTAATGCAACAGTAACAGGGTTACTGTGTCTATTCAGCAATGCACAGAGTTAATGAAATGGAGCTTCAGAGAGCATAAACACGAGAAGCACTGCATTATGTGTGTGTGTGCAGTCTCTGCACGCATGTCTTTGTGGGCCCGTTGTTGTGTGTTTGCACACTGAGATGTTTGTGTGCTTTGGTTGCAGATTTACTTTCGCGTTCACTAACCTTCAATTTCATAATATATTAATATCTTGCTTACATACAAAATATTTAAAAGGGTTATTTATGGAACTATTTTCCAGAACTACTTTTTGAAAGCTGGTTCACAAGAGATTCAAGAAGTAAGTCCCACCTCTCCTGTCACGAATAGTGAATTCAGACAGCAGAGGGAGGAGCTTTTCCCTTTTCATAAATCAGAACATGGTGAGTCATATCAGCTGCAAATGCATCTTGACTTCCTGGGATATTTCTTTTAATGAGTGGAGGGATTTCCAAGATCATGGCAGGGTTTCTGAATGGTAGACTGTTGAACTTAAACCTGTAATTGAAAGCTGTTAAATGTAAATTCTTTAAGATAAAAAGACTATGGAATTCCCATGTACTTTGCCATCCATCTGAGAACAATGATTTGATGCTATTTATCATGTCAGGTATTCTGTGTCTCTGTATTTAGTAGGTCTCATTTAAAGTGATGGGGTCCATAATTCTCTGTTGGATAAGCTGACAATACTTACTAACTTTACTCGTATAAATCCGTCTGAAGTTACTGCTAATGCAAACAGAACATCCTGCTGCTTCACATTAAAAAGCATTTAGTTAATGAAACACATGACTTTTATTGTCAAATAGTCAAACCCAATACATTGAGTTACTGTGGACCCTTCTGAAGACAGGAAATCAGTCAAGGTTTCATTTTTATGGACAGACTGCTTTATAAAAAAACAACATAGGTTTGTTTTGCTGTGGTAAACAAATACATCTTTTCTATTATTATTAATGAAAGCTTTACTTTTAAACCGTGTCTGCTGACTAGCTACTTTTTTATCATCAGTAGGGAGTGAAAAGCAAACTCAGAACTGTTTCATAAGTGGAATAAGCTGTAATATCCCAGTTTTGACGGAATATGTTCTTGTATTACCTGATCTACACAACAGTGTGCAAGTGTAAGTGTTTAAGGTGTATGAACTGGTTTATCAGGGATGTTGAAGGGATTAGTCGAACAACATTGTAATGTAATGCAATGAAATTGATATATGCTGCAGTTACAGAGGGATAATCCCAATCCTCTATTTAAAAAAGAAAACAAAAAAAAACAAGCAAGAATAATACCATCCTGCCAGGGTATCTCAGTAAATAAATGTGGTGCACTCCATTTCAAATTCAAAGCTTAAGCAATGTGATTAAACATACTAAAGAAATAAGCTTTCAAACACACGATACACATTTACATAATAAGGTTACAGCAGCATCATGCCATTATCCTTTCAGATAATGGCAAGATTTAAGCTACCATCCTCTAAATTCCACCTTAAAGGAAAAAAATGTATTTGATTCCAGATGCAAAGCTTACTTAAGAAACCAAACCTACAACCGCTGTGTCAACATAAGAACGCACTGTCATCAGTTGAACTGATCCAAATATAAATATAAATGACTATATAAATATAAATGACTACAATAAAAAGCTTCTCCCATCTCACACAAACAGACTAATCCTTTAGGATAAGCACGGGTTGATAATTGACTCATTTCCACAGAAGTGCAGTTGTTTACATTTATATGCATGTCTAACGTGTCAGATTTGTCATGCCATCCATCCTGAACAAATAAAGCACTACAGAGCTCACACTGTGGCGTGAGTGGCTCATCTGCCTGTGTGCTTAATGTGTTCAGCAGAGTCAAACCTCTGCTTCTCACTGAAGGTTATCTCAACTCTTTTGCTAAAAGAAACAAAGGATCATACACTGCAAAGATGTTTTCCAGGGGCCCCTTTTGCCAATGAAGACATCCTTAAATTTTGGATGACTCCTATGTTTCTATAGAAAATTAAGGACAGTTGAAAGTTGATCTTTTGGGTGGAAAAGACATTTCATCAAGGATGCAAAACACGTCATATGTAGATGGCTGATTCAAGTCAAGTCAGATAAATATCTTTTCAAAAATATCAAGCAATTTAAAGCTACTGAACACACCTGTAAAAAAAGGAAAACAGACAACACAGGAAGATTTCCATTAATTCAGATGTGGTGCAAGATATCGTGCTTTACGCAGGTACCATTCTCTCAACACCTCAGGATCCGATTAATCCAAAGTCAGTGTGTTGGGATAATATTTCACTATTGTCCAGAAATATTAGAAAATTCTAGCTAAATTAGGATATAAACACTGTTTGGATTGACTAAAGGGAAGAACTACGCATGATGGATCAGATCTGCTGCCTGTGTCAAAGAGAAGCCCTCTGAAGTAGCTGATAAACTCTTAAGCAGATGGTAATCTGACCTAACTCTCCATCACACACACTTTGATAGACACCACTTAATTAAGACCAATCTAACAGAAACAGAGAGATCAACAGTCTTCTATACAAGGTCAGTCACTGCTCCCTGTTTGAGCTCAAGGACACTTCATCAGCACTGAAACACCACAAGCAGCAAAAATCAGCTCCAGTTAACACAGAAAAACACCATGTATGATGATGGATGTTATATTTCCCATAGAGCAGTTTAGTGACCGTAGAGCAGAGCTCAACTTATGGAGCCAAATCTGACCTGAGGTTCGGTGCTGGGTGGCCCATCAAACATGCCAGCTTCAGTTTAGCTCAGTTTCAGCTCCTGCCTCATGGAAGTGCAAAAAAAAGGAGATTATGGCTGTGAAGTCGTCTTATTCTCCCATGATATCAGTCTCAACAGCTGCAACAACAGCGAAAAAAGCCATTTGTGTTTTCGTGTGATTTGGAAATTATATAAAAAAAGGGCACTGCTTTTTTTTTTTTTAATTAATCATTTTAACTGGTAAAAATGATCATAAATTAAGTAGTAAGCAAGTTTCCCTGCCTGAGAGCCATGTAGCTGCAAAATCTGCCGCCTTTCATCAGTTTTTGTGAAACAAAGTTTTGGAAGTACACAGTTTTCTTCAGCAAGAACATTGAGGCGTTGACTGCAGAGTGTTCAGAGACAGTTAGCGTGGGGTGATTAAGGACCACACATTGAGCACACCTGATTAAATATCTGAGAACAGATGGCTATCAGATGAGGCTTTCCATCAAACTCCTTCAGCAAGACAGGGGCAGGCTCAGTGACAACATTCAGGAAATTAAAGGGGAATACCACACAATCCAGACACTGCAATAACGGACCTTGGATCTGCTTTTGCTGCATATCTAGACAGTTATACAATTTCACCCCGCAGTTCAGGGGCTAAAATTCTGACAAGTTCTGGGTAAAAGCATTAGGACATTATCATTATTATTTGTCATTACCTGAGCATGTTTTTGAACAGAAGGCTAAGTTTGTTTTGCACCTTTGAGCAGATGATCATTATAGATTTACCATCAATTTAGCACAGCGGGAGACAATAAACTGCAAGAACTACCTACCACATCTGCACAACAGGACTGCTGCTGCTGCTGCACTACAATATAAAACATCTTCCAGGTTCCTTTTTCCTGTTTAACTTCATTCTGCACCTTAGTTTAATGTCTCTCATGTGAATGGTCAAGTTGCTGAGGTCCAAAAAAAAGGGGAGAAAAAGTGTTTTGTCAACCAAAGCCAACAGATGGCAACATTTCACACTTATGAGGGCAGTTTATTTCCCAGCTGGCTGACACATTTCAACTCCTATGGCAGTGATATCTAATAATCTAGAAAACTGTCACAAAATGAACTTTATATATATGTGTGTGTGTGTGTGTGTGTGTATATATATATGTCCTACACCACAAGCCATATTTTTAATGAGTCACAAGCTGAGTCTTTGTGATATTACCTGGTGTTTGGCTCCAAACTGGCTATAAATATTCCTTTATTACTTTGATGTTGTGGTCACAGAATTTTATGTTCTTTGCTGGATTTCTCTCCTTAACGATTCTAGAGGTGACTGTAAGTTTAAAAATCAATCGATACCAGTATTTTACATAGTTTTGAGAATAATCGCTTAAATTTGCTTCGTGAAATAATCTAAATTCTTCACTCCAGTCATACACAAATGCTTTGAACATTATATTTATTAGCTGGTAATGTTCAAACTTTGCTTTCTTTTCAAATCTGTTAGAAAATATTCTCTTCAGTCAACCTTCCATGGCCTATTTTGTCCAACAATGAAGGAACGATGAAGTGAGCAATAAAGTAGCCGCAATTCAGTGCAGTAAAAGTAGGACTTTCACTATGCTTGCCCTTGAAAGCCACAGTGCAGTAATTGCTTTCAAAACATATCCATTGGTTGAATAGCCCTAAATCTCAAGATGGAACCTTAACCGTAACATAAAGCTTTGCCCTCGGGCAAGTTAAAGCTCAACATTATGGGACAGAAAAGGCAGAGAGAAAAAAATAGGCTTAAAATGGGACACAAATGTTTTGCCATGATGCAGAAAGAGCAAAGGATGAGACTTGTGCTGCAGCTCTGACAGGAAGAAAGAGACACACCAGCAAGAAATGCACAGAATTACTTCATCTGCTTTTCAGATAATTGCTCCTTTATGCTGCTAGAGAATAATTACAAAATCCACAGAGGCATACGTATCTGACACATGTGTATCATACAGAAAAAAGTAAAACCTTCTTTAAATGGTGATGTTTTATTTAATTAATATAAATTAATTTAACTGAAAAAAAAACTTCAAGAGAAAATGCTTCATTCCACACGGATAAAAAGTTTTGCGGATAGCAGGAAGGATGCGAAACCGCCGCCTCTTAGTGACTCAGTTGTGTAAATAAAGCGTGAGCTGATGCTTGCGTGCTTATTTCAAAGAAGCAACTTTGCAGTCTGAGTCATCTCTCTATGTGTCTAAAATTGTTTAACTCTCGTGCAAATTTGAGCTTTACAAATGTACAAAAACTTTTTTTAATGCTCCAGTGGCTCAGTGTGAGCAGATACGTTTTCTTTCCAAGTAATTTTCTTTGCAGTCTCCAGCAAATAAAAATAGACCATGTAGCATCTGAACTGTTTCTAACAAGTTTATTCAACACTGCATATGATGTTTTATCTGACAAGATCTCTGTGATTTCTTTATTATTGAGAGAAAGGGCTGTACGTTAAAAGTACTTTGTTAGAAGGCAACAGAAACATACTAAAAGTGTCCTAAATGTTACAAGAAACAAGTTGTGAACCAGTCAAAGTTGCTTAACATACGAGAAAAATAAAGCACACAAATAACATGAAAGAGCTAAACAACATACTAGAACTAAACCGAAAAAAAAAATAATGTGACATTTACATTCATATTAAAATTTACATGTACTGCCCTCCCAGAACTATAACCATCTTACACACAGGAAGTTATCTATTATTTTGGTTTAAATGCCTAAATCATATAACAGCACCTGTATGGATGAATGTATCAATGACGAATGTAATCCTGCTTCCTTACCTGTGCTGCCATCAGCGATAGCTCCATTATCCCTGGATCGATGGTTGCCAGCCTGAGCGTGTGAAGAAAACACGTTTTTTTGGGAGAGTAAGACGGTTGATGACAGAGAAAAGCAAACGGAAAGAGAGAGAGGAAAAAAAAGAGTTTGTGGAAGGTCCTTAAAACTGCAGTGCTGTGCTTCGCTGGATGAGTGCAGTTGTGGATGTGCTACATAATGACACTATGCAACGCTTTTTCATGCTTCATGGAAGAGTTTATTCATTCATCACATCCTCCTCTCTCTCTCTCTCTCTCTCTCTCTCTCTCTCTCTCTCTCTCTCTCTCTCTCTCTCTTTCTGTATGGATGTGTATGACGGGGGGCAGGGGTAAAGCAACGCTTGAAGCATGCAACGCAAACTTTGCAGAATTATTGATGCTGGCGTGACTTTTGCATGAAAGCTGCTGTGACACTGTTTCCCCAAACGTCCTCTTGATTCTACTTTTAGCTGATTTCCTTTAGATGAACAGCATAATCCCAGAGGCAGATCCTTGAACTGTTACTCTCCAGCTAGAAATGTACAGAAGAATTATCTGTGTGTGTGTTGAGTTGAGCGTTGAGATGAGCGGTTGGCTGTTCAGCAGTAATCCATCAGTTGAGTTTACTGATTTTTTTAATTGCACAAAAATGTTTGACTTCCAATACTGAAGGAACTTCCTTTCTTTAATAAAGGCATTAATTATTTTATCCAGTTAATGTGAATGAAATTCATTCACTGCAAGGTCCACTAATTGCATTTTAAATGTCACATTCTAGGGTATTCTGAATTGGCAGCTCTTTGTGTTGAAAGACAAGCAGGACCGATTTTTAATGAGCTTTCTGGCTTCGAGGATTAAGTTGGAATCAGACAGACCTGTAACGACAGCATTAAGTTAGTTTCTCTCTCAGGTTTATTGCTGAATCAGATCAAAGTGGGTTTGAAGGGAGGAAGGTATCCTTGTAAGTTCTTTTAAGAGCTATTTGAAATAAGATTTATAAGTTATTTTTTCAGCACCTTATTTCCTGACTTGTCTTTGCAGTTGATATTAAATTTCCTCCATAATAACGATCTCTTATGCTGAACTGCATTCCCAAAGCTTTGTATATAATCTCTGAATGAACACAGATTTTGCTGCAGGCTCTGTACACTCTGATGAGAAAACAGACATTTATGATGACGTTTCAGCAAACAGAGCCTGGGTCATTCTCAACAAAGCACTGGACCTTTTTATATGATATGTGACCTTTAATACAAAACAGCTCCCGCCTCCACTCTCTGCTCTATCTTTCCTGAACGCATTATGGAAGGTGATGAGGAGTTTTTATGAAACCATGTTTCTAACTAAATCTAGATTGGAGTCTGCTAGAAGATGCCTCATTTGGAAGAAGGTTTTGAATATTTAGGTCCCTTCCTAGCAGATCTTTCAGGTTTAGCCCAGTGCTAGCACATACAGTAGCACAAAGTACTCTGACACTATTTACAGTTTATGAAAGTTTATTTTTTCCAAAGTTTCTTAATTTCTGGGATTAGACCTTTAGACCTTGATTTTTCTCAGAAAATTATGTTGAGGTATGCCGCTGTCATTAGGGGCACTGGGTAGAGTTATTGGATAGCTAGTTGAAACTGTGGGAATTTTACTGATGTAATGTTATAACATCAAGTACTTTTAGTAGATTTGAAACTGAACACAAATATATAACACAAAGACACACACTATGTGCATTGTTGCTCAGAAACAGCCAGGCCCACATGCATGTGTAATTTTTTGCTCATCTTTGCTTGGAATGAGTTTTTCTGGGTTGGTGGATTTAATTTCCAAAGACAGATTCACCCCAAGCCACTTATGGGTCTCCAATGTCACAGCACAACAAGCTGTTAACTGTAGACCTCTATTGTGCTCTGTGGCCTTTGGAACAATTACTCCCGCATGAGAAATCCTCTTAAAATAGCCCCTGTTCTGTCCTTCATCTGTGTGTTACAGGGAGGAGTGAGAAAGTGACTGTACATGTATGTGGCCTACATGTACATATGAATATGTAGGCCTGTGTATTTGAGGAAGGGCTGCTTTAGAGCAATGTGTGTTTCTTCTATGCACAGTAGTAGAGACAATTTGAGGAGCCATGGTCTTTTTCTCTGAGGGCCATTGAGTCCAGCTGTCAGCAGAGAGAGATGTGAAGTCATTTTAGACAAAAGAGAAACAAAGAGGAGGAATGTGGACTATTAAATAGTTGATAGAGTTAGACTTTTGATTTTTTTTTTTTCCATTTTGATTTTTGATATATTTAAATTTTTTATGAGAGTACCGACTTTCCAAGGTTCCCTGCTGTTTTTCTGTGTGCCTGCTTTTTGTGTAAAAGTCTTCACTGAGGCACTTCCCTGAGCAGCTCTTTGACACACAGAAAAAGAGACAGGTAAAACTCTTTCAAGGTCCAGTGTGTGGGATTGAGTGATATCTAGTGGTCAAGTTGTAGATTGCACACAATTGAATATCCTTCTCCACTCCCCTTCCCTCTCCAAGCGAGCAAGAGAACCTTTTGGGCCACAAAACTTCAAAACTGTGACAGGCCCTCTTTAGAGCCACAGTTTGGTTTGTCCATTCCGGGCTACTGTAGAAACATGTACGTGTATCATGGTGGACTCCATGGAAGAGGATCTGCTCTCATTGTGGATAATTAAAGGCTTCTTCATTGTGAGGTAATGAAAACAACGCAAGTCTGCTTTTCATATTTTTATTTTTATCTTTTTATATTTTTAAAAAACATGAATATTTGCCCAAAAAGGCCTCACACAGTTATATTCCCACACACAAATGGATGACAAACTTTGAAGAGCGACTTTTTGTTTGATGTTACTGTGTTCAAATGGGGTTTGTTGTTAAGAAACACACACATTCAAGATTAAAAATTCAAGATCATTTAATTGTGTTTATACAACAAAACATTCTCAGAATATAACAGCTGTAATTCTGTTATGCTACCACTATAACAGAAAATTATTTGCATGTTTAAAAAGAAATAATAGATTCATGAAAATAAAACATTTCATTTACATTAAAGGGTGGAGGATAAAAGCCGTCCTTTGGTCTGGTGGTAGTGAATACTCTGTATCTCTTGTCAGACCGCTGCAGGGGAAACATGCTGTGACTGGGGCGGGTATTGTCTTTTAATATCCTTTTGACTCAGCACCATCTACTCACTTCACCATCACTGATGCTTGACAGCTGGATACCAGTGATGTTGTGGGCAGTTTAAATCACCTGCTGCACAGCCTTCCTGTCCCAGGCCCTCTGCATGCTAGTTTGTGACGTTTTCAGTCTTGATGCTGTCTATCATGCCTTTTGTAAAAGTTTAGAGGAACTTGAATTAGGGAATGTTGCTTTTCCATGTTTTCTTAAGAAGTAATACAACATATACATATAAACAACAAAATATGTGATGTATAATAGATATGATAACTGACTCCAAAAACTTTGCAATGTTTGCAATACAGAATGCAACCAGGATAATGTGCTTTAGAAAAGATACAAAGAATCATATTTGACCCCTATTTCCTTACTTTTTATTGTTTAAATACAGTAATTTAATTAATTATTTCATATCTATTTCCTTTTCTAAATTATTATTATTTACACTTACATTTTCCCATCATTTTATTTGAGGGTGTTTAAAAAAAACATAAATAAGTGCAAAAAAATGATTCATGGTTTTTTTTCGTTATGTCAGTTCTTCAGTCAGTTTTGTTGATACTTTGCTCACTGACCATGTAAACATGCTTAATGTTTATTGTACAGAGCATTTGTTCTTCATTGCTTTCACTGCTGCTGGTGCCAAGACTCCAGCAATGGCCCCCGCAACTCCACCCACCACTGCTCCCACACCTATACAAACTGGACCTCCTACAGAACAAGCAGCAGCCCCAACTGCAACACCTGCTTCTGCGCCTGTTACGATCAAACCAGTTTCAATAAATCTGTTTTTCCTCTCCGCCTTTTCTCTTGATTTTTTTTCATAACCATCTTGAAGACGCTTAAGCTCCACCTGCAGTTGCTCTCCTTCAAATCTGGCCCTCAATTTTTCTTCATCTTTGTTTTTTTTCTCAGCATTATACTTCAAAACCATCTTTGCTTGTTCTTGAATTGCTCTCTCAGCCTCTTGGAACATTTTGTTTGTGTAAAAAGTTCCTGCATTATTAGAGATGATCCCCGATATCTTCGTTAGCAGCTGAGACACCTGACTACCATTGGAAACCATGTTATTGAAGACATGATACCGCCATTTACATTTTGCAAGCAGGTGGCTAAGTTGGGGACTCTTACTAAAAAAATCTTCAATCTTTGTGCGACCCAGTCGGTCTCCGTGAGTGAAGAGAACCAAGGAATAATTTGCAGCTTTGTCACCAAACACCATCTGCAGAAGTTCGACAGTTTTCTGTTCCTCCTCTGTGAATTTGCCCAAATTTATCACAATCAGGAAAACATGGGGACCCGGAGCAGAGAGAGAGATGCATTCTTTCAGCTTTCTGAGCACTTCATCCTCTTTGTACTTTGTATCATAGATTCCTGGTGTGTCGATGACTGCGACCTTGTGTCCATTCACCACTCCTCTGGCCTTCTCGCACTCTGACGTCACGGAGCATGGAGAGAGCTCTGTGGTGAAAGCCTTCTGATTCAGGATGGTGTTTCCCGAGGCACTCTTCCCATTTCCAGTCTTTCCAACCAGCACAATTCGAATTTCTTCACGTGGATTCAAATCTACAAAACAACATGGGAAATGGTACATTGTGTTATTAAATATGATTATATTATTTGGCACTGTATTACTTTCACATATTATACAATGAATTGACAGTTTATTGTCAACAGTTTGCAGCTGTAAATAAGCAACTTTGCTTGGTTGAAAATGCGTATATATCTATGTATTTACATAGTGCATTTTGCCTTCTATGAATTGTATGCGTTCTTCTTCTTTGTTGAAAAAAAATATGTTGTTGATTATTACTTAAAAATCATTATCTTTGTCTGCATAGTTTTGTTTCTGGATTTTTTAGTCAAAGTTCAGGTCAAAATGTATACCTTATGTCAATATCAGGATAACAGGCTTTTTTAAAGGATAAAATAAAAAAAGAACAATAACTAAAACTAAAATAGTCAAAAAAAAATATGACTTACCTCCGCTCCTTGTCGTAGTCACTTTTGTACTTGGCTGTTTCCGCGGCTGTAAACTGTAGGCCATGGCTTTACAGATTGAGGATTCACACAAATTTCCGAATCTTGTCACTGGTCTGTCTTCTCCAGCAGACTTTCGAGAATTAACGCCTTTTATAGATACATTGCTCTCATTCAGTGAATAGAGGCCTCCCATCATCTTGTTCTGAAGTTTCAGCATTCAAGTCCGGTGGCATTCCAGAGATACAGACACAACATGTTTACAGTGTGTTACCAGGAAATACATGTTACAGAAAATTTCCAGGACGAGTGGAACGTATTAACATGACAACATTTATGGGAATAATCTGGGCTTCAAAAGAATAAGATGTTAAAATATGTTCAAAAAAGATTACAAGTAGGGAATGGCCTGGTGCTGTTAATTTTTGTATTGCTGGGTCTCCATATTTCCCCCAGGAAGAAGCTGTTCTGTTCAGTCACTGTCCACCTAGTTCAACACAGGCCGCTGTTTAGATCGTTTGGAGAGGAAAAATGGTTAACAGCAGCAGCAGCAAAGAATGTAGACATGTTCATATTGTTACCTACAGACAAGTTGAAGCTGATGCAGTTTTTCAGGGCAAGGGTTTGTTTGAAACTAGCTCAGCAGACAGACAACAGAATGATATTAATCATCCAGTTCTCCCTAAGTAAATGACTTTTCTTATTCATTCTTTAGTGAACTCAATAACCACCACCTAGTGTATTAAATAAAAAATGTATTTCTTAACTTGAATGTCATAAACAACATGATTTTTTCAGAAAATATTTTAACATCTTATTCCTTTAAAGTCCAGAGCGTTCCCATAAATGTTGTCATGTTAAAACTTGTCACACTTCCTGGCAATTTTTCTATAAAATGTATTTCCTGGTAACACACTGTAAACATGTTGTGTCTGTGTCTCTGAAATGCGACTAGACTTGAATGCTGAAACTTCAAAACAAAGTTGATGAGAAGCCTCCAATTATTGAATAAGACTGATGTATCTATAAAAAAAAGTGTCAGTTCTCGTAAGACTGCTGGAGAAGACAGACAGACTATTGTCACGGTTCAAAATGTTGTGTAAATGCTGACAGACTGAAGCATATTTAATTTCAACCATTTAGAAAATGATGTATACAATTACCCTTTTTCTATTTAAATGGATGTGATGCATGTTTGTTTAGTTACTTATTTCCAACACATGCAACATGACTTTTTTTATTTTTGTTTGACTTAAAATAAAAGCGAGATGCTGTAAATGATGGTTTAGAGGCTATTTTTATTCACCGCTCGAAAACTCATCATTTGTATTTTAGCATGACATCAATCAAAATAAAAAAATATTTCATGTCAAATTGACAGTTAATTTAAAAACATTATTTTTAGGATTTAGCCTTAAAATATACATCATTCAAATATCTAATTTAACACATCTTGTTAAATGCAACTAAATTTAAGCCTAATTTATGCAGTGGGTCTATTGTATGGATATTGTATGGAGTAAGGGAATTTGGTAGGGAGCCTACCTGGTAAGTGTTTCCAAAGGTATAAACAACAGATGAGGGGTGTGTGTTGGGTGGAGTTACAGGTACAAACTGAGATGAAGGTTGTCACAGAATGTTTGTTGCACTCAGAATTTGAGATGAGCTATCTGAGCCTTTTTTAGGGTAGTGGTGGGCCCTCAGGCATTCACACAATTAGTCTTTTTTTTTTTTTAACATGGTGGCCTTGGCAGGGAATCCCATCTTGACTATAAACTTTGATCACTTCTCTCTTATATGTGGTTTATTTTAAAAGTCCTCACATCCTTATTCATCACCATCATCATCCTTGTTGATCAGAACAGCTGCAATTTTGAATTTTTTAATTCGCTCAGTTACATTTACTGATAAAATGAATCTGAGTAAAATCATATACTTGTATTGATTTCTCTCACAACAAAGGTAAACCTGTCACACATGAGAAGATTATATTTATTATAATATAGGCGCATTATATTTGTGCCTCATTCCTGAGCTGTCTGCACAGTCTGTGCCGTGAGGCAGTGTGAGGTTTCAAGCTTGATAGACAACGACTATATTTACAGCAAAGTTCAGCTCAGAAAATGTCAAATAATCAACAGATGTGAAAAAAAGTAAATTTTGGTGTTTTGTGTCTTCTAAAAATAGTCCATAACACTCACATATACAGTGACAACAGTATATTCACTTTTATGCTATTTCTTCAATTAATCAATCAAGATTTGCACTTTTCTTTTATACGTTTTTAATTATTACTATTGTTAGTACAATAGCTTTACTGTCATTTAAATATTAAAGATTACATTTTATAAGGTGAAACGGTATATGGGAGTGTAACTTAATATATGCATCAGAATGGTTAGTTATTTTATTAGGGTGAGGTGCAATCAGGATCGGAACTTAATCAAAATAACTCATCTAATCTTCAACAGAATCAAAATGTTACCAGTGGTATCGTTAATGCATCAGTGTATACGTGGATGTATTATTTTACAAGTATGAAGAGATGGAGTACTTCAATGGAAGATAATCCCCTACTAGCCGTGTAGTACATGGACGTGCAGGGAGGCGCGGTCCTGTGGCTGGGATGCGCGTTCGCAATGTCCATAAAAAATATTTCGATCTCTGACAATCTCTGGCAAAATAGAAGAAGAAAACATCATAATTTAAAAATTGGGTATTAATGTGTCGTACTGGTAAGTTTATGTACCTACAGAAAATTAATCCGCTGAATTATTGACGTCTTTTTCCCCACGTTAGTCAATGGGAAAAAATCTTTTTGGGCCCGATGGCACTGTGTGTGTAACCAACGCCATACTTGCAATACCCCTGTTTGGCCAGCAGGTGTTTTTTGCTCCAAAGTCCGACTCACTTCCTGCGGGCATGGTTTACTTCCGTGTAAATTTTATGAATGACTCCAACTTCCCTGTGGCTTACCAACTAGTAGCAACTGCAACTCAGTAGAGTCGGTAAACGGCCACTGCTGCCTTTGGGTCCAAATGGATTACACTGCAACTCAGAGTGGGTTCAGACAGCGTAAGTTGCGTACGTGATTTTAACGATCAAATCCATCTGAAGTACAAACGGCTGCATGAGCACATCTTGTGCTTGCTAGCTCTCTGAAATCCAAAATCGACTGAACTGTAAAGTGATGTGGCTGAGCGTCGTCCTTCTTTAGCCGGTTGAGGCTAACAACTAACGTTAAAGTACTTTACAATAATGATAAAAATAAATAAAAAAACACCATAACATTATAAGTCCAGTATCGTTTAACATTTGCAAATGCTGAAGATTGCTAGCTTGCTTATATAATAGCCGATAGCTTCCCCCCCAGCAAACATCAGCTAAGTTAAAGCTAGCTAGCTAATTTGACTAACGTTACACAGGCTCGGCTGGTTAACGGTAACGGCAATCCCTCGTACTTCATCGGGATCTTTGAATGTCACTTGCATCTCTATTGCTTTGAGGTGATTATGTGATATCTCTTTCGTTTGCAAAGTGTTTAAGCCGAACTGTGTTGCTAAATTAAGCTAATTTGCGTGTTGAAGTCCGCTAACATAGCCTAAAGTTTCTGTTCCCAAAATTCAGTCTGAGTGAAACTTAAGGACTCGGTGTCTGCAAGAGGCGTATTGATGTTTACTACACGTCGTATTTTGTTTCAGATTCATATGCAGGAAAGTCTGATGAATATCATTGTTAGTAAATAGGCTAAAGCAGAAAAAAGTCATGTAATGTTACGGCAAGTCCGTAAAACAAGTATCTTTAAACAGAAATCTGTGTATCGTCAGTGTCTAATCAAGCACACAACTGAATAGTCTTATTTATCATTTAAAATATCTGTTGTCTATTTTTCATTCAGGCCGATTGGTAAGCACCATAAACAGACTTTTTGTTATATTTGAGGCAAGGTTACACAGACTGACAAGTGTCCATGTCTGGACCGAGAATAATGTAGCTTTTATGATGTCTTATCTACATACTTATCCCTCTCAAGCATAACAGAGAGTTGAGGTCCAAACTAAAACTGGCTCTTAAGGATGATGTAATCTGCTCTTGTGACAAGTTTATGATCCCTTCAGGGAATAGAATTAAGAGTGTTTTTTTCCTGCACAGTACATTCACATTAGGATTGTGTGCACATTTGGACACAATTGTTATTTGTGAACCAACTTTGTATAAATTGATGTATATTTTTAGGGTTCATGATCACTTTTGCAGTACACTTACACTTTACACCCCAATCAGAGGGAGACAATGAACTGTCCTACAGATGTGTTGCTAGTAATGCCTACAGTGCTTTGTAACTTATAGTAGTCGTTAACAAACAATGCTTCACAGGGCTAGACTTTACATATTATATTTATATTTCAAAGTTATAAATGACTATTTATGTTCTCCCTCCACAAAAACTTATCTACATTAGAAAAGTCAAATTACTTGAAGTTGAATTTTAAGTAGAAGCGATATAGCTCAACTTAAAATCCGTGTATTAGGATATTCTGACAAATATTAACATGTCCACAACCAGTGTTGATGACTGACTGGTCTTCGTTATCTACAAATGTCTAATGTCTTTAAATATCCATCAAATGACAGAAAACAAAGAGGAAAAGTTTGGTCACATTGCTTCATGTAATATGCATGTTGGTTCCTTAGGTTTCCACTAATTTCCTCTGCTTCAGCTTGCTTTAATTTCACTTTGATAATTTGATAATTTATGCTCCCTCTTAAATTACAGGTGATTTGAGAGGTTCAGATCTACTTCTTTGTGTGACATAGATCTATCTCTCACCCTTCTCTACTTTTATCCAGAGCCTAACATGCGTCTAAGGACTAATGCCTCCATGGATAGCCCAGGAGGCAGCCAGCTGTTTGAGGATACAAGCGGAGCTGCAGCTGGAACACCGACAGGGTACAGGTGAATTTGGACTGGATATTGATATAAAAATAGCATTGTAGATCAATTAAATCATGCCCTAAAAAATTGTTTTTTTTTGCCTTTGTGAAAGAAAAAGAACATGTCTATCCAAATATACTTTCTAATAATTTAGTTGCAGTGTTTTGCATCGTCTAATCACAATAGATTTTATCATTTTTGTATTTATTTAATTGATACAACTACAGTGTTCTCTCGGTTGATTGGTTTGTTTTTGTCATTTTGGTAGCCACGTGCAGGCTGGGCCTCAAGCAGCAGGATTATCTGGCCAGTCCATCCTGTCAGACCCCATGTCCAACCTGGCCATGGCTTACGGCAGCTCACTGGCATCTCAGGGAAGAGCAATGGTGGACAAGAATGTAAGACTGATTAAAAAAAAACCCTTCTTTAAAATGATTCTGCTGTAAATGCTACTGTATCGTACTTTACCATAAATGTTAAAGAGCTCCAGCAAAAATGATCTACAAAGTTTATTTCTCATGTTCGAGGATAACAAACACTTCAAATAATGCATGTGTGTATTTCTGTGTGTTTACTCATCACAGCTGGACCGGTTCATCCCGATTTCTAAGCTGAAATACTACTTTGCCGTGGATACTGTATACGTGGGCAAGAAACTGGGGCTTTTGGTTTTCCCTTACATGCACGAGGTAATTTGATTTATTCTGTTATATTTGCCACTTTGAATAATTAGAGGCAACCTCTTGAAAATATGTTGATTTTTCTATGTGGGCCTCTTATATTTCCCTATGTGCTCCAGGCTTAGACAGAAAACCTGCTTCTAGTTCCGCTGGAAGCAGGCGTAATTTAAAACTCTTTAAAAAGTAATCCAGACCATTCAGTGTGCACTTTGTTTTTTTGACCAACATATATGCTCTTCCTTTATCTTAAATATTTACACAAAGTTTTGCTGTTTAAGTAAATCTTTGAGATGCTTTTTTATGCATGTAAAATCATAGTTTCTTAGTTGTAAGAGTGTATTCATGTGTATGTTGTAGAACTGGGAGGTGAGCTACCAGCAGGACACTCCTGTGGCTCCACGCTTCGATATAAATGCCCCTGATCTTTACATTCCTGCCATGGGCTTCATCACATACGTCCTGGTGGCTGGATTGGCCCTCGGCACACAGAACAAGTACACGTACATCCATGTTTTATCAAAGTAATACAGGACAGGTTTGGGACAGACAGGCTAATCTGTGCACCCCTCAGGTTTTCTCCGGAGCTGCTGGGGGTTCAGGCCAGCTCAGCGTTGGTGTGGCTCATCATGGAAGTCCTCGCAGTCCTGCTTTCCCTCTACCTTGTGACAGTAAATACAGACCTCACAACCATAGACCTGCTGGCCTTTTTTGGCTACAAATATGTTGGGTATGTACAGCATCTTTTTTCATGTGTGTACTGACATTTTCATCACCAGCTCTCTGTCTTGCTTTCACTCACCTCATCACTTGTATGTCTGAACTTTGCTCATTTATCTCATTTTTGATGATAAGGAGGAAACATTCATTAATTCTTGTTTTCGTTTTTCTTTTAAGACTCAGTTGACTGTTTTTTTTTAACATGTGACTTGTGTGTATGTGTCTCTTCTGTTTTCTTTAGGATGATCATAGGCGTGGTAGCAGGCCTGTTGTTTGGAAGACCTGCATACTATCTCAGTCTCCTGTGGTGTTGCGTTGCCATCTTTGTCTTTATGGTGAGTCACAGCATCTGCTGAATTACTGAGTTTGAGTTATTGTCATTACTGTAGGGCAGTTTATCATTAACAGATGATTAAGGATGCTTGTTAAACCAGGGTTAGAAATCACATGAGTAAACGATGATGATCTGATTGCTTAAACATCTACTCATACACGCATTTCCAATAATCTCACCAAAACCTGAATATGGTGTACAAAGTGTTCAGTGAGTGTATACTCAAGTGTTCTCCTTAGCTCTGCCACACATCCTAAGAGGGCTTCATTTACTGTATTTTGAACCTCATTTAATTGCTTTGTTTTGTTTGGCCCCAGACATCTTTCTTTTTATGGCTATTCTGTCTTTTATTTGTGTTTCCTGTATCAACCCAAAAGAGACAGGCTATTGACATTTATATATTTCTTTTTTTTTTTTTTATGATTGATAACATAATATCTATAACGGGTCTCTCCTCAGATCCGCACTCTGCGTCTGAAGCTGTTATCTGAGGCGGCGGCGGAGGGGAGGCTGGTGAGAGGAACCAGAAACCAGCTGAGGATGTACCTCACCATGTCTATAGCAGCAGCACAGCCCATTGTCATGTACTGGCTAACCTACCACCTCATCAGATAAAACCTGGAACACACACTCAGTGTGCAGAGGATGAACTTGGCTGAATGAATGCCATCTCACCCCCTAAAAACACCCTGAAGACAACACTCACACACACACACACGCATGTACATCAAAAAAGCAGGACATGGAAAATACACAGAACGGCTGCAGTTGTCTGGATAATATCCCATAAATTCCTGGACAGAACTACACATTCAAAAGACTCACTCCATGTGCATATGGAGCCAAACAACACATGCTACTAGACTATTTAGAGAAGATGTGAGGCGTCACTGTCTTGTCTCTCACAGCACAGCCCCGTGTCATTTGTATTGCCTTTTTTTGTTTGTCTTTTTTATGTCAGGTCTTCAAAGATTTGTAGCGACAGGAAGTGGCTTTGAGTTGTTTTTCTATACTGTGTAATTATTTGTAATTATGTTTTTTAGAAATATTTAAGTATGCTTGTTTACAGCAAAAGTGTTACTGCAGATTTTGCTCTTGTCTGATACCTTAAGTGATTTTTCTGAGTCGACAGAGAAAGAAAGCACATTAACCGTCCATTTGATAAAAAAAAAAAAAAGAACTTAAATTCAGGTTTTAAAGTTATAAAAGTGACTTTACATTGATGTTTGAGTGGCACTTGTTTTTCCTGGTCCAGTGTTTGTTTCATGGATAAGAAAAGTACCAGTTCTGTCATTGCTAAATCTGGAAACAGGGGTTATCTAACAGGTGTGTAAGTGGGTGTATTACAAGCTCCACTTAACTCTGTTTAATCTTTGTGCGTTTGCTGTGATACATGTATGAGCTTTGCTGCCTGAAGACCCTTAAAGCCACATTAACATTTCGACCTCACAATGCAATGTTGAGCTACCTTTGACATCCTCTTTAAAAACCCAAGTAAATTATTTAATGGTTTTCATGTTGAAAGTCAGATGGTTTAAAAACAGGAAAGAGATGGTCTGTTCTGTGAAAGCTGTTTGAGTCTCCTTAAGATACTTGAAACATTTAATGTCAGAAATGCTTCCTTGTGCTTATATTTGCTTGTAAATCATCTGATGTCACTATGAAACACGCTGCCTGCTTCTTGTGTGTAGCCAATGTTAATTCAAACCAAGGTAGGATTCACTTCAATCCAGGAGTCACTTAAATTAAGTCAGGGCAATATTCAAAATCAGGATTTTGCATTTTCCTCAGAGGAAACTTTGTGAAAGAGGCTGAATTGCTTCTCTCGGTTAACTGAGGTGAAAATAAAAACTTTTTCCTAATATGTCAACAAAGTGCTTATTCAAAACATAATCCTGAAGTTGCAAGATTTAAGTAAGATTTCTGTGTAGCAGTCAGTTCAAACCTTTTTTAAGTCCAATTTTAAAGGTTAAGCATGAATGGGTCCCAGCCCTGGATATCAAAGCAGGCTGAAGGGCATTCAACTTATCAAATCAAGCCACTGAAATGATATGATAACTTATAAATAAAGACTGTCTGATGGAGCCGCTGAGGTGTGACGTTTTTCGTGTAACAACAGTTCACAAGTAAATGTTTCTGTGTCATCTTTTTAAACAAACATTTTTACGTGGACATATTACATTTAATTTAATGCTCAACAATATAATAACAAACTGCACGCGCACGCTGCATGTAAAGTCATTTATTTAGATTAAAAGATAAAAGGCAAGAAAACAAATTCTCGTGTTACAAACACTTTCCTTTTTTTTTTTTTTTTTTTTTGCCAAAAATAAAACACCAAACAGTTAACTCTTTCTAATGCCAAAAAACTAATTACTGGATAATGATTAATGCTTTATGATGTGAAAAGAGGGAGCACTTAATGCTAAGAGTACCATGACATAAAGTGTAAAGGTGAGGTTATCATTTATGTATGTTGGACTTCAGAAGAGGCTGCTGCCTGGTAACTGAAAGCAATGGCAGTGGTTTGACAGCTGCTGACTACATCTGCTGATGCGGAGGAAGATTTGGAGGTGACGTTAGTCAGGATTTCAAGACACGTTTACTTTTCATCTTTCCTCCTTGTACATATTTTCTATTTATTTTGCGACTGGCCAAAGCTGAGAAATATGTGACAATAAATTTTTAAATAGTTTTAATTATAACAAAACTCTAAGATGCACTTCTTCAACAACATTTGACAACAAAGAGTTGTCAAAAAAAAATTAAATAAGACGTCTACATTCAACATGAGCAAACAACTTCAAAAGGATACTTTAAACTATAACTAAATAACAGCATATGGCTGATACCTGCATATAGTAACTAAAGATTCTTAGTTAGAACTTTATGACACTATTTTTTGTCTATATTCAAAGGGGGAAAAAGCGTATTTGTCAGATTATGGAAACAGAAAAGGCTAAAATCATTGGAAGTGTAGTGTCATAAGGAGCTATTCATGACTTCAGCCCTCTCTCCAGAAGCCTCTGTTGTGATTGATGGCCTGAATAAGTCTGGTCCTCATCGTCCTCTCGACCGGGTATCTCTGGTAGTTGGGCAGCCATAACAGCAGGTGACAGGTGAGGGATTCTGGCATGTGAATATCGTTGCTGTTGGGCAGGACGGCCACTCTCATCTTGATGCTCTGCATACCCAGGAAGGGCACACGGTCAGAGCCTGTGAGGAACACTGAGGACACACACAGGAAGGAGGTAAATCATCTTTAAATCATCACAGAAAACTGTGGAGAATTCAGAGGGAAACATTTCTCTCAGCTCGTCATGATGTCTGTTACTGATACAGTACCACTCCAAGGTTAAGTCAAACTTGATACATGATAATGAGCACGATCGGGTGTGGTACTCACAGAGGAATTTTTTCTTTTCCTCCGCTGTCAGACTTTCAAACACCCTCCAGAAGATCAAGATGTTTGGATGCTCTGCATGGTACTCTCCCTCATAAACTGTGTTCTGTTTTGGAAAAAATTTAAACAAATGACTGAATAAAAATTACACCTCAACTTTATACAGTAAAGTACTTTTACTCTAGTTATGTATGTGGGTATAATTTAGTTGTACTTGACTTGAGCTTTTCCATTTTGTGCTATTTTTTACTTGAACTCCACTGTTATTCAGAGAGAAATAATGTTTGTTTTACTGCTGTTATCTGGCAGCTCTATCAACTTCGAGATAGAAGATTTTACATAGAAAAGTTTACAAAATACAACACCTTCTCAAAGTTTAAACCAAAAGTTAGTGCTGGACAGAGTATTGAAAATCAAAACTCAAGTAAAAGTAGAATTACTGCCACAAAAAACTGTATCCCTGTTTAAAATCTCTTTGGACATAAGTTTATTTAAAATTCAGACTTTCTGAATTTACAAGTATGTAAAGACGTATACGTCACTCTCCTGAATTCAGAAGTCAAAATCTCTCCT
Organism: Acanthurus leucopareius; assembly: GCA_029814765.1. Taxonomy (NCBI): domain Eukaryota; kingdom Metazoa; phylum Chordata; class Actinopteri; order Acanthuriformes; family Acanthuridae; genus Acanthurus; species Acanthurus leucopareius. The sequence goes on along the minus strand of JAQMCX010000053.1, from coordinate 10,709,776 downwards.
GGTTTTCAGCTCACCTGCTTGAACACCTCCCAGTCGTAGTTTTCATGCCCAACCATCACTGCTTGCAGCTCCTCAGGCTGGAAGAAGTCCACCACGTCCATGTTACACACCTTGAAGAACCCTCTCCTGAACTCCCCAAACACTCGTTCCACTGATTTGTTGAAGACGTGGTCGACAAAGGCCGCTACGAACTCTTTTCTATTAAAACAAAAAATATCAAAGATTTAAACAAGTCTGTTTACAAGTCTGTTTACTGTAAACAAGTCTATTTAAAAAAGTCTGTTTAAATAAGTGCTCTCTAAAATAATCCAAAGAAACTCCACACAACAACTGTTGCACTGCCCCCTGTGGACTGACAGTTGCATGTTCACCCAATCAGTCATTTAACAGCAGTGAAGTTGTGATAAAGCATACTCCCATTTAAAGGTTTCAACTACTAGATGCAGCACAAACTAGATTTTAAACCAACATGAGAAGGAATAATTACAAGTTATTTAACAGTAAAAACGCAATAAAGTCGGTGGCAGACTCCACATACTGTCGTTCACTATAAACATACTTGTTTGATGCAGTGACGGGTTTTCCAGGTTGTGTTGGATCAAGCTCCACTGTCTCACCGCCCCAGGTCACCTGTGTGTGAATGATAATAACAGTCAGTATGGAATATGGCAGCCACACTTGTAAGCGACAGACTCAATATTATAAAATAACAATGGCAGTCATTGTAACTGTGATTTAATAAACATACAGTGAAAGTGGTCTCCAGGCTTTCAATTTCTTCAGGAGTGTAGTCCTCAAGCATGCAGCGCCAAGACCTGAGGACACAGTAAGTAAAGGACAAGATCAATTAAACATCATTAGAATCTGTGCATGAAACGGCATCAGTAACACAAAACACATTGCAGCCGCAAAGCAGCTCTGTGTTGCATTTTTTCTGCTTACTCTGCCACAACAGGCTCAAACTCTTTCATGTCGTCCAGTGAGGGTTTGACTTGCAGCATCTTCTTGAAGAGAACCAGTGGGAAGGGCATGTGGACAATGTTGTGGTTGTAGAGAGCCAGACCACACAGAATGCCAAACAGGAAGTAAGTCTTCTGCTCCATCTTTGGCTGTCAGATTGATGATAAAAACATGATGGGGATTTAGTACAGTTCAATAACTTTTACAGGATGAGGTCAAATGTGCATTATGTGTTGCTTTAACTTTGAGTATAAGCTGTAAAATGGGGACTTAGACAACAGATCAAAGCAGAGTTTTGTAATCTCAGTTATTTTCTTTACACTTTTATAGTCATCAGCTCTCTTGTATAAGAAGCTCATAAATACAAGGTGCAATCAAAAACTTACAAGACTCTTCATGTTGTGTACAAACAGAGCTCTGCACAGTAATGTGCACGTAGCAGGCAAGCTATTTGAAGTTTTATCACCTGATTGTCATCAGAATCCACGTTATACACATTCTCATGCACACAATCATACATTTTTCTTTTGGATTCATTGATCTTACCTTGGGAGGGAACCAGGCCACAGTCTGGCTCTCGTTGTACATGATCAATTCAGAGTCGGGAGCCATCAGCTCAGAAAACACAAGCAGAAAGAGGTCCCTTTTGTTGACATCCATCACTTTCCTGTCATCTGTAAATTGCACCTAGGACAGAAAGAATGCCTCTTTTTTAATACCCTGCTTAAGTATCCTAAGACCAAATTTCAAACTTATGTAGATTCAGTTTTATCTTTACTAAATTCTGATTATAATGTAATAAACAAATTTTTCTGATGGGCACTGGTATTATTCAAAACAGTGATCTCTGTACGTTTTTATTGTCCACTCATCTCCAAAAAGAAATTAAGGGGCAACTTAAGTGTCCTTTTTAGGTTTAAGTTGCATTATGGGAAGTGTAGGATCCAGTGTCACTGAAGTTCTTTCCATACCAAAAACTAAATTCTGAAATATCTCAGCTTCCACTTTCATTACCATTTGTTGTCTTTGAGTTTCACAGCTTTGAGAAGTGCGACACCAAACCACTTGACAGAGTAAAACAGAAGACAGACTTAAATTTTTACCAATAGCTGCCCTTTAAAGAAACTGTGGTCGGCTGCACCGAGCTGTCTGAAGGTGTCCTCAACCAGGTGAGTTCGTCTCAAGGTAAGCTGGAAGACCGGAGGCGGAGCAGTGTTTGGGGGATTCTCCCAGACTTCATCAGGGCACAACGAAGCCCACCGATGAACTAAACGTTGCGTCTCCTGTAATTACAAAGCCCTCTTTTTAAGGAAATCTTCAACCAAATGGAATGCCATTTTACTATATATACTATATATTATATTTTACTATATATATTTTAAATTTAATTTAAATTACCTTTTCAAAGGCTGCAAATATGTTGAAGAATGCCACCTTGCAAACCAGAGTGAACAGAAACGGGTAGCGGCAGAAAATGGCAGGAGTGTGGATGTCATCCTGTAAGGAAATTAACCAGTAATTTATTAAAAAAGGATTCAAACAGTAAGCACTTTTGTTAAACTATTCCCATTTTTACCTCAACTTGACAAAACTGACGCCAGTTGGTGAAGTCCATGTATGGATTTACATGTGGACAGATTTCCTCCACATAAAAGGTGTTTAGCGGGACTTTGTAGGACTTTCCAACTTTGTTTGCCTGTGAAAAAAACATATACATTTGGAAAAAAAGTCCATCAGTGGACAGTTTCAAGACATAATCTAAGCTCTGAACATTATTCAGCAGTTCTCACGTTTTAAAGGCTAAACAATTAATCACTTAATATTAAATAAACATTGATGCATTAAGACTAATTTTAGTTCTGTTTACACCAAAGAAGAAATACTTCAGAGAATTCCTTTAGAAAATTACAGACCCACTCAGAAGAAAATGCACAAAAAATCAAACCACCTCTGAACCTTGTGTGTATTTTGCCAGCTGGTCCAGATTCAATAAGGATTAGGAGTCAAATCCTGTGTTTATATGTTAGAACCAGGCCAGAGTGATTTCTGTTCAATTTGAATTCCTAAATCAAACCCTCTGTGTAGTAATTCTGGCACTAAAACCATTGCTGACTGCAGTAGAAACACAGAGCACTGACTTTGTAGAGCAGCTTCAGGGCGTTCAGCAGGTATTTGACTCCTGGGTTGTGAGTTGCCAGGAGGCCATTTTTGAGCATGAAGATCAGTGCATTTTTGAACACCAAGATGTGCTTCATAAGAAGGGTGGGTGTCAGGGAGGACCACCAGCCTTCTGCAGGGCAAAACACACACACAGTACATCCCCACTGTTAGACTTAAATAGCATATATTAGGTTAATATCTCCAATTTTTCATAGTTATTTAAGAGCAGGACAGTTTCATGTTCTGATGATAGTGTTCAGTTTTATTTTGTGGATTTAAAATTTGTAAGGAAAAGGTTCTATACAAACTATTTAGCACTAAATTCTACTATTTAAGTGAAAAGGTCGAAGTTATTTACTTAGTTTTCTCTGGTTGCTGTCACTCAGCTCTGTGATAGTGAAAGCCAACGGCAGCACGCCACCCATGACATGAGAGTCTTCTTGGAGAAGGGGACACGTCAGCAGAAGCAGGAGAACCTCTGGAGATAGTAGGGTAGTTCTTGAAGCCACGTCAGCCAAGTCAGTCAGGACTTTTAGGTTTATCTGCATAAGAAAAAAGATCCTTTAAATGATTCAGACAGCAAGCATTTGTATGTATATTAATCGATCAGTGGTTTTTTTTGTACAAAATGTCTGTGAAGAGGAGAGTGAGAGCCTGTAAGGTCAAAACAGGGGAATAATATTCTCCTTTGAGACAGTAATTTAAAAAAGTCACTTTGAGTTTCTTCTCTCTTAACGTTTAACACAATATTTAACCAAAAAATAGGACAATTCTGACTAACAGCTCATAGGCAAGCAGGCACTTGTTCACTTCACTTTATGCATTATATATATTTTAATTTATGCTTTTGTATGATTACTTTCCTAAGTTTTACACTGTCTTTTTATTCTTATCTCACAAGGCCTGTGCAATATTTCACATATCTTTTATTTATGCTTGTTGTAAGTCATGTGTGTCATCTGTTATTGTGTCTCAGATGTACCACTGTACTTTTTAAGTTGATTACATCTGTGTTAAGCACTGTTGCCAATGTAGAGTTTCCCCTTGAAGACATTAAAGTATATTTTTTCTTATCTGTCAGTCAATTTATGGCTCAAGCAAAAGAACAAATGATCTCACTGATGCATTAAGATGATTAAATCTCTGTTCTCAACTGATTGTTTGATCCATGGTTTTGCCAGCAGCTGGTCGAACACTCGGCTCGCCGCCTCCAGGTCCACAGTCAATGCATCAGCTCCCAGAGGAAGCCCACTGATCCAAAACAAAAAGCAGTAAAACAAAGAGGCAGGAACAGTTGAGGTAAATGACACTCAGATCATCTCCTAATTCTACAGCTTAACCCAAAAACCTTAACTTTAAGACTGATTTTTCCTCTAAACATCACAAAAAAAACTCACTTGGTGGTGAAACTTGCAACAAGACTTGAACTTGTGAAAAACATTGCAGATATTTCTCTATAGAATAAAGAAAGAAAGGAGAAGCCTTAAAAAATACTGAAGTTATTTAATTTGATACATATTTCATATGTGCAGGTACGTCATTACCAATATATTACAAATATGAGAAACTACCTCTTTGCCTCAGCGTCGTCTTGTCTCACTGTCAGCCATTTTTGCACTTTTGTCTCATCCAGCCGCCCAGTGATCTGTCCTCGGTCCAGGCTCTAAAATGACAGGCATTAAAACTTATGATTAATCTGGTCCAATTTAATGTGGTCTGATGCAGAGATTAAAAAAAATTTCTATAAAAATCTGTCAATTTCCACAAGCAGAATAAAACAAGTGAAGGAAGAAAAGGGGCCTTTAAATGGTCGAACACATTACCTGCGTAGGTGGAGTGTAAATGAAGTTTGTATTCCAGCCAGCTGATATTTTCAGGTCTGCTTGAACAAACAAACAAACAAACAAAAAATAAATAAATAAAACATGCTTAAACAAGAAAAGTCCATTTAAATTTCTGCCACTAGATGTCTCTCTTCCACTAAAAAAAACTGTTACTCAGGCAGGAATTTTTTTACAAATGAGGTAATGTTTTTTGTGTTATCAAGGTTACATTTAATAATGTATATTAACTTTCGGACGGATAAAACCCCTGAAATTAGCAACAGGAAGCAAATTAAATGTATGGTTACTTTAAATAAATCAAAGATAAAGTTAAGTTTGAGCATTGTGGGAAACATTTGGAATAATGTAAGTGAAAAAGAAGTTTTATATCAAAGATAAAGTTATTTTTAAACGTTTGAATGTCTGAAATGATACACATTACATATTTAATGTATCTGTAGAGATGATAGGTCAAAAGGAAATGTGACAAAGACAAAAGACAGATTCACCCCACTTGTCTCATGCATACTTACCTTGAGGCATGGTCACTGTACTGTCAGTGGTCCATGGACGTTCAACCAGAGTGGGAGTCAGACTGTCCTCTGATTGTCCAGTCCCAAGTTGACCTTTGGTGCCATTTCCAAAAGCCCACAGCTGGCCAGAGGAGCCCAAAACCAGAGTGTGACGTCTGGGAAACAACAAAAATACAGGAAACTTAATATAATGTAAATGTATTTTTAAAAGTAAACTAAACCTCGAGTACTTTTCAAGTTAGATACTATCAACATGAATAAGAAAATGCCAAACTGCAGTAAGCCTGTAGCATTATTTCAGTGTTCACATAACCACATGTCTAGTTTTCACACCTGCCACATGAAATCTGTGAGGCTGGTCCGTCCAGACCGTCGACCAGTGTGGGTCCCAATGCATCAGCAGAGGAGTTGTGACCAAGCTGACCGTAGCGTCCCTCACCAAATGTGTAAACTTTGCCATCCTGGAAATCACAGATTTTCTTTTTCGTCATGTCCTTAAATCAAACCAACACATGCATCTGAGAGCCAGGCTCAGTGAGGTCAGTACCTTTGTTAACACAGCAGAATGTGCTTCTCCACAGCTCATGAAGGAGACACCCAGAGGTCTGAGGGCAGGCACCATGCAGATGTTGAACCTGCCTGTTGAGAGATGTAAGTATGAGTACTTTAAAAAAATAAAACAAGATCTTTAAGACTTTTTCCTGCAGGTGGCTTAACTATTAAATGGCAGCAGCTACTACATTTTACACCTGCAGGTGGTGCAGATGTACACATACTTGAACTGAGTTCAAGTAAATAATATGTACCTTTCTCATCCACCCTGTTGAGCCCCAGCTGGCCACGCTGATTGGCACCGCAGCAGTACACACGGCCTGGGAGAGTGAGGAAAAGAGTGTGGGTCCCTCCTGCTGAGATCTGGGTCACCACTACACCGCTCAGAGCGCACACCAGGACAGGTTTGTACTGCAGCGACACCTCCTTCCCCAGGCCCAGCTGACCATGACTGTTCGAACCCCACGAGAAGACATCTCCTCCTAGACATTGGAAAATAACGGAAAAAAGAAAAAATAGATTAATTTTTTAAAAAAAATCTAGAATCTAGATGATAAAAAACCTGTAAATGTATATGTTTTTTACTGTATTCATATTCAAAACAAAGGTCATTGCTTAGGCTCATAAATGTAGAAATGAGTTATTTCTTATTCACCAAACATATTTCACATACAACACAGGTGCTGTTAATATTGAAAAAAATTCAAGAGCAGTAACACAAAATGTTCTCCTCAGTAAAGACAGACTGTTTATTCCATTCCTCCTTTTATCTACAAGGCAACCTGTGATGCAAGTTTTAAGTTTTGAAAACGAAATCCTTGCTACATTTTTACACAATTAATCATAACAAGCTGTCAAACTGGAACTGGCACGACTTCTTACACACACACACACAGATGCCATCAGTATGTTCACTGTCATACCTTTAGTCAGGGCCAGAGAGTGGGAGTTTCCACAGGCAACTTGAATCACTGGTATTGGCAGCAGTATGGGCACCTGCCTGCATGTAAATGAGACAATTATAAGTAACAAAATATGAAACGATAATAATATTAATAGAAAAATAGAAACGCCAACTTTAAATGATAAGTGTGTATAGTTATATATTCCACAGATAGAAAACTTGCCTTGGTCTGTGACTGTTGTTCATGTCACTCTGTAAAATGCCGAGCTGTCCATCCTCATTGGCCCCCCAGGAGAACACGAGTCCAGACGCACACACAGCCAGACTGTGGTCCTGACCGCAAGCTATCGACACCACGTCACCGAGCCCCTCCACACGACCTGATGCAGCATCAAAGACGGAGAAACACACACAGGTGACAGTCTGTAAAGTGTAACAATACACATCTAAACACATTACCTTCAGTGCAGCACTGCACTTATCAGCCTAAACTGTAATGCAAACCTAAAGGAAGCTGGTGGCAACATTAAAGTTCTTATTAACAGCAGTAGAAAGCACCTTTAGCTTCGCTCAAGCACTGTTTAATGTTGAATTGCTTATCTTTTACTTGTGTATGTTTGATTTATGCTACTTTAAACTTCTGGTCAACTGAATTTGTGTTAAAGATGTCATTCAAAGCAACTTAATATGATGCACTGCAATAGACTGAACTTTTCAATACCAGTAAAAAATGTAGTCAAAACAATACCATGATGTACCTTAACCTGCTACAACAACTTGTTGTTTACATGTTGATAAAATCCGTAATAATAATTAAATAAATAAATCATGTTAAACTGAGCTGGTCCCGTCAGCATAACATATTTTTATAGTGTATTTTTATTTTGCTAGTGTGTTTTACTCGTAAAACCTTAAATTCAGGAGTATTTCACATGTTACGTTTTTACTTCTACCATCCAATAATACTGCATCATTTTAGTCATTGTCATGCCAACCAATATTTTGCAGATCATCAGACTAAATATCAAATCCAATACTTCCATCAAAATTCCAGCATGTCTAACTTTTCCGCCTGCACTTGAACTCAGCGCACTTGAAGTAACTTTCGTTGCTTGGACGGTCAAGAAAGAAACGAAACTGAAACTTAGTTCAGTGTTTGTGCGTAATGTTCGCAGTGATGAATCATTGTTGTCAGTGGATGTAATAGTTAATTTGACAGCCTGAGAAAATACAGAAGAGGTTTTTTTCTTAGATTAAACTGTCTTGACAGACACAAAACCTGAGAGCATCAAATGACCCAGTAGTTATATTTTTACATTCATGAGGCCACTTAATTTTAAAAAAGAAATTAAAAAGAAAAAACGTAATTCTTGGTTTTTATTTTTAACCTGAACTCGGGAATTTTAACAGTCAGGCTGACTTTGATCTCAGTAAAAATATTAAACTTCTGCACATGAATATTTTTAACTTTTCTGCAGCCTCTTACAAAAAAATATCCTCATCATTACCGACCTGGTGTTCTTCCATCTTTACACCTCTTTCGTCCAAGTTGTTTCTGTGAGTTGTGTCCGCATGATAAAACGCCTCCATCCTTGTTGAGGAATAAAGTGTGCCGGTCCCCGCAGCAGATGTCGGTAATGACCCCGGGGACGGTCCAGGACACCGGACTGAGAGCTGTTTGTGGACCAAACTGTCCACTTGAGCTGTCTCCAAAACAGTACAGCTTCACCATCTCTGCACAGGAAAGATTGAATCTTGACTGAATACCTTACGATTTATACGTGGTGCCACTTTGATGCTGCCTTCAAGTGCTGTCGGAAATATGCAGGTAAACCGCTAATACCACGACTGCAACATATTTTTTTTGTTTCTGTTTTATTTTTTTATTTTTATTTTTTTAATAGTTAAGATATCTAACAACAAATCAAGAGTGCAGCATGGAAAACTTTGTCATTTATTTTTTTTTCAAAAGCAAACAATGCAAAACCACTAGCAAAAACGGCAGAAGTACTTTAATTTACGAGCTTATCAGGTTATCGTGAAGGCAGCTGGTATACAGGAGTTACAGTGAAATGAGATAAGCTCCCTTATTCTTTCGAAAGTTAGTTTCGATGTTTTAAATTATGCAAACAAAACGCTTCTAAGTCTTAATTTAAAAATATTCAGCTTAATCGAACTGCAATAAGATCAGGTGCGACATTTTTAGTGTTTGGTAAATTTACCAAATAGCAAAGTGTGTATTACTTTAGGGTCAATAAAATACCAAGTTAAAAAAAACCTTGACAAACAGGATACGCCGTTTTTACTATTATTTTCTATATTTTTAAACATATTTTTAAGCGATAAATCAGTAATTCTTACAAATGAAAAATGCGATGTAAGCATGTCAAAGTGGCCATGCTTTTTCCAATACATAAACATATAAATAAGGGATTTGAACCATTTTTTTTTATTTAAAGTACATTTTTCAAGATGATCTCTGTACATGTAGAGGGTGTGGTACAAACTGATCAGCTGTTGGTTCTCCTTTTACAGAAGTTTCATTTTACACAAAAATGAAACTGCTTTAATGCTTCGGGTGTATCATCCAAATCATCACCATCTTCATCTTCATCATCATCATCATTATCACCATCATGGACTCAGAGCAGCTGAAACTGAAAGGATTCTGCATGTTCAATAAAGAGGTTTTGTAAAATAAAAAAATTTAAAAAAAACTATAATGAGTTTCACAAATTTTTTCACATGTATATACACTGATACACATATATTCACATATACATGAAACACAACACTTTTTCCATGTCTCTACAGCAGAAATATTCACCAGGAACAAGGAACCTTTGAAGATACTCATTTTGTTTCCACAACAGGGATCAGATTTTAATTTAAGTTTCTGTTAATGGTTAGTCTGTAAGGTTCATTTACCACCCAAAACATCCCTGCTTAGGCCTCAGAACTTTGGCTTGCAGTGCTGAACATTTCTGATTGGTCGAGAACTCACAGCATTTTATTTTGTTCTACAGCAAGTTTTTGCAGCCACAACCCAGTGTATTTGGTGGGGTGTGGGGGGT
>JAQMCX010000053.1:10663300-10699670 GCA_029814765.1 Acanthurus leucopareius | reverse complement strand
GCAGCCACAACCCAGTTTATTTGGGGGGGGGGGGGTTTGTTCAGTGTGCTTTAAGATATAAACATAGAGTTTTAGGAGAAACCATTTAACAGATGGCTGTTTAGCCGGCGTATAGTTGCACACAAAAATTACTCTCTTTTTATTCATCAGTGGATAATTTTGCTTTAGAGCATTATGAAAACAGAAAACAACAGACTGACTGAATATTTTAAAAATAGCCTTATTTATTGAATTAAAAAGTTTGAAAAAGTTTGGTAAAAATTCCTCAGCTACATACATTCATTTTATGAGCACAGTGTATCAACAGTGTATAGTAATCTCAAGGCCATGTGACATTGGGGGCTGCTAGCGGTAACCATCTGAAAGGTTCTCTGTCAGAGGGGCAATGCTTCAGCTGTGCATTCAAATGTTTGCTGCACCTCCCCAACTCCTCCTCATTCATCATGATATCTGAAATAGAATAAACACCTACAGACCCGTCCTTGAAGCCCACAAACACACACTGCCGCTTACACACTACCAGAGTCAGAGGATTCTTAGATAAACACACACTTCCTATTCTTTCTCCATCTGCAAGTCGCACAACTGTGAGGACGGGCCATGCGTGTGGAGAGCAGCCACAGTTTTTCTCCAGAGTGGTTGGGCAAGATAAGTAGGCAGCGTAGCGTCCGGTTTCATCCAAACAGGCTTTGATAACAGGACCCTCGGCCTTGAATGAGCACAATCTGACCTGAGAGAGGTCCAAGAGGTGGATGGCTTCATCATTAGTGGACAGCAGAGCGTAGCTCCCATCACAGGACATTTGAAAGTTTTCTGGCTGACAGTGAAATGTATTAGGAAGATGAAAGTGCCTGCACACTGTCTCCTCTGCTACCTTCCAAGTGTACAATGCTCCTGAGGCGACCATCACCACCACATACTCCGGCTGCTCTGAAAGTGTGTGAAAAGCGACAACACGCTCTGAACTCTCCACGCATGAGAAACGTTTGCTGATCGAGCCTGACCACAGACTGGCTGCTAACAAGTCTCCATGGCGATGGCCAATAAGGAAGGTGCTTTCAGGTGACACCTGAGCGTCAGATAGGTACAGGTGTATGCTGCACACAATGCTCCCATTGGCAAGCTTCCACACCCGCGAAAAGCGTTGCTCAGAAATACTTACCCCGAAGTTACCATTCGGGGTAATGAGGATGTCTGTCGCTCTGCTGCCACTCATGCGCACGATGTTCTGACCTGTTTCTGTCTGCCAAACATAAATTTCCCCTGCTGAGAGTGTCACAAGGTGGATGTTTTTCAGGGAAAGGCACAGTTTCTCAACAGGACCATCGTGTAGGAAGCTGGCATGTGGACGTCCTGTTTCAAATTTCCATCTCCACACCATCTTTGACCCATCAGTGGTGTAGAACCACTCCCCTGTTTGTTCCACCACCACCTCCTTCACTCCACGCAACATTTTTGGAGCTTCACCTGCAGCGTCTATCGTCTCAGAGTCCCACACTGTCAGGCAGCCATCATGAGCCACACAAATGACATCTGAGGCCAGTTTAAGCAGTGTGTGAGGCTGATTGTTTGCCTCTAAGGAGAGAACACACTCCCCTGTGCTGATCCTCCACACCAAGACAAGAGGACAAGTGTCTAACAAAGCCAGGAAGAGTTTTCCATTCTGGGAGAGCACAGCGTGAGTGAAGGCCTTCCCCTGAGGGGCCAAGAACTGGTCCCACAGCTCCCAGTCACATGTATCCCACAATGTAACCTGGTGAGATTGACACACTAATAAAGTGTCGACCTCATTTGAGTAGTTTGTGTTTAGGACGTTGCTGGTTTTACATCCAGTGAAGCTTTCTTTGATAAGTCTGGGTGGTTGTGTTTTGACTGTCACGTCCCATAGAGTCACATTTCCTGCCCTGTCAACGCATGCCATTTCCTGCTTATCTTCACTGAGGATCAGCAGTGTGACAGCGTTGTGGGTGGAGTTTGAACACATGCTGATAAGACTGCTGGTGTTTATATCAAAAATGCACACTGTGCCTCCCTCCTGCCCACAGTACACGTTAAAGTCATCAGAGGAGCAAACTAAAGAGGTCACACAGCTCTGACACTGGATATAAGACACAGTCTCACTGGAGACATCGAACACACTCACATAACTCTCACCTGTCCACCAAATAAACAGCTTTTTCTGACATGCAACGAAGCCCTCAATTTTGGGGGGCATTTGCTTGCTTGATTCTGGTTCAAACTCTGTTGTCAAAGGGTCCTTCAGCTGTAGAAACATCTCCGGGCCCGTCACATCCCACACGAAAAGCCTGTTGCATTCTGTGGAGAGGAGCAGGAAATGGCTGCTGCTCTTCACTCCTATAAACTTCAGCTCCTTCTGCTCACAGCGCAGTGATGCTTTGACTATCTCACACTCTGAGCCTTTTCTGAACCAAGCTGAGCCATCATCCATGATCTCTGCTACAATCCCACACTTAGTCCCAGCTGCTTCTGTAACAGAAACTTTCCTGGTTGTGGCATCACATTTTAAACACTGAATGGGGGGAACAAAGGAGGGAGCAGGGCAAAGAGCCACTCCTAATCCACCTCCTCTTTTCCTCCCATCCTCTCTGATCTCCCTAAAATAACCTCTGAGCCCAGGAAAGACCGCAAGATAAGACAGAAGGCTCGTCTCCATCACTGTGGGCAGCTGCATGGGTGAGCTCTGCAGTAAGCAAACATGAGATTTGAGTATACTTGCTATGAGAGCTCTTTCCCTTATAAAACTGGAGTGGGCTGACCCCTCCTCACCTTGCAGCATTGCTACCAGATCTCCCAGGAGTCCCGCTCGAGCCATAGCCTGGTGAAACCCCAAAGACAGAAACAGGCCATGCTCCAGCTCCTCCCATTTGCTACTTTCATGTAAGTGATGCGGCAATTCTAAAATCTTCCTCAAATTCACTCGGCCAACCTCTTTGGGAGGAGAGGAGAAGAAAAACGGCTGACTGGCTGGCTGCCTGTCTAGGTACATTTTGTTGGTGTCCTTGTTTGATCCTGATTTCTGTTTTAAAAGCAGTGGTTTAGCACATCCACAAGTCCATCGGCCGCTGAAATATTCTGCCATTGCTGAATGAATCTCCCTCCTCACCTCATTAGTGCTTAAATACCTCTTAGCTACCACCAGCTTGAAATGTCTGCTCACCCAGAACAAAACTTGCAGCCCTGCAACTGTCCTCCTAATGAGAAACCTTCTTAAATCCAACAGAAGCGTCTCCACATCAATTTGCGGGACCCTCATTTTGGAGGACAGGCCCTCACCCTGTTGCACATACTCAGACAGCACCTCGTCATCAGTGGACAGCAGATCAGTGAGCTCGGCTTCAGCGAGCCCAGTCTTGGACAGGGTGATGTAGGAGGCAGCACGAGCAACGATGGAGGAGCCATGTTTCTGCTCGAGGTGATCCAGCAGCATAGAAATGGATGAATGGACGCCATCAGGGAGGGACGACTCGGTCACATCTGAATCTGAAGATGAGAGAGGAAAAAAGGGACGGATGAACGAGAAAATTGTGATAATTTTAAAGAATAAATCCGGTGACATCCTGTATTTTTGATATTGTCAGCAAATACAAGGAGACAGACTGACTATTTTTTTCATGGGATATATTGGCTTTAAAAAATATAGAGTGTAACACGTCTGTCTGTGTTTACTGTGTAAGTCATACCAGAGTGCCAGAGCGAGGTGTGTGGGTGCAGGAGTCGAGCGTACAGAGGCAGACCACATGAAGTCAGCGCCTGGTTCACCAGCGCCTGCTGTCCTGATGTCACCCTCCTCCCCGAGCTGCTCAGCAGCGACGCCAACATCTTCACACTCTGCTTCCTGTCCACTGATCCCAGCGGTACACAAACGCACCCTGACCCCTTCCCACCACCCTCTGACACAGAGTGAGGAGGACTTTGTGGGCGGATGGCTTGCAGGACTTGTGTTCGGCTGGAGGAGGCTGTGAGGATGACCCTGACGCAGGGAGGAAGAGGGCAAGGGAGTCTCTCAACGATTTGAAACCCGAGGTTGTTTTGGATGTGATCAAGACCCTCGAGGATTAGAACAAGAGGTTGTTTGGTGGAGGGCAAGAGGGAGAGGAGGGATGAGAGACGTTCTTTAAGCTCAGACAGACAAGCGTCAGGTTTTATGACGACAGCAGGATCTGTGCATTGTACGGCACTGAGGTTTTGGTTGGAGTCACGCTCTCTAAGCTCATCATCAGGGGCTGGATTAGACGTGAAGCTGCAGTTTGAATTGATGTCTCTAAAATTAGGATCATCCAGGTTTTGGGTTTTTTTCCCAGATGAAGCTTTGCTGTGATAAACACTGGCAATCTGATAGCACAGGCTGGACAACAGGTGCTTTGGGGAGGAGTTGATTGACAGATGGCAAAAATAAGTGATCACCACAGGATCACAGTCTGGTAGCCAAGACTTAATCTGTGGAGAGAGACAGAAGACTTGTTAACATGTTTTTGAAACCATGTGGGACAGATTTCTGATGAACAGTCTCACAATAAAAATGTCCTGAAGACACTGCTTTGGCTTGTTTGCCTGTTTGATGTATTTATGGGTTGATTAGTCTTATTTCTTCACACTTTCATTTATCCTACTTCTTATCTTGGATGGCCATTTGCTTCATTAGAAGCAAAATTTTCTTTTTAATTTTACAGTAAATCTCTTGATGTAAGTTTAAGAGCCACGGCTAAGTATTACTGTCATTATCAGTTAATGTGAAGATAAATTCCTCTCTGTATCAATCATTTTTTGGTACATAAACAACTAATTGATGACATAAATTTTACAGGACAAATCATTCGATGGTTATTCTTTGTAGCTCCATTTGTGTTTATAGTCAGGAAAAATAAAAAAATGATTTAACTTAAAGTTTAGAAGAAAGAGAGTGAGTAAAAACAACTTTGACTGACATATTTTATAAAAACAACATGAAAAAGTCATTTTTAGCAGAGCTGAGTTTGTACCTGTTGGGCACAGTGTGCCATCAGAACTGCTTTCCCTGTGCATGGTCCTCCTGTCACCACTAGTGGGCACTGTTGTTCAAACTGCTCCACATATGCTCTGACCTACAACAAATGGAAACTGAAATGATGCAGTGCAGCACCTGAAATAACTGGTATTAAGTTTCATTGGAACATCAAAGTACATAAAATTGAGTTTCATGTAAAAGCAAAAACCAAGGAACCATGAAGTCCTGAATGTTATGAACTCCTGATCTTTGCCAGTCCCATAACAAACTTTTGTCTGAATCTTCCTCGGTTAATAATTTTTCACACTGCTATCTTAATGCCACAGCAGAAGCAAACATATCGACACAATAAGCAGTTTAATATTAAACTCTTTTGCATTGCTATTTGTCTTTAAAAACCATCCACAAAATCATCTTCATCCCGACCTTCTCTTCTTCAGGCCGGCTGAGGTCATAAAACCAGGACAGGACATCAGAGAGCTCCGCCTGCTCCGCCTGCTCTCTGGCCAACGCATCACTGAGCCGAGCATCCTCACTGCTGTCTAAGATGTCCACGCTGTCAATCAACCCCACGAGATCAGAGTACACCTGCTGGCACAGAGCCTCAGCGTAGCCCCGCCTCCTGGCTGTGGTGTAACCATGGCGAGGGTCACACTCTGTGGTGGTGGTATAGACCAGAAGCTTGGAGGAAGTGATGAGATCAGGGAGGAAGTTTTCACAAAGCTCTGACAACAACTGTCCATCAGTGGGTGTGGACTCCAGGTCAAAGGTAGACGCCTGAAAATAAAGTATTTGAATCACTTTTGTATCACTTTTGATAAAATCTGTACAAGAAAGAAATTTGTAAAAGAAAGTATTCTATATTGAGCCTTTTCTGTAAAATATAAAATGACTTGGTTTTATGAAGGAAAAAAACAGTGAGGGATTTTTTAAGCAGGTCTCTGTGGTTATACAAACACAAATCACATTTTTGAGTCAGGAATTAATAATGTACTTAAATAAAATGGGTTCAGGAAGTAATTTTGCAAATTTCCAGTTTTAATGGAAGCATCTCTCTTGATTTGATCTTCTTAAAATTAACTGGAATTTAAACTCTTGATGTTTTGGATGTATACAGTAGCTTATTTGCTACAGTTTTAAGCAAGGTGCCTTATAACACTTGAATGCCTTCAATAAGTAAGTATCAAGTTGTGTAATTAGATTTTAGATATAATTTCCAAATTATCAAAAGTAGGGGTAAAATTCAGGTGGTCTATAGAGCACCACAGTAAAATTAATCAGTGCTGATGAGAAAGTGATGAGTCTTACCTCTGACTCAGGCTGAAGCTGTGAGTTCCTCTGTCTCTTCTCTCTCTCTCCTTTGGCATTGACGACCTTGTGGACGTAAACCAGGCAGCGTCTCATGATGTCATTATCATGACGGTTGTCCAAAGCAAATTGCAGATCTGCATCGAGGACTGAATGGAAGCAGCAAAGCGTGAAAATTCAGTTAAACTGCAACACTAAGCAAAAATAACACATACATGAACGTGTTGTAGGTCTCACCTGATCTGTAGTAAATCTGGGCTCTCTCCGGGGTCATGAGACCATCGCGGACACACAGACTCACAGTGGTCTGAAAAACTTTTCTCAGCTCTTCTTCTTTAGCCTTCATCGTGATCATCTCTTCCTCATTAACCTTAGTCTGCAGAACAAAACACAGTTTAATACTAAGAAAGTGAAAAAAATTAAACTAAAAAAATTAAGAAAACAGCACCAGACAGTATTTAATAATTAATCAGACAAATTATTTATCCAGGCAAGTATATATGAAATATATTCACACACTATAGAAATACAATTTTATTTGCTATATAGACTCTATCCGCATGAAGGATAATTAATATTCAGAATATTAAATTAAAATTCTAAATTCTTAATCCAGTTTTATAAGAACTAAGAGAGAGCTTTGTGAATTAAATTACATTTTTTATCATTTTTAAAAGCCTCTTTCAGTCATAATCATGAATCCATTATTACTTATTGCTCATTAAGGACTTAAATCATAATTTGTACCCACATTAGGTTAGTAGCTACACTTACAAATCCACTCCTGCTTCATAAAAAGAAAGTCCAAAACATACCTAAATTGTGAAAAGCCAATACAGCGATCAATCAGTATTATCACCTGTGGACAGCAGCAGCGTCTCAGGCAGTAGGAGGGGGGGATGCTGTTCTCATCCCTCTGGTACGCTCGCTCCAGCTCCTGGGTGCTGACGCCTGCCTGCTGGCTCTCCTGCAGCAGCAGCTGGAACTCTGACACCTCCACCTGAGTGGGAAGACTGGCCACACCATACTGATGACCCACCAGAGCCTGCAGCACCACCATGTGGACAGAGAAGGGACAGAAGCATGGGGATGCACTTATGAACACTAATTAGATCATAATTGTTAATGGAATCTATGAAATTTAAAAGCTTTTAAAGCAACTCCCTCTTTTTGTTATGGTTGTACTAGATTTCTTTATCGTTGACTGATCAGCTGATTGAACAGGTTCAGTGGTGATATGCATGATTAAAAACTTCTCTGTTATATTGTATAGTGCATTTCAAACAGCCCTGCAGTAAATTATGTTCATGTGTGTATAATTCTACACACATGATGTCTATGACTGACCAACAGGCTGATTGACTTGCTGTTTATATTTTTGATACCAAAAAGATTTAATAGTTTGAAGGTGTCTGTTTTTGTGTGCACACACTATGCACATAATTTTTCTTAATTATTTAATACCACATGTTGCTAAAACAGTGATCCGATGCAAAGTGGCAGCCCTGATGAGATCAATTTCTTAAAATGTCACAAAACACAGTGAGCTGGTTGAAAACAAGCTCAAATAGCTAAGTCCCTGATATAGATAATAGAACTAGTGCTGCAACTACTAGTTATTTACAGTTAATCTGTAAAAAAGGTAGAAAAAAAGGTGAACTGCAAAGCCCAAAGTGATGTCTTCATATTGATTCTTCTCTTTCCAACCAAATAGATCAAACTGCAAAGACTCTTGATTTCCTAACAGAAATAATAAAAAAGCAACAACTTCTTACTTTCATGAAGCTGATACCAGCAAACATTTGACACTTTTGCTTAAAAAATAACTTAAGTGAAAAAAAATCTAAACTAACTTTCTTTCTTAGTATTTTATTCTTCTAAATTACACCTGTGACCTCCCAGGTACAGGATGCTATGGCTAACCAAAGCTACCAAAAAGCCTTGAAGGCTTCAAATGATACCAGAAACCTCAAGAATCACCAGTGAGTGATTTAACAGGCTGATACTTTAGAGTACTTTGTATAAAAGTTACTGATAGTCCCTCTGGGTTTATGGTCACTCTGTAAAACTCAAATTTAATGGAATATTTTTAAACACCTTGGTGCCTCAGCAGAGGCTGATCACGCTGCTCTACTGTAAAGTCCTGGCTGAATTAATCCTGCTGATTTATTTACCAATAAAAAAGGCCCTGCGGAGCTCTCCCTGCACTCTTTAATCAGCTGCTGTCTGGTGTTTTCATCCGGCCACCGACTGGGATCACTGGACTCAAATGGGTCTATCACCTACAGACACACATACAACATAATGATTAAAACAATCCAGAGGAGAGATGACTGATCATCAGCTTATGAAAAGCACACATTGAGATGTAATAACAAATCGCCCAGGGGAGGCTCAGTGACATATGATATTCCTCCATCTTTCTAATTATGCAAGCTGCTGAAAAGAGATGGCACAATATGCCAGTTGAACTGCAACACAAACTAACAACCTACGCACAGAGTCGCGTTCCAGCTGCTCCTCGTCTTCTTCTTTTGTCAGATTTAATTAGGCAAAGTTGAGTAGAACTGACTTCACTTTAACAGGAATAGCCTCAAGGGGGATAGTGTGAAAGAAAAAAGGATGCACACACGTGGAAGCTACCAAATGATACTGCCTTCATTTTCCACTGTTGGCAGTGAGCAGTGCAACACAGACAAGCAGACAAGTCCCAATGATCTGAGTTTGACTGCATTAGTGCTTAAACAGTCAAATATCCCTCTAATTGTCCGACAGAAAATGAATCTGTTGGCCACAGTTTTTCAGAAGAGATCAGCTTTAATTCATGACCCCCCCCCCCCATGAAAGCATCAGCAGTTGCCATTATATTTAAACTTTCATGAACAAGACCATTAAGTAAATGAATGCAAACAGTATTCAGAAATGCATTATTAATGAAAAGTTGAAAGTTAAGGTTGGTTTTAAAACTTCTACTTTTAATTTAGATGTATTATTCCTATGAGGAAAAAGAAGCACATTGAAGCACATGCCAATAAATCACCGAGGTAAGAAAAATAACAGCCCTCAACAGAAAAAGACCAAGTTTAATAACCAAACTTTTGTCAGATTTTAGATAAAGTTACAATGTTTTCTCGACTGAAACATGGTTGAATTCTCCTGCAGCGGCTTTAAAAAAATAAGCTGTAGTCTGAGTGGTTACAGGGTGTTAAAGGATGTAAAACTTTGCTTGTGTACTCACCCTGACATCCAGTCCCAGTGTGTGTCTGCAGTGCTCTCTCAGTTTAGGAAACACACTCTCTCTCAGAGCTCTACGCTCCACAACGCTATCTATAAAGAGCACAAACACCTTTGTTCACACACAAAACAAGATTGAAAAACACAGAAACTTCAGCGGAATGAATCATTTACATACCCTCAGGGTTGGAGCACAGATAGAGTTTCACACAGGACGATCTGTGGGAGAACTTTGAAGAGGAACGGCCCATTTGTTTTCCTCTGGAGTGCATGCCAGATCAATATCTATTGTTAAAATATGAAAATGAAAAAGAAAATGAAGATTTTGGCAAGAACATACTCAATGACCAAAAAAAGTTCACTGTTGCTGTTTTTCTTTCTGAGCTGTTGTTTCTCTTTTCCCTCCTGCTCCACTCAGGAAACTCTGTCAACCTGCTGTTTAAAGTGACTTATCATGATCACACCCACTTTCTACTGACTGGAACAATTACACAGCACACACAGGCACCCACAAACACACACAGTCAATTAGACAAATTCTCAGTACACACTCACATAAGTAGGTCAGTGAAACGCACAGGGTTACGTGCAAGACGGTAGATCACTGCAAACAAACATAACCACAAAATAAATACACACAAAAGCAGAAAAACAACACTTTTTTGTAATATTTTTTTATTAATTAACATTTGTACACAATAAATACAAACTTTGTTTTTGTTTTTTTGTACAGCCAATAATAATATGCAGAAAGACTTTTGCATCTGTTCTCATTATTATCACCATAGCAAGAGTCTGTGAAGAGAGAGAAGGCTAGTTGTTCCACCACATTGTTAATAGCAGCATATGTGCAGCTGCTCTGAATCAAAGGATGAAAAATAAAAAATTTATATATAATACATAAAAAAATCAAAAACAGGCTCATACCTAATAATTAAACACTGTAGCGGACCAGAGGGACTGTTAAAAAAGGAAAAAATATTGTGTTCAAAATAGCAACTGCCAACAAAATCCATAAATCTTTTGACAGTCGGAGTATTTATGGAGGGAAGTTTTGCAGGATGCTGCTGTAAACCATAAACTTCAAGACAAGTAAAGAGGAGAGGAAGGAGGAGCTGCAGTTAAAGTCGATGCCAGAGGAAGAGCAGAGGTTTGGATCTGAATCTGTAACTCATTCCAGCATGTTTAACTTTGTTAGGTGTTGTTGCTACACAAAATTTTTTTGGAAGCTGATGCCAAAAATTCTGAAAGGTTATTTTTCCTCCTAGAATTTTCTTTTTCTCTTGCATCAATTTTCCTCAATTTGACACAATTCACCTCCACATTGCAAAGAGGAAACCGATAAATTGGGTCCAGATCAGGAATTCAGAGGACCTTCTTTCTCTTCTTACAAGATGCCTTAAGCTGTGCCCCAACTCCATACTACAAATAAATACTTAGAAATATGTTCTTTTTACTAATCTCCAGAATTCAAACCATTTTTGCAGTTAGTATACAAAAAGCAAAATGTTCTTGACAGCTGTGTACCAAAAGGAAATGTGCTATATACTGCAACTTTGGAGCATGACTGGTATTATCCTTAACAAAAAACAAAGCCTATTTTTGAAGCTGTCATATTTATGGAGCCGTCTCATGACAAGACACAACTGGTCTGTATTGTTTCCAGCTGTGAGGAGCTCCAGCATGTGTGTAGCATCTTGAGACATTGTCCATCGACACCACACTCAAAAATCAAAGAAATTTAGTATCTTTAAGAACATTTTTGATTGTTATTTTGGAATCTATTCAGTATAAACACTCTAGTTAATATGTAGGAAAGAAGTGGGACACTTCTTGACATCTTCAGAGTAAAACACTCCTCTCTGTTTTGAACAATCACACATGTGAACGGTCAGGTTTAGAGCATGACCAACCAATAAAAACAGGACATCCATTTTTATGTTTTTAATGTTTTGTTTTTTGTTTTTTTTTTCTAATTTTAGGAAATTACATTGTCCACAATTATTTCTCCAACTCTTTAGAAGAGAGGAGGGGAATAAAAAAAGTTCAGTCTCACTGAAACAAAGAGGATCCCCCACAGAATCAGAATAAAAAGAATTGACTCTTTTTTTAATCCATCCTGATGCTATGCTAAGGTACTGCTACTTTCTAGGGAAGGTACAAATAAATAAAAGTGCTACGCTGCCCTCTAGGCAAGAAGTTTTAAAAGGCTTGAAGAGTATTTAAGGGGGAAGATTTATTTACTTTGAGTAAAAAACACAAAAGAATTGTACTTTGCTCCATTTGAATGTCACTTGCTAGTTCTGGCTATTTAGTATGATGCATAATGTTGTAATGTAAGACACAATGAAAACAAAAGGATGATATCAAATCGACAGCGTTAAAAGTTGATTTGTTGATGCGGATGTTTCCTCTGTTGAATTAAAAAAAAAACATATTGATGTGATGGAGCTGTTTGGCAAGAAAACAGAGAAAATAAATACCTGGGCATGAAATGAATATTAACTGAACAAGGATACATTTAATGTAATAGCTGAACAAAACCAATGTGAGAGGAGATATGATCTGTAGGGATAAAAGCTTTACAGCTCATTCTGCAATTAATAAAAAAAACTCCTGACCCCAAATATGATCATTGTCTACTCTATATCATCTCAAAGTAAACTTTTCTTTGTCACCACATAGTGAATACCAACAGTTTTAGTGCCTTAGAAAGCACAACTATCCTCCTCCTGAACCAATCAGTCACACAAGCACACAGAGGGTTACAGAATGAGAGAAGGTATAGCAAAGTGTGCGTAATATAATGCAACTGTATGTGTGATGTATATGATAGCCACAGATTCACACCGACTGCCCATGGACAGAACAGACGATAGAGAAAAGAGGGAGAGAAAGAAAGGAAGGATGGTTAGAGAGGTGAAGGAAAGAGCAGAAGGGGGAGGATCCAGCCTCCTTTTTTCTCTTCTGTTCTTTCTCCCTCTCCTTCCCTCTCCTCGTTAGTCTCTCCTTCATCCTGTATTTACAATGCCCTTTCAGTATAAGATGAGGATAAACTTCCACTACATATCAGACTTGATATTCCATTCAACTGAGTTAGTCTATATGAAACGCTGCGCATAACATTCCTATGACAACAGTAATGTACTGTACTAATACACATTGAATACATATGATGATAAGGACTATATATGGCGAGGGAAGGGCTGGCCAAGGGGGACACCGCGTCCACATACCAACCAGGTTCTCTGTCCATTTTCTTAAACCCCATCTGCAATCTGACTCATGACAGGTTTGACAAGTTTTGCACTTATTCCCTCATCAAGTTTACTCAACATGGAGCCCGAGCCCAGCTTGCAGTAAAAGGTATCAGATAAGTCAAAAATAAGACTACCTAACTAAATTAAAACAATAAATATTTCTCTAATTTTATTAAAAACAGATATATTTTGAACGCATTTGATCATTTTCTAGTCCCCCTTTTCTTTACTAAATCGGTATGTAGCTAGCTAGCTTACCTGAAAAAGCTAGTTGCTTAACACACTGACCACAGTTGTTTTACTAGCTCCTAAGCTACATCAGCTACTGCACTTAAGCCCATTAGCAATGTACCATTCAGCTGCGTATAAACTCTTTTAACTGTATCTAAGGCATTTCAGTCAGCAAGTTACTTGCCATGACAGTTCATAGACCTCAGGGACATACCTCTTTCTAAAAACCACAATCTTAATCTAAGTGCAGTTCTTTCATCTTTATCAAGAAGCACCAAAAAGAAGAAAAGAAATCTGGCTTGATGGGTAATCTTCAACATTTTGTAGATGTGTGTGATTTAATTTAGCTTTTCTTAACTGTTAAACCAAATTGAGATGTCCCCAATTAGCTAACTAGCTTTGTGATGGTTAACTCACCAATTAAAATGCTTTAGCTGCTGTTAGCAGAGTTTATATACTAATGCTACAATACAACAGTGTATTCATGACAAACATAACTGTAGAGTAGCTAGGTTTGGCTAACCAGCTAAGTGAAAAGGCTGCTGCTCAGGGTGTTAAGCTCCAGTTTTTTTTTGTGTTAAGCAAGCTGACCACATAGATCTCTCCACTGCTTCAAAACGAGGAATTTTTCTCATTCTTATACATGTTATTTCGATAATGAAAGTTTAAAAAGGGTGCAAAGGAAGTTTTGCATGAGGGAAATAGATAAATGATTAAATGCATAAGCAACTTTAAAGTTTTGCATTTCTTATAAATTCCAATCAAATGTTCATTACTACAATGATATTATATTTTTTTCACTTAGATATTTTGCTTGTCTAATAACCTTTAACTACATTTTGTGAGTTTCAAGGCTCAATAACGTCTGTGATCTGTTTAATATTACTTGTTTGAAAGTTAGTGGAAACAGGAAAATTCTTCCACTGTAGAGGAAAGATCTTCCTGTGAACAGAGTTAAGCTGCCTTATAATAACATTAGCTCAAGTAAACTTAACAAGTTAAAGAAAACTTGCCAAACCCTTTACTGACTTTCCCTCACACTCCCCCTCTCTGAACATTCTTCCTCCTCTTCCTTTTCTTCAGTGTGCTTGGGTTTTCTGCCCATTGAGGTGAATTTTTAAGGCAAGAATGGAAGGACAGGGGAGGGCTAAGAGGACCGTGGGGGCGGCTACTGCTGCACTTCATTAGTTAACATGGAGATTATTTAACTGGATACTTTGTCTTTATCCCCTCTCTCTGCTCTCCTCCTCAACTTGAGGAGGAGAGAAGATGCGGAGAGAAGAGGCCGGGGGTGTCTGATGTGGTTCAGTTCAGTTTACTTCACATCACTTTATTCAAGCTGACTCCAGTTCAGAGCAGTTCAGTTCCCCAGCCTGTAGGGTAAGCACGTCTGTCATCTGTTTTTATTTTTTATGTCTCTATAACTGCCTGCCAGCTTCTCTGTCACACCAGTGTGATCTCCACCTCCTCCGTCTTTTCACTCTTCTCCTGCTGTCGACGGGAGTGCTGTTTGGGTGGAGGAGGAGCAGCTCGCACCTGCAAGGAAATATAGTCAATGTAAATTTAAGAAAAAGGTGCATACAATAAGAAAAACTCTGCAGCACAAGGTATGCCTGACTTTTACTCATTTTACAGACAGTACACTATTTCAATTCCTGCTGTTCAACGCAAACCTTAAATCTGCAAAAAAGTCAATAAAATTCAGTCAATACTTTTAGAGCCTTTTTTTAAATTGGCACCTTATCTTGAAAGGACATAATTATTAGGATTCATGAACCTTACACTTCAATCAACACTAGCATTTGCATTTAATAAAAAAAAAGAGAAAACCATGTTACCATCCAGTTTGCAGCTACTAATTATCTTCCACATCATTAAAGCTGCTTGGTCTTAAAATGTATGACAATAAAGACAAATGCTAATCACGATTTCTTTGTCTGAACATTACTCCAAAACCCAACGATATTCAATTTAATATCACATAAGACAAAAAAAACCCACAATGCATAACTAGGGACTGGGGATTTGCATTGTATTTGCTTGAAAACAGTCTTAATTGGCTATGAAAAATAGGTTCTTATTCATTATATCAATTTATAGCATCTTTCAATTCTTACGCAGACGGTAATCCATTTAATTAACTTGACAAAACACAACACTGAGAACAACCAAAACGTCCTTCCCTTTCAAAAATGTTTATCTAACAGTAAAAAACTCTGCACTGATCTAATGTCTTGATCTCACCTTGTGGCAACCAGACAAAACACCAAACAAAAGGTACAGATAACCTTGCAGGAAACAAGCCTGTCATGTTTTTCAGGGAATACGTTGTAGGAACAAACTGTAACACGTGTAAAAGCACACTAATCTACCCCTTTGTTACCTATTTACCTTCTTATCTTAGACTACTAAAAAACCTTTTCATAATCAAGTCTGTCAGATAACTTGGGCTCTAGTTTTATGACAATAGCTAAGACAACTTTGCTTGGATTCTGTAAACGAGGAAGAAAACTTTGTTTGACCTATTAAACTAGGCATTATAGTTTGACCATGACAGCAAAGCAAAACACATCGATCATCTTAAACACAAAACACACTTCTTGAATAAGTACAGTACGTTACTAACAGGTCGTAGTTTGCCAGGGCCTCCTTCAGGGGTGAATCTCAGAGGCTGAGGAAATCCTGGAGATACTGGACTCCTGCCCGAGCTTTGATCTACAGAGAGAGAAGAAAAGGGAAAGTGAGTAGCATTGCACCATACTCCATACACTAAAAAAGCCACAGTGACCTCCTCTCACTTAACTAAATTACAAGCAGACCTCTTCTGTGTGTATTTAGTCTTACTGTGGGTGGATAGCGGTCCCTTGTGTGATGAGGCAGGCGGTGGAGGCTTGTGCTCCCCGTTGAGTGCAGTGGAGGGCGAGCGTGGGAGAGGAGGTGGGGTGGAGGTCTCTGGGCTGGTGAAAGGGCTGATAGGAGGCTGATCATACAGCGGAAGAGGTGGCAAAGACGACGGCAACTTCAGAGACGGTGAAATCTGAGGAAAGGTAAAGAAATACACATCAGAGGAAATTTGCTGTTCACTTGTGAGCCTGACAAAATAGGTCCAGTGTGATTTATTACAGCACAAAATATATGAAATTAACTGGACCACCTAGCTAAAAACATGCCATTCAGTTAAAGCTAAACAGACTGGAAAATATAGTTAAGTAACACACCCAAAACAACATTATGCATATTAATGTTGGAGAAAAACACATGGACTACAGGGATAACTGGTTGAAACTATTTGCACAGCTAGAAAGTGCTAATCTGTGGATCCTTAAATTGACAGTTTTTATGCACTCAGGGTCAACACACCAGCAAACACCCTCCATGGCAATATTTTCAGTTTATACAGTCAAAATGACTATTGAGTTAATAAACAGTTGCATAGTTACACATCCAGCAACCACATTTAGAGTCGTGTTTCCGTGTTTCTGTCCACCTGATGAATGTTAATTTTGAAATCCACTCTCCTTTAGCACAGTTGTTGGTCTCTAACGACTCATGGGGGAAATATAGAATGTAATTTAGCAGCTGTATACTCCACTATGTTCAACAGCCAGTCGCCAACTCTGTCTGTTGTTTGGTGGGTTTTTTGGAGTTTTTCCACTGAAGAAAGGCTGCATTCTGTGGCCTGAAAGTTAGGCTACAAGAGTCATGAGAGAAAACAATTAGTTGCAGGCTGTTCAACCACACTGTCCAATTTAAAAGATACTAAAATGCACCACAGAACCAAAGAACCCTGGTGATACATTTCTGGGTTTTTTTTCATGATAAGCAGACCCTTTCATAATATAGTAATTTCAGTTATTGTTAAGATTAAAAAATGGATTAGAGCAGGCAAAAATCACAAGGGATACTTTCAATTGTTGGTTTACTTTGATTTTTAAGTGTGATCTGTGACTTCTTACAAATTGACTGCTCCTGTGGTGGCAACCAGTTGGATTCAGACCTTCTCTTTTTTTTTGTCCAATTTTCCACATATAACTTAAAAGATATCAGGAGTTGTTGTGGCATTTGTTATGTCTACAGGCTTCTAGGAAGGGAGAGGCTGTATCCTTCCTGTTGCTGAATTTCTAATAGGGCAACACTCTGTGCCACAGATAAGAACTCTGTCTGTAATTGCAGCGCTGGGTTTTTATCAGAGCCCTGCAGGAACACGGCAGCTCTGATCCACTGCTTGTGAACTCTGCCCTGCTGATAGATCTACTGGACATCAGCCAGGAAGGGAGGGGGAAGTGGCACAGTAGACTACACACTACCCTTGGCATTTCTGAACGAAGGAAATACTGATAAGACCAAAAGTCTAGCTCCAAAAGAGTGATGTGCTGAAAGTCTATATCTTCTTCTTCTGTGGTGTCTCCACAGAAGTTACATGCACCTGCGGTTGCTTGTGTTGCCTACCCCAAATTAATATTTGAGCTATCTGTTTGACTCATCCCTGTGTCTTCATGCATCAGAATACCTGTACGTCACCAGTCCCTCCTCCACTCGACTCCCCATTCTCAGTGAAATCTTCTACAAGCACCGAGGGGAAGACGCCCACCCGTCCGTTGAGCTCCCCCTCCCAGAAGCCGTCGTCTGTCTGAGTGTCCCTGCTCAGGAGGCGAATCACCGCTCCCTCGGAAAAAGAGAGTTCCTCATCCGCCTGGCCCTCGTAATCATAAAGTGCACGGACATAAATCACTGCAGAGGCAAAGGAAGACAAGATAGAAAGAAATAAGAGATACGCAGAAGGAATAATTACTCTTGTAGATGTATTTCCTTGTCTTTCTGGTCCTCATTGTCATAAAGAGAATGGTACACACTGCTGGAGAGATTAGATATAGAGAAGACAGAAAAGCATAACTGTAGTAATAATTAGGCACCTGAATTTCCCAGTGTGACTAGTTTAAGTATTCAGGTAGAAACTCAGCACAAACAAGCTAGAGTATAAAATGAGGAAGGTTACAAAGACACTGGGTAAGGCACTGAGGAAGAATAATCTAGTGCTGCCCTAATGAAGTTGTTTTACCCTCTTTTTTTGCACGCAGGGAACAGATGTTGGACATGAACATGTCACACCTGAGTTGTATTATCTAAAGCCGTTTTCTCATATGAACTGCAGAGACTGACAGCGTCAGAAGTTTTGGTTTAGGCGAGAGATGGCGACTGGTTGTAGCATGCAGGAGGAGGAGGAAAATGATGCCTGTTTTTTGTGTCATTATCAATACTATAAATGTTTCTGGACACATCCACAATATCAAAGAAAGAGAGGAAAGTAGTATTAAGGCAAGGAAAAAAGAGCATGAGCTGTTACATGCCAAGCCACATCATCAACACACCCACTCACTTGCTGTGAATTCTCCAGACAATAGCCTGCTCTGAACACACATGGGCTGAATCTGATGTTACAAAGACTTTGTGCTGCAAGTAAAGTGTGGTTTATGTCTGGTCTAATTGATTCGGACACTTGCGTCCACATGTTCAGCTCCTCTGGGTAATGTCTAGACAAGTTAAGGTCTGCAGTGCATGTGTGAAAAGAACTGGAGGTAATCAAGTGAGATATCATTTGTACTGTCAATCAGATAAAGCTGCCCAAGAAGCCAGGTCAACATTAATCAAAGTAAAGTAAGGGCCCAGCTGTATGTAGCCAACTACAAACAGCCATGGTGCGTGTACAACAAACAGTATTGCAAAAATATAAGAGAGGGCACAATGAGAGTTAATGATTTCAGTACAGCACAGCTCTTGCTCATTTTATGAAACAGATGTGTAATTTAAACCACAGGTATTCTGTTTGACTAATCTTAAACAATAGTTTGCTCTTGTTTTTGTTTCAGGGAGGTGTTGGAATGTCAGAGGCAAAAACATGTCCGTTTATGATCTTGTGCAAAAACAAAGTATAAATGGATAAAAGGAAAATCTTACTGAAAAAAGTTTGTGGAACCTGAAGTAGTGAAGGATTGGAAATATAATTTTTATTGTACACTTAAACTTGTGTCATTTTGCTTTTACAGCTATGTTAACTACTGCTACCGTGGAAATATTTTCACTTTGTTTCAACAAGCAAGTCAGACAAACCATGTGAGACACTCCAGTAGAGCAGTATGAAAAATGTCTTAATCAGTGGCACATAATAACCTCAGTATGGGAAGAAAAGAAACTCATTTCCTCTGGTTCAACTAATACTAGCTTGTTTTACTTAAACTCTTGGCATGCAGTTTAATTATTTCAAAGAATAATTTGCCACTTGCCTGGTTCACAGCATACTTACTGTTTGTGTCTCCGTTAATGCAGTTAGAGTGCAGTTCTGGTTCAGTTGAATTGGAAGAGGTGTGCGATCGAGCATCAAGTGTAGCCAGAGACTGGAGCATGCTCAGCAGACTGTTGGAGGTCGGGAACTGCAGGTATTTCTCTGGGACGTAGCCCACTTGGCCTGTCTTATTGCGAGCCTGGAAAGCACAGACACACACACAAATAATAAGTTCACAGAGGCGACATGAAAATATACATGACAAGAGAAAATTGAACACAGAGAAACAACACAAAGCTTTCAAATCAAACAGAGCACGCAGCTCATTATATAAACATGTGGAAAATCGATGGATTTTTGCACCTTGACCCAGTCCTCCATGTCACCGTCCTCAATGACCTCCAACATCTCCTGTTCATCAATGGTTAACTCATCAGGCTGAGAGGCCTGTGGAGAAACAAGGTAACAGAGACAGAGATGAGAAAGACAAAGGGGCTGACCAAAAAGGGAAAAAGAAAGAGGGTGGAGTGGCAGACTGAGAAAATCAGTTTCACTCTTGACGATTCATATGTAGCCATTATATTCTATAGCAATATTGTTTCTTATTTTCAGATGTTTAGGTTTATTCATACAGTATAGTTCAAATCCTCTACATAAAATCTAAGCAAATCATTAATACTTTTAAATAAGTCACTAAGTTAGAGTCACGGAAGTTAATTATTCATCACACATTACACCTCTTTTTAATGCAACACTTAAACTCATCTAGTTTCAGTGCATACAGGAATGTGCATGATTGTGTGTGATATCATGTGCTGTGGTTGTGCAGGTAGCTGCAGACATTTGATAACTGTTGGTGTGTGACCATGTAACTGGAGAGCTTTGTGTCTGTGTGTGTGTGTGTTTGTGTGTGTGGGTGTGCGTGCTTGCTTGCGTGCGTGTGTGTTTGTTTGTGTGTGTTTGTTGGTTCATACCTTGTACGAGTACAGGACTTTGCAGGTTAGCGGGTAGTTTCGAAGGGTTCCCGAAGGACTGGAGCTGCTGTCGTCAAAAACCTCCATATTCTCTTCACACTCTTCTCCCTCCTCACGCTCCAAGTCCACTGTGCCCTTTAATACGCAAACACAGCCAAGTAAAGTCAAAACCACTGATAACTACAAGGACAAATATGAAAAAATCCATGGTTAGCTCTAGTTATTTCTATATGAAGTCAATCACATATCGAGAATACAAACATATGAGAGCCAAAATACTTAAAAAAGCATTGCAAAATTCTAATGTGTTCACTGACTCCTGCCTCTAACTCTGGATGCAGCAACGTGATGTCCAGCTAACAGACTAATTTTGTTGTTTGTCTGTCTCTGCCTGCTCTGGCATCTGGTATCTTCCTTTTTGTTTTTTCCCATTGACTTTATTGTTCATCACCTCTGCTTTTTCGACTCTTTCTATGTTATTATCCAAATGTCCACTTTCACCACCTCCTGTGAAATTGTTCAAAACGTCTACGTTCTTTCCAGTTAACGAAGACAGACTTCAGACTTGTCACATTTCCCTCCTCTTCTTGTGTTTGTTCTTTCTCCATGCAAGTGGAAGAATTTAATCTACAGCAGTGCTTACCTTTTCTTCCTGCCTGAGTCTCTCTCTCCTGCTTAGTGTGGCTACTATAGCTTTTAGAGACAGGTGTAGGAGGACTAATGGTTCATATGAGCTGACCCCTCCCTCTTTTGTTCCATGAGAATTTCACTGGATTATATGAAGGTCATGTGACCTAACTGGTAGAAAGATCCATCACACACAGCAAGTTGAGCTGGCCATTACAATAGAGACAGTGTTTGTGTGTGTGCGTGTGTGTGTGTGTGCACATGTGTGTGTGTGCATGTGTGTGTTTATTCATTCCTCAGCCATTGTGTTCAGTCATCAGATTTCTGTTGACACAGTAAACTCTACACCAGTGCAGAACAAAACAGATGTGTGTTTTGTAAATGAGTTGATATCCCAAGTTGGTCTCCTTGAAATAAAAACCAATTCTCTTGGGAAACGCTAATCTTCAGGTGTGGTCCTAAGGTGTTTCCTAATGAAAATGAACACACTTAACAAAACTTTACGATGGAAATATTTACTAATGGCCCTTAGACTCTCATACATACCCTTCATGCTCCAAAACTCAAATGTAATATGTGCTGTAAAATGTAATTTAATGTAACAGTTAAATACTAACATCAGCCTGTTAAAATGCTCCTAATCTCAAGGCTAACATGCTGCTGTTTAGCATGGTGACCACCCTTAGTTTTCGGTAAGCATGCTTGTATTTACTGATTAGCACAAAACAGAGTTTATCTGATGATGGTGGAAATGTGCTGGAAAAAATAAAATTAAGATCAAAAAGGAAAAGTCAAAAGATTGCCAAAGTTGTTTCAATTCATCGTAAGGGGGGCATGAATTATGTGCAACAAAAAGTCATGCTTTTGTTGTCTGTATGTTTTTTGTATGATGTCACTCTTATCCACTTTGCTGAACTGATTTAATAATACAATGTACTGCCTCGGGGCCAATTCCATTTCATCCCCAAAGTAGAATGACTGGAAAGCTTTTCAGCAATAACCCAATAAAATATCACAAAAATACATCTCAGTGTGTGTACGAATTGAACAGCTCAGAACCAGACCAATGGCAGATTTTATTGGTCCTGGATGTAATAACTGTGAAAGTGATATTGTAATGAAGGCAGTAGCTCCCTGGGGGACTTAATTCTTCAAACTTGATGGTTAACAGTTTTTCATAGTCGTAAATAAAGTTGAGAAGAATAAGGGAAAGGACAGAGGGAAGTGCCTGCTCCCTGAATGGTTTTCCTTGCTTACCTCTCCATGTTACTATTCACAACTGATCCAGTCCACTAAACAAAAATACTTCTTAATCTCTCCCCAATCAGCAGACTGCAGTTAACCACATTTTTACTGTTTTTATCCCTCCTAATTTTCATGCTGCACTTTGTTATTTCAATCTCTTTTTTTGCCGCTGTCAGTCTCTTAAGGCTGCAGGACACTCCAAATAAAAATCAAAGACTGTTGAGCTGCCATCAAACGCCTGAATGCTGAGTGTGCCTTCTGGTCTGTTCCTTTAATGACACCCACACCAGATGAAAGAGTTTTTGGCAAATCTATCCTCAAATTGATTTATCTTGTAAATAAAGGAGGAGACACTTGAAAGAAAAACATATGCCGGAGGGACACATCAATAAAATCCAATAATTCACATTACAAACTCACTTAGTATTTGGGAACAGAAACCTGTGAGATATTAGAAAGTTTTTGCTTGAATCAAATCTAAACACAATACTTTCTTTTGATCAACATGTAATCTGTGTAAAGAGGCGAATTCTACTATATTTCAATGTATAACTGGGGCTTTACAATACATTTATTAATGTTTTCTGTGGTTTTTAACAATCTCTCCGTCTCTCACCTCTGCATCCAATTTTACTTTAGCATTATCACTCTGATGCCACTCCCTCAGCACCTCCCCTCATCACCCTCTCCTCCACATCACACCACCTCTTCCTTTTCTCAACTCACTCTCTCTTCTCCTCTCATCTTCAGTGATTCCCTCTTTCACTGCACAATTCTCTCTATCATCTCTCCCTCTTTCCTGCATTCCCCTGTCCCTTCTCTCATACACAGCATCTCTCTCTCTCTTTCTGTCTGGTCTCACTGCAAGCTGCAATATCATGTGAGCAGAGTGTCAAGTGCTTCCAACAGAGCTGGCCGACTATGTTTAATCCTGCTAGCAGACACACACACACAAACACACCTCTCCACAAAGTCCCGTGTGGGATTACACTCCTACTCCACAGACATACACCCTCCTCCCAGTATACCCAACAGTGAGACAAACACACACACACAAATCCACACAAATACCCATAGCTCATGCACGCATCCAGGATCACACACACCAGGACATAACACACAATGCTGCATTATTGACTGTGCACAATTAAATGACGCTTTAGGATTGGTAGAAATAGAAATAGTCTTTTTTATAAAACTAGGCTCTCTTTGAAGGAGAGAGATGCAAAAATTTATTTGCAAATTGCTCCTACATGACCAAAGAAAATGGAGAAAAAGAGCTTATATATTTCCTTTTCCTTGAAAGGTAGAAACTCACAACAACCACAACGCACTGTGTGACACCAAATCAATAAACTATCCTGCTGGTGGGTGTCACACTACATGCTTGATAGTGTTGGCTTGAAACAGTAAACCTATGGTGGCCAGCTGGTAGCAAACAATCTCGTATTACAGCTAAATAGTACAATAAAATATATGCTCCTTGTAAACATTTTAGGTGAGAGATAGGCAACACAGTCACTGAATCTTGACTGATATTAGAACAGAACTGCATCCTTTCAAAATTCTATCTGACTTTTATTGAGCTGCCCCTTTCTCAAAGAGAGAGAAAGAGAGAGAGAGAGAGAGAGAGAGAGAGAGAGAGAGAGAGAAAGAAGTGACTTTTCTCTCGATCCCACTTCTACACCCTTTGAGTCTGTACAATCTGTAGTGGGCCAACAAAGCCAGAGCCAGCAAAAGTCTGCAGAGGGACACATTCAGTGTTTTCTGACAAATGAGCAGGGACTCTAGACACATGCAAGGGAAAAGTTTACAATTGTTCGTTTGCATAATGCCACTTACATTATAATGACACAAACCCCTTTGAAAACTGGCAAAGTTTCCATTTAACATCCATACAGTAAGTACACTCATTCATACACTATAAGGTGATAAAAATCTCCTTTGAGGCCTCAAATCTGTACTCAATCTTTCCTGCCATTAAATCTAAGGGTCATGAAAAAAAAAATACAAGTTGTGTGAGGACTACATCAGTATTCCACTGAGGAAGTGGGGTGTTTCAAGAGGCTGTAACTGGCGTGACAGATGATTAGGCAGAAGGACTGAGGTCAATTATCTTGCAATTTAGATCATTCAGGAAGTGATTTGTCAAGAGAGCTGTTCTAACTCAGTGGTTTTCACTTCTAATGAAATCATAAAGAACGAAAAGTCTATGATTATGAGTCAGTACTTAGAGTTTAAAAAATTACATTTTTGAGTGTCCTGAATTCAATCAAGACCAGTTTTCTTTATACAGCCTAATACCACAAATCACTAAATTTCCTCATGGAAATGAGTGCAGTGTTAGTGCAAAAAGACAAACTGTTGGGAAAAAGGTGCACGAAGAGTAGATATATGACTGACATACAGTGACCAAGGTAAGTCATCTCATGATTTTCAAAAAAAAAGGGGACTGTGAATGCAACACAATCATATTTATATGATTTAAGTTGTGTAACAGAAATGTACTCTCCGACTACTAATTTGTAGGTGTGAGACTGAACTTTCAAGCCAGGTCAAACACTGTTTTTAAATGAATTATTTATGCATGAGCATAGTGGTAGTCACAAACGGTTAATGTTATATTTGCAGTTTTGTGGCCCATTAATTAATTAATTAGATGTTTTCATATTTCATTAATAAACAATCTATTTTTGTGAAAACAGGACAAGAACGGCTTGCTTGGCAAGAGAGCAGCAACACACAACCAGTGACGGGAAGTGTCTCACCGACAGTGAGGGATCGTGGGTAGTGTAGCTGGCCCAACGTTCATTCTCCAGCTCCTCCATCACCTACAGCATGCACAGAAAGAGTGAAGGGGGTTTTACACATATTGCAAACAGGAAGCCACACAAACACACTCAATGCACTACATAAACTGGAATTCATGCATAAAGGATCTAAATGTAAACACAAACACTCTAAGGGTTACAGGCATAAATACATTCGCCAACATGTATCACACACTTTTTTACACTTGTACTGAATCAAACAGGCAGGCAAAAAAACAAAAAAAGGAGAGGTACATACACACACTTGTGCACACAATATAGGCATTATTCTTATTCAACAGAATGCACACCTGATTCATGGCGCTCTTTAACCAGGTATCCACAGCAACCCCCACTTGCCGAAGAAGGTCCAACCGAGCCTCAGCTTTTAACTTTATTGTCTTTGGAGAGAAAAGAGGTTAAGGATGTTACTGAGAACATCAAATATATCAGTGGCTTACAGAGTTTTTTTCCCAGTCGTCTTAAAAGAACATCACTGTGTTTTTTGCTTTTCATTTTATTTAAAAGGACCTTTTAAAATCGTCAGACTACACAGATTATGGACACTGGCATTAAACTGTGAGCCACTATTACAAATGAAAAGAGCTGTAATATTTTACAGAAATGCAAATCCCAAGGAAAAAGTCAAAGATGTTTCACTGTGGGTCAAGAGTAGATTCAACAGGCCTCTAAATTAGACAGATAAAAGCAGGTATCAACCAGTTTTGTTACTACAACCATAAGTTGCAGTAAATTTAGTTCAATTTGCAAAAGTGTCTGACTTTGCAAAAGTGTCTGACTTGTGGCAACTTCTTTCTTAATGACAGAAACTGGCTTAAACTAGACAGATAAAAATACAATATAAATAATTTTAGTCATGATGTTGAAACAAAACAGATCAACAAACAAGTCAACAATATAATTAGCTTTTAGCAACAACACTATAACAGTAAGCATCCAGATGGGAGTAATTTCTCATTTATAATGGGCTTTTGAACTTATTCAGAGGAAAGGACCTCAAATGAACCTGTATAATAGGGTAAATATAAAACTGTCTCTGTGAAATATGTCTCCCAGTATGCAAAGTACTATGATTGAAAATTCTCAAGTTGAAGATTGTAGCCACCTTATAAACAAATCTTTCTTGGAAAAAGTATAATTTTCTCCTTCTTTCTGGGAAGGCTTTCAGCTACAAGATCACATGCAGCAGATTTTGGAGTAAAAGTTGAACTGGATTTGCACCCCAGAATATGATGAATCTCTGTCATGTAGGCATAAAAATGGCAAATTTCAAAAACTCACTGTATTTTTTAAAGAGCTGTGGACACTGGACATGTGCTGTACCACCAGCAGGGAACCCCCTGAGATTTACATTCAATCTATCTCACCTCCTCAGCTCTCTTTCATCTCATGATCCTTTCCCTTTTTTTCTGTGTTCATCAATCTCCTCATTAATTATCCTCTACTTTCCTTCCTCACCAATGCTGACAGAGCAGATTGATAGCTGATAGTTCCCATCCGTAGAGAGGTGGAGTCAGACGGACAGACACAGAGTTGAGACAGATTACTCAGCTCTGATCAATAAAGACCTGAGCCCTTTTAGTGCCTTCATTTTTCTCCATTCAACCAGCAGCAGCCAACAAACGCTAAGAGAAAGCAACAGCCTTCACTGCTGCTGTTGCTGTTGGGTCATAAACGTAACAGGCTTAAGAGGAAAAACAATGGTCAATATGTATTCGACCATATGTGCAGCCAATACGCACTCCAGTTAAAGTCAATAGAAAAAGCAGCCAGTGGTCCGAACGGATCATTCGTGGACAGACAGTATAGCTTCAGACAGTCCTCCAGAGCAGATCGAATCAATAAAACAGACTGAAAGGTAGATAGAAAAATAGATGGAGAGACAGACGAGTAGATAGACACTGGAGGGAAAAAAAACCCTTGAGTTCTGGGATATTTTTTTAACAAAGATTCCTATTTAAGCAGAACCAAAATGTTAGGAATACTGGTAGCATTTCAAATGTGAGCTCAAATTGAAACAATAACACATCTACAGCTAAATGCTGTGTATGAGGTGTTACGATGCCACTAAAACATCAACATAAAGAGGCACAGTGGAATCAAATCGGACAATTACTACCACTGTGTACATTAACTTTTTTATGATACAGCGCCTGCTGCCTATTTAAAAGTATTCAGCTTATAAAAAGACACATCGTCAATGAACAGTATGTGCACTGTTTTTCTTTTCAAAAACAAATATAAACTAAATGTTTATCAAAAGTATCAATTTGCCCATACAGATAAACACGTTCCAATTATAATAAGATATTTCAAATCAATTTTCTGATCCTTATTAGTTTTGTTTGCTGGGAGCAGAGTCTTGTCTCTACGCTGATAGATGTTCTGTCTGAAGAATTTTGATGCCACGTGTTAATGAGGCCAGCTTGTCTGGTGGAGCCACTTTGAGAGCAGCCTTCAACAGCTCATTAGTATGGAGACAGTCTCTCGCCTCAACTGTTCTCACTCTCTCATCTTCTGAGAACTCCTTAGAAAGAGGAAAACAGCAGAGGAGAGGCCAATAATCATCTACTGTTATACCACTGAGGGGAATTTCAAATGCAAACATGCAAGAAAATGTATGTAAATTATAGAATCATCTCATCTTTGTGTTTCAACGAGGTAGAAAGCTTTTTGTATATGTTAGTATGTAAGAAGGATGTACTTTGGGGAAAATATGTATTAATTTTAAGTAAACAAGACTAGCCTGGGGCACAAAGTCATTACATATTATTCATTTAAAAATATACATATAATGTGTTTAATTTTTCACTTGACTTTTATCACAGCTTGTATCCATTATCAAGCTTGTAATGTTCACATCTACTTTAAGAAAAAGGTTCTAGTTTCAGCATCCAGAGTCTTTAATCAAACACTCAGACAGAGGCCATAAAATCAGACAAGCATTTGTAGAAAGCACTGAAAACATAACTCTGCTCTCTCTTTCAGTGTTTATTGATTCCATTCAAACTGAGGCAAGAAAAAGAGGATCTCTCTAAAGAATGGGAAGCATCCTGTTCAACACTGCAAAAATGATTCAAAGGCAAGAATCGGAAGCTTTTTTAGAAGCTTTATATCTTCTAATTTAGTTAAAAAAAAAAACATATTTGTGTAACAGGAAAATTTAAACTTTACGTTCAATATTTTGATAAAGTCTTCTGTGACCTTATTACAAAAATACATTTTCATCTTGCTCTTCCTAAGAATGATATGATCACTATTTAATCTAACCTGCCCTTGTATCTCGTTGTGTTCTTTATAGCTCTTTGACATATTCTGTTCTGACATATTAATGACTTGGAGGTAGTGATACCATGCTTCCTGTGTCTTGTTTCCCATAAAATATTTCCCAAAAAATTGAAGGAAAAAACTGAGAAACTGCTGACTCTAATCTGTCTCACAGATTATCCTGCAGTTTGATATGCAGTAAATAAAAGCCACATTTTTAGCACAGATGAGTCATCAACTCTAAACAATGATTTTGAAGCTCAAGTGGCCATCAAAGTCTGTTGGGATGTTGCCACAAGCAATTAGGTAACTTAAGAACAACAGTAAATGAGGACAGGTAGTGAGGACAACTACTTGAACATGATCCATCTTCTTTCTGCCTGGTCAACCCTCTGTGCTTGAGTTTGCATTGTTAGACAAGCTGCTTCTAAATTATCATTGAGTTTTAGCTGATGATGATACTGGAGAGGATACCAGGGTAAAGAGTATGTAAAAATACCATGAATTCTTCCAATGAGTGTATGTTCAAAAAATATTAATTAATCCACAAATTCTAAATATAGTCCTGGCTCCATTTTCTTGCTAATAATGTGTTGAAAAGGCTACTGCAAGATGC
Source organism: Acanthurus leucopareius (assembly GCA_029814765.1). Classification (NCBI taxonomy): domain Eukaryota; kingdom Metazoa; phylum Chordata; class Actinopteri; order Acanthuriformes; family Acanthuridae; genus Acanthurus; species Acanthurus leucopareius. Next base: position 10,670,792 of record JAQMCX010000053.1, on the reverse strand, counting down.
TTGTTGGGATGAAGATGTGACTTCATGTAAAGGACAGAATTGGGCAATCACTATCCAGATAATGATGTAATCAAACCTGGATAATGTCTTTTGTACTGCTTTCACTCCCTTTATAATTCTTTGATAAGAGCACTGTGATGAAGCCATTTGTACCAAATGAGCTCATAAAATATTCATCCCCTTACTCGAGGTAATGCTGGCCTAGAGAAGCAAAGAGAGCAGACTGTGTGTGAGTGAGCGACACTGGAACAGAGAGGCAGAGAGAGGGTGGGGTAGGAAAAAGGTGGGGTGGTTGCATGTTTTCACTTTGCAGTGGACAGTTATTCTGCAGAAAGTGAGATCACAAGCTACTGGTAGTGTTGCGAAAACATTATAGAGTCTAAGGTGGACTGAAAAAAAAACAGCAAGCCTTTTAATAAAAGAAGCAAAATGATAAAATATGCTCAACAAATAATTTGCAAAAACACCTGAGGGGAAATTTATGAGTTAGTAATTACACAGAGGTTTAACAGCATAAGTGAAATGTTTTAGACCAAGCCTGACAGCAGAGGGTGCCAGACACATAAAAGGCTGTCAAGAAGGGTAGTATGGAGGCAACAGGGCAGAGTTAAAGAAAGAATGAGCTCAGCAAAGTGAAGGAAAAGAGATCAAATTGAAAAATAGGGATGAAAAGAGCACTGATATAGAGACTCTTGTAAGAGAACAGACAGAATCGAGTTGAGAAGGTTGAAAGATGCTGCCGCAATCTAATTCACTGAGTGTGACAGGTTGAATCTGCAAAAATCAATACAGAAATGAGAGATAACTCTACAAGCAGAGATTGAGAAGTATACAAGTGAAAAGAGTGGCAACATGAACACATGTATAGAAAGACAAAAAGGCAGAGAAGTTGAAAGAGAGCTAAAAGTCATTAGATATTATTGCCCATATTTTTAAAGATAGTCTCCTATCACATCTGTGTGTTCTTGTATTGTAAGCTACTGAGAAAAACATAACGTGTGTGTTTAAACCTCTACAACTGAACAAAATGCAGCTAAACCACGTACAACGGGGTATTATTGAGCTTTGTGGATAACAAAGGTCAAATAACTTGAGTGATTTGACATCTGCTGTGTTGTGAAAGATGTAAGGATCAATCCTGGGCCATGTTTTGTTAATTGGACTCAGCTGAGCAGATGAACAGACTAAATGCCAATTGCCACTGTTTGCATTTAAAATATTTACTAAATAATTAGTCACTCAGCCCTGGGCAGAGGAAATTTGCAACAGGGCTTGAAGGGTTGTTTGCTAGGCTAATGCTACACTGATGTTGCAGCAGGAAGTTTGTTTACAGGGATATACAACATTTACAACTGCCACAGATTTTTAAGTGTGTATTTTAGAGGTAAAAACATCAACTGACTACAAAAACGCAGTTCTCCTGTTTACCTTGAACATACTTTCCTGTTTGTATTGACTGATCATCCCACACTAGCTAATGTAAATATTGAGGTTGTTTGCTGAAGGTTTGTCGGAGAAGAATTTTTAATTTCAGAACATCTATCAATCTTTTCTACCTCCCTGAGTATCCTACAGATGGTTTTAGAAGTTGTTGCCTACACTTGGCTAGAACATCCAAACTCCACAGAGAAAGGGTTTACTTTAAATGCAGACACTGAGGCAATAGTGCTAAGGAAACATATTTAGATCTGTTTAGTACCTTTGGGATTAAAAATAAATGTCAACACACCTCAGCTTTGCGCATGTTTTCTTTGGTGTCTTCTATCTTCATCTCCAGGTCTAGCCTGCCCTGCTCTGTGGGGGGCAAGCCAAGACTCTCACACTCCTCCAGACACTGAAAACAACACACACAAACACATTACTTCATTAGAAACAGTGTGTCTGTATCTTAGGTCTATGTGCCAAATGTAAGCGAGTGTGTGTGTCCATCTTACTCTCTTATAATGTATGATGTTCTTGTGTTCTCTGGCCACTCTCGTTGCCCATTTTCTGGCCTCCTTGTTCAGACTGTGCTCTTCCGTTGTCCCCGTCTCCGACTCCAGCTGACGACTCTAATACAGACAAAAAGGTACGCATGCACACACACCAGACAGGTATGGGTAAACACACACATGTACCACACGCACCAGCATACACACAACAGCACACAACAAACAAACATATACACAAGAGCACACATTAGTGAAGTGTCTGCGGTAACGCCACAAGGAGTCATATGCATAAGCTGATAATTAAACTAAAGAAAGTGTGAGAGAAAGATTGTTTCCTTCTCACATAATTAATACAGTGTGTGTTGCAAAGCTCTATTGTTATCTTCTTGGAACCAAATATGCTGCTATCAGAACCACTTTTAAAAGAAGGAAAGTATGTGAGAATGTCTGTGTGAGTGTGTTCTTTGTTTTGATGTACCATTACGTGAGAGAGGTTCATTGCAACAGGCCTTTTATAATAGTGACTCTTTTCTAGGAAACAAAAGCACATATTTGGGCCTGTGTCTGCATGGCTTTGCAGTCAATCATTTAATATCAATTATAACCATGTGGCAATTTTTTACAGAGATTAATTAATTAAATGTGTTTCTAAGTTCTATGTTTACTCAACTGGTGACTAATTCACCACTTATAAACAACAGTACCAGCATGTGTTTTATTGTAAAAGTCCTGAAAACTTGTTTTTACAGTCAACATCTTGAAGTGAGAAATGGATTCTGACATTGACACACATTTTTAATTTTTTTTTGCTATGTTAAAACTGTCTTCTTTATTTCGGATGTGGGGGGTGGGGGGTGTTTTCTGCATTTCTCCTTTTTTCCGTGATCCTCTAATATATTCGAATATGGGAAAGCCTAGCTGGAAAAAAGTCAGTTCTGTGCACTCGGATTAGATGATATTATGTCTGCTATCAGCAACTTTCTATTTCTAGCTTAGGGGGGTTTTTGCATGGATTTCTGTTGATTTTCTTTTTTTGGGGGAGGGGGGCTGGGTGCGTGGGGTTGTTTGGGTTTTTTTTTTACTGCTTTTTCAATGCACTGCCTTTAAAGAGCACGTGAGAGTCCCACTCATTACTCACGTGAGCAAACCCAGCAATCCAAAGAGGCTAGGACAGCAGCAGCCAGAACATTTTTACATCTTTTTTAGGGTTTATGTCAACTAAAATAGAATTAATGATTGTAAAAACAGCAGAAAAAAGTGTGTATCATGATGAGTTAACAAGGCAGTTTAGCTAGTCTTAGTTTAGTGAAAGAGAAAAACTTAAATTCAGAGGGTGTTCTGTTGTGTTTTTCTATTAAGGAAATTAGGTTTTAAAATATTTCCTTTTAAAAAGAGGGTTTTAACTAAACTAATAAATAAACACAGCAAATTCCCAGAGCCTGACACATATTGTCTCCCAGCTGGGAAATGTGTGCAAATATATCCAATCACTGGATGTTGGGCTGACAGTGGCTCCTATTCAAGCCATGTCCTCATTCTGATTCATCAGGCTGACATCAGTGCAGCACCTCAATTTACATGTGTTCCTAACACTCATGTAATGTTTGTAAATTCTATGGCACATATCAGTGACCCACAATGTCTTAATAATTAGCATAAATGTAAACTATGGCAACTTTTCTTCAAGTAGACAGGAAAAAATTGCTATTTTCAACAAAAACACAAAAGCCTCAGGCTGTACATACAGTCATTGTCACCTACAGTATGTGTTGTCAGACCTGAGAGGTGGGTGTTTCCATCATCTGATAATAAAAGTGTGTCACCCTCACTGAAGTACACGATTTTTAATTGCAAGTTTCCATGAACAGCATATCTATTAATTATGTGCTGCTTCAGTAACAAGAGGGCATAAATCTGGCTAAGTATAGGTGTGAAATGAAGAGTATTACATGGGAGATTTACAGCTTAATTACATTCAGACAAGGGAGTATGGCAGGGAGCTAAGGCAGGGAGGCAGAAAACTAGATTTAAACCATGGCTCTAAACTGACAAGGCGTGGAGGGAGCTGAACTAAAGTGTGCACTGATAGTTTGCTATATTTATTGGTATAATGTTTACGAAGTAAACAGTAAATAAGAGTTTCAAGCATCTAAATGCTGCAGGGAAAGGGGAAATATTGCAAGCTAAAATCTTTGAATCTTGTCCTTGCAATTGACCTTTAAGTAATGCTGTTTGTTTTGATTCTTCATTCTGTATATCAGCTTAACGTTAAGCACTAAAGCATGCTGGTTTGCCTCTAAAAACTGACTGATAGCATTTAAAATGTTTTAATGTGTCAGTGTCAAATATTTATTTTTTTCAGTATAAAGGTCACGATGACAAACCATAAGCAGTCACTGCAATCATGATAACAGGCCAAGTGATGCCTAGTCAGCAGGTCAGCTAAGGGAAATTTTTATTACAGCACAGGGAACCCAAAATGCAGTGATCATACTGTAGTTCAAAAACCTCTTTCATAATAATAGTCATTTAGAGTACTATACAGAAAAACTATGTTATTCTGAAACCACAGTGATGATGAGGTGAGAATGACCTGTGTCATGTGAATGCAGAGTCTGTGTTAATAATAGAATAATAGAATATCCTGGTCGGTAAGTATGCATTTAAAGTCAAATTTACTAATTTTCATGGGATTAAGATGCATTTCACATGACTGCAAAGTCTCCAGTGTTATTGAGGCTGAGAAACCACTGTTCTATGTCATAACCTTATTTTTAACACTTGTAGGTCTGTCCTTTCATATAACTGTACTGCATAAATGCTCCAAAAAAAGCTCTAAACTTTAAGACCTTTTAACATAAAAAACAAGCTTCTGGTGTCTTTATTAATACAGGTTTCGATCATTTTACAAAAGTCATAGGTGCCCTTTATTTTCTGAAAGATGATCTCTCTACACAGCTTGCAGAGACAACCTGCTGCCTTGACTAATATAATACAACACAGTAAAAGGGACCTGTATCACAATTAAGTCTACCCAGCAGTATTTCTATGTGAGCTGTTATAATGGATTTTTTAAAAGCAGTTGGAGTCCAGCGCTTCACAGTGTCTGCATAACCTGCAGCAGAACAGACAACAGTTCAATCTCACAAATGCATTGCTATGTATAGACCCACTGTGTGCATTAAGACCAAAAGGAAAAACACAGCTAAAGGTTCATCCTACTATAACAAGTGGAACATGGTGTGTACAGGCAGGAGCTGCTTGTAAACCTGAACAAAATGTCGCCTATAATCTGTTATTTAACGCAGCTTTAGTCCTAGTTTGAGTTTTGTTTGGACAGAACTTTTACACTCTGTTCTAAAGTTTTCACTTATTTACATGCAGCATGTAACTTGTTTTTGATGTGATGGTTTGGTAATGGTGAGCTGACATGGAAAGAACTGGTAAAATCACAAACAAACAAAAAGAAAAACAAAACAAGGACAAAGGTGGTCATTCTACTGGCAAAGACCACAATTTGATCAAATGAAACACTAAAAATGTGCAACTGAAAATCACACACATGGCTCATTAATCAATAGAAGGATGTTGACAGTGCAGTGATATCTTGAAAGGTGATGGGACAGCAACAAAGTTACAGCATCTAAAAAGTTATTTGATGCTGAAACTGCATTGTGTAGCAACACATGACACTGTGACAGCATGCTATGGATATTTTCAGCAACTAGAAATGAAAGAATCCCCCAGAAACCAGCAAAATTACCGTTTAGACATCTATTAGTTCTGGCTAGCTAACATGACAAATATTTAGTGAGAGACACCATTTAGTGAGTAGCAGTGAAAGTGCTAACCAAGACTATACAAAGTTAATTCTGAAGAAGAGTGAGAAATAATTTGTAAGTGTTCCTAAACATCATCAGGCTGTACAGGATCAAAGAACAGAAGTCATTTTTGTCATCTATCTCACATATGTCCATGCATTTGCAAGAAGAGCAAGCGAGTCTATTTTATTTTATTTCTTTTTTTTTTTAAATTTATTTATCTCAAACAGCAATCAACAATATTCCAAAATAATGAGCTTATAGTAATGTCTTATTTGACACCAAATCAAAGCATGGCTTGGCTTTAAAGTTCCTGATACTGATTCTGAAGTGGGAGAGATAAGTTTCTGGTACATGCACCTTACTACTACTGATAAACTGCAACACTGCATGAAGTAAGAAAAACTCATCTATCTAAGTCATAGTATAACTGTCTTAGGTTATATTTCTAAAAGTCATTCTGATAGTGTGATTCGTTGGGCCATATGTGAAGGACAGGTTGTTTTGAGTAAAATCATTTGCTTTTTTCCTTGTTTACATCTCTCTCTTGCAAAACAAATCTTAATCTCAATAAGCTTTCCTAAATAAATATTGCTTAAAAAAGTAATTAAAGTAATTTGTCTCAAAATGTATCCGATTAAACACTAGCCATTGTATTAGGAATCAAATAACTGGTGTGAAAAAATGATATGGAAAAGTGAAATACTTTACTCTGCCAAAATTTTTCTCTTTTCTTTTTTTTTCTTTTGTTGGACACAGGGAAAGGTACATTGCTGTTACAACTAAAGTTATGACTGAATATACCTAAACCAGTAATTCAGAGCCTGACACATCTTGTCATGTTACGTCATGCTTGTTCTTATTTTTAAATCAGTGTTGGTCATGATGTTATGGGTCTAATTGTAGCCAAGCCCATGTGATTATTCTGCAGCATGCAATAGTCATGGAAATGTTACTATGACTAAAGGACATGAGGATTCTGATAACTAAAGTCTCATGCAATGCCTTTACAGTTATGAACTAAATGAGAAAAGTTTGCGCATGCATTATTTCAATATATATGGATCCAACCAGTATTTGCAAAGGTGAACTAAGTTGTCTAACATGAGCCCTGCTGAGAGTTTTTCTGCATTTACATTTTACATGTACGTGTTCATGTTTAAGGGCTAGACATGCTGTAATGGCTGCACTACTTTATGTTTAGGAAGAGGGATGGGTTCCCAGGGATTGCCGGAGGGGATAATTGGTATGTAAAGGTTAGTCTTGTTGACTTACTTTGTTATGACTGCCTGCAGTCATTCAAAGTTATGTCATGGAGAAAGAAACTGTCCACCCAAGCACTTTATACTTAAGTAGTTTAGCTTGGCTGAGGGTTGTATTTATTACATGATTTAACACTGTGTTTTAACGAAATTGATTTGGCAAAGTTATTACTTTATTTTAGTTATTGAGCATGTGTGTATGCACAACCCTGGATTTCTCATACATTTTAAAATAATATGTAATCTATTTATCTAAATTTAATTTATTTTCAATGTGTTTGATTCTGAGCATACATTTTAGTATTTTGGTAAGGAAAGAGAAAAAAAAGAATTCCAAGTTAGAGTTCAATTGCACTTTTACCTGCATAAAGATATAGTGAGTTATATACTATATATATATGTATATATATATATATATATATATATATATATATATATATTAGGGCCGGGACTTTAACGCGTTAATTTCGATCAATTA
>JAQMCX010000053.1:10641460-10662248 GCA_029814765.1 Acanthurus leucopareius | reverse complement strand
GGTTTTCGATTAAAATGCGATTAATTTCGATTAATTAATTACAGACCCTATAATTAACTCGATTAAAAATTTTAATCCAGTCCCACCACTAATATATATATAAATATATGTATATACTATATTACTGGTGTCAAAATGTCAAACACTAAACCAGGTGTTAAGAGTTGAACTGCATGGTTACAAGATTTACCAAAGCTTTGTTAGGCAATACATGTATGTTTACAGGTGAAGGGCATACGGACAAACAGAAAAAATAGACATACAATGATGGAGTAGATGGTTTGTATAAGGAATGAAGATGGGAATGCTAACAACAGTTCAGACTACCTGTGCCAGGGTCATTCTCATGGCACTGACGGGCGACGGCTCAATGTCCACCAACTGCTGCACCGAGCTCAGAGTCTGGCACACATACATACATACACACAGCAAAGCACACCCACACACCCAAGAGCAGCAGTGCAAGCACACAGACACACAAATACAAGGAGGGGGTTAATGGAAAAAAAGTTTGGGGAAAAGTGTTAGCTAAGGTTAAACAGGATTAGGAAGATAAAGGGAAGGAATAGCTCATTGTTGTTCAGAGAAGTGTTAAAGCACAAGTTTAAGAGAGAAAGGAAGCAAAAGATCAGATGGAAAGAACGTTTGACAGAACACAGGAAAGAGGGAAAGAGTAAAAGAGTAAAAGTAGCTGAGAAACAAGAGAGCACAAAATGACTCTGACACAAGAGAAAAGGACAGCTATAGTTGAACTAGGACCAATACCCACTGGGAGACATCTCTTTTTTATTAGCCAGCAATAGTTAACAAGGCACCAAGAGGGGTTAGACAGCATGATTTCCAATGCTGCATTATGATCAAACAGACACTGATCAATTTACGACAATTTGAAATACTTTTAACATTCAACAATTCACCAATTGACAAAAAAAGTTTAGATTATTGAAATGATGAAAAGAAGCTAGGACTACAAAGAAAAGCTCCCAGTGGATGCATAACATTTGGCGCCAAAGTGATTAATATTAGAACACAAAGCAGATTCATGCCTCTGCCATGCTGTCAAAAGACACTAGTTAACTGGACAACTCAATCCTAACGTAAAGAAATCTCCAAAGCCTGGAAACAAAAGAGCCAAAGATATCTCTTGAGAATAAAAATTATCAGAGCTTTGGCTATGTAATTTCTGGCTTGGTAAGCCTCTCAGCCCCAGATGAATAAATGGGATTCTCTAAATTGTAAGAATAAAAGGTAAACACAATCTGTTTCAGTGATAAAACTACTTGAGACCAGCAAAGGACTTTTGCCACACGAGTAAAACACAATATTTGAAGGGAAAAAAGATGTAAGAGGAGGATAGAACTGATATGTGAAAACACAAGGGGCTGATTAGTATCTGTGTGTGTCTGTGTTTGAAAAGACAAAAAGGAAAAGCCTGAGTGAGTGTCCTGCTGTGTGAACGGGTTCATATTCAAACAGTACAAGTTCAACAACAAACTACTCAAAGCCCAATAGCCCAGAGCTGCATGAGCATGGAAATGAATACAGTGGATTTGTGTGAAGTTATGTGCATCTCACCGTGTCACATTCGCTGGGCTGGAACTGGAAGTCGTGTGCTTTGTGAAAGACTGGGTTCTCCTGCATGAACAACTGTTGGTTGAACTCTTGTATTATCTGACAGGAGGACAGAAGGAGGTAGTTATAATCCAGGGCAAGCAGTCCATACCAAATGCAGCCTGTTTTTTCCCAGTGGAAGAGCAAACTACAAAGGTTTTACAGCCACACTTCAAGCCTACAGTAGGTGAGTATATCATCTTTGCACACTGGTTTAATGCTATTTGTGTTTCACTTTCTTGACATCCACGTCAAGACTGCAAATTGGGCTAAAAGAATAGTCAAGTTCATTTGATCAAAACAAAAAGTATTAAAACTCTGGGTGAGTATGAGCTCATGAAACCAGTTATAATACACAGCTGATCCCCTGAAGATGATGATGTGTTGAGAGGTGTTAAACTCAACTTTTCTAACTGGTCTGGTACCTCCTCAAGAGGCATTATCAGTGGGTGCTGACTAAAATGCCTCTGGGCACAATGGGATAAACTACAATCTCTGATGTGGTGCTTAGCAACACACGCAAGTTGGGGCAGAGCTTGGCACGATGTGAGCAGGAAAAATATAGCAAACTTCCTCATCGTAACAGCTATTAAGTATCGTTAATGTGTTCCTGTGTGCCGAGTGACTTTTCATATCTGAAGCAGTAACAATCCTACGTCATTCATGTAATCAATCCTGCCCCATATTAGATAAACAGTTGTAACTGGCCCCACACAAGTTAGTATAAGTACAAATCTCTCTTAATGGATGATTGGCCACACCCATCAGTCAGAGTGAATTAACCAAAAGCTCAGCAGATTGATCTGGTGCCCAGGCTCAGTTACACAAAAACATAAATGCCATCGTTTATATTTCTAGCTGACTAGTTTTTATCCTTTTTCTTTTGGGTTCCTTAGAAATGTCTTGTTAGCATTCCTGCATTGCTTAGTTTGAAACTGTCTTCATTAAAATGCTGTATGCCAACAATGCTTCCAAACTCCAATCCAGTGTTCAATTCCCTGTGTAATGAAAGAAAAATAGTGCTAGTAATAACAAATGAACTCAAAATGTCAACATATCCCATTCATTTAACTGTAGAAAAACACACTGTTTCGGCAAAATAAGCACTTCAGTCAGGTTAAAATGTCAAGAGGATTGATGGATTTTCCCCACGGTGTCTGTTTTGAAACCAAAAACACCGCATTTCTAAAAAAATGAACTTACAAACAGAGTACAAAGGGTCTGTGTCTCATTTGACTCACCCTAGTGGATTTGTCCAACAGGAACTGGAAAGTGTTGTGTGTTGCTTGGGAGGCTTCTAGCTCTGTACGACACAGTGCTACCAGGTAGTCTTTAACATGCTCATAGATCCTACCATCCAAGGCCTAGTGAGAAGAGAGAGAGATAGAAGGACCAAGGGTTACAGTGAAGCATGGATTAAGTCATAGTAACTCCATAATCCTTTATAATAAAGTAGAGAGAACAAGGCAATCATGGGGAAAAGAGACAGACATAGGAGAGAAAAGGGTCAAAGAGTAGGTGAATAAGGCCATTTACTACAAAAGCTCTAACAATATGCTACACACGGTGCACAGAACTGCCGTTTTTCTTATCATCAAACTTCCAGAAATCATTTAACCTCAACGACTCAGCTGGGAGCCTGACTGTAACAAAGCTAATGTCCTTTGTACTGCTTTTCTTAAGCCCAGAGGAAGAACTTCGTCTTCAAGCATCTGAGCTGTAGGTTGCACCATTATGTGTAATCAAATTAGATATGCAGTAAAACTTTTCAAAGTATTTCTCCTAAAAGCCATACAGTCCACTCCTTTTTCAAACCTATGTTTGAGAGACAACAACCTCACAGAATCTGCTAATCTACTGATAAACTACAAGTTTCACTAAAAATAAGAAGCCTTCTCAATACTCATGTATCACCTGGCAAATTGCCAAATCTTTGCACACAACCAGCAATTAAAATCTTCTTAAGCTTTGAATGCTAATAGTAAACATGTCAGGCATGATGTGTGTTAACATGAGATCACAACATGATAAAAACATTCCCCACAATTTTGTTTGATTAGAGCTCTTCTTGTCTGTGCATGCACATGCTGTGATTGACAGCTACATCACTTTCCTACTGGTTTTGTTGCACTTGTTAGGGTGTGGCAACTTACCCATGACTTTTGTGATTCCAAGCATTGTTCCACCTAGCTTTAACCTGAACAGTGGTCTATGAAGCCATTGTAGTTGAAAATATTGTGTGGGTGTTTATATAAGAGGAAGATTTAAAACTGTCAGCTATCCCCTGGGTGAAAACAGTCACAAGGCAACTATTTGGCTATTTACACCTGTCAAAAGGTGACAGTACAATAAGTAAAAATTTGGCAGATGCTGTCAAACAGTAGACTCTCTCCATGGAGACCTTGGTTTAAGTCTTGTGTGAAACTAAAAGCCAATGTTGACTTTTTGTATTTTTATTCTTAGACTTTGATGCTTCAACATAACCAACTGCGACTGATAAAGTCGCAGTTGGTTATGTTGAAGCACCAAAGCTACTTCTTTAGGTTCAGGGAAACAAACATCCCACAGGCAAACAGCATTGTTGGTTACAGACACCAGGGTGCAAATAGCATCTGCCTGAAAGAACAGCAGTTAATTTAATAGAGTTGAGTGATAAAATTTAGTTTGTTATATACAAACACACACGCCACACAACTAGCCGGGCATTACTGCCAATCTAAAAAAAAACTCTAGTGCAGCACAGCACATGTCGTCTTATGCAGCAGAGCATAATGTTTATGAATTAAACAAAATCGAGAATGAAAGAAAAGAAACAGAGATGATGAAAAGACAACAATGAAGACAAGAGCAAGAGAGGAGAAAGTCAAAGGAAGTACAGAAAGCAAGCAGATGTTTTCGTTTGACAGCTTCTATCATTACAGGTTCTGATACAAAGATATAAAGACGTTTTAATGAACTATGCAGTCCAAATGAGCAGCATTTCTATGGGGAGGGCTGGGTAATGCTGCCAAGCTGTAGGCCACTCTGCCAAACTGCAAAACAGACAGATCAGACAGAGAGGAAAGAGAGGCTAATGGAGAGGAGGTAAGAGAGCAGGATTGAGAAATGAAAAGGTATAAAAGAGCGAGAGAGACAGATAGAAAATGAGTGTTTGAGAGACATGTCTGTGTGTGTATGTGTGTGTTTGTGTGTATGAGAAGTGTTCTTTGGATAGCTCTGTAACAGCTGCAAAGGAAGGTGAAGGGGTTCAGATTCCAATTCAACAAAACACAGAGACCGCAGACACACACACAGACACACACAAACCCAAATACTCAGACACTCACACTCTCCTTTACAACCAAAGTACTTTATAAAAGCACACACTCTCAGAAACCTGCACTCAATCTTTGCCGGCCAGAGAATGTTTTAGGCCAAGTCTGCAACTTCCTACTAACACCTACACTTTTTTTTGGTCCATACATATACAGTACATATAAACAAAAACATGTTTTTAGGTACACAATCCCACCACAAATGTAGCATTTGCACACACATACACAAACATACACAACACAGGCTAAAACAATGGGAAACTGACGAGGAAATTATGTCATAAGGGTGTGTTGTTGGCTGACTTTTCCCTAAATGTTCCCTCATCACTCTGCCCATTTCCTGCCCCCCCTTTCTTCTCTTCCTCCCCTCCTTCTTCCATCCATTTACGGTAGTGTTGAAAAGCAGTGAGTCAGCTTCCAGAAAAAGCCCCGTCCCCATATCACTGGTCAGTGTGGGTGTGTTTTTGGGTTGAATGACTGCATCAGCCTGAACAATGAGTACAACACAGTGGAGCAGACAGGGCGGCAGAGGTGTAACTACAAGTGTGTGCATCTAGCTGATGGATAGTTTCAAGAGCATTGGCTGCCAACAGCAGAGGGAGATGTGGAGCAGTCTGTTCCTCCACTGCCCTTTAACTAAAACTGTCACACTGACGAGGACAGCAACTTTCAGAGTAACCTATACTGTAATTTATACTGTAGCTACAGCCAGTGCAGTCCATATTTATGAAGTGAAGTTCAGTTCCAAGCAAGGCTTTTTAGGAGCAAGTGCTCTCATCCCTCATCCCTCATTCACTCAAATTATATTTTAGACATTTTAACAGCTGGTTCATCATTACCTATTATATGGTTTACCATTAAAGACAGAGAAGGTCTTGTTTTAGCTAATAAGAGTTGATGAACTCTTCTAAAGAATTACTTTCAACCAGAGGTGGGAAGTCTCTTGGTAAAATGACTCAGCTACTTGAGTCGTTTCTATTCAAGCCACCTTCTGCTGTTATTCCACTACAATTCATATAAAAATATTGTATTTTACGAGGGCGTTGTTGCCAAGAATGTTGGTATAAACATAGTCTAGGTTTTTTTTTTTCTTGTCAATGACTTTATGCAAGTCCTGGAGTGCAATATCTGTATTTGCATCTGGAGGAACATAAACAGCAAACAAACACGCTGGCAAATTCTCAGAGCAGATGATATGTTCAACTTCTAAGTATTTAAAACTTGACATCTGCTTAACATTATCCACCCACTTTGACTGTGTTTAAGCACCAAGCATCATTGATGTAAACACAGTCTGTCTCTGCTCTGAACAATATCCGCTAATGGAGTGACATAGCTTGTTCAGGGGTGTTTGGGATGTTGATGTTGTTGTTAGTATTTTACCTCAATAAAGAACCTCATTTCCCTATTGTCTGTAATCTCAATAACAAAATTTTGTAGTTTATGTCCTATGGCTCCATGGAGGAATATAAGAGCTGTCAGAAATAGAGACAGAAAAAAATATGATGACAGGAGAAGCCTAAAAAACTTGGCTGTGGTTTTCTAGATTGTATTGGTTATGCATAGATTCTATGGCTGTTATTATTCTATCGATGCTGCTTTCTAGGCTGTTTTCCTCAGCATATCTCAGTGGAGAAAAAAATGTGTTACTGTGAAAGACCCTGTGCTCTGTTGTGATGCAGATTTTGGTTCTCCCTTTTCAGTGCATTGTTATCAGTGACTTTCAGGTGAAGACCTGTTAACACCACAAATAAAGCTGCGGAGGAGGGAGAGGAGACGAGCAGATTGCTTCCCCTTGGCAATGTCCCTCATTTCATTGTGTGTTTGCGTACTTGTATTTGTGTATGTGCATATTTCCCTGCAGTCCTGTCCTTCTGTCACAGGGAGATATGGATCTATTATTCAGAATGGCCTCATAGTATAGATGCTCATACATGCCTGAGGCAAAGTATGTGAGGGTGAGGGAAAAGAAACAGAAACAAGGCAACAGGGACAAGTATCTAAGGAAATGACACATGGATGAGAAAGGCAAAGAAAATATAGAGGGCTAAAAAACAGAAAACAGAAGACACAGACCTTCACTTTTTGTTAATATTCCATTAATTCTTAATATGTGAAACTTATTTCATGGTTTGGACAACTGACAGTAATAAAGGTAAAGCACACGACAGCTTCTAAATAGTGAAGCCACAATATCTCTCGGGTCCCCTCATGTCCAGCTAATCCAAAATTCCAAAGTATAATTTCCCCAAAGACATTTTCTGTCATTTTAGGTGGTCCTGTCACACGGCATATGTTAAAATGTAGATTTTTTCTGATAAGTTTTTTTTTAGTTAGCTATTTAAGGGGGTGTAAAATTAATAGATAACTGTGACCTACAATTGTTGTCACCAGTGCAAGATGGAGTAAAGTGTCTGTATCAGGAATATTTTGTGTTCTTTCAGACAAGTACTGCCACTTAGCAGTTATTTTGGTAATGCTCCTTGACAGTTACTTTGGGCAAACAAGATCAGGCCCTTATCATAACTAATTGGGGAAGAGCCATAACTTCACTTTCAGTCGTCCACATCACATATGAACATTGCATATAGAATTAGCGGTCAAATCTAATGTCCTGTCAAAAAATTTGGTGTATTTGCCCCAAAATAAGGTTTGAAACACATCTTTTTTTACAACAAGATACACCTTTACTGCTCATGCACAAGGTTTCTTCACAGCAACATCTTTTATGGCTTAATCCAGACAGCCAAAGCAATTGGCTGGACATTTTCCCTGTTTGGATGTTATAAAGCAGATGTTTGGCTTTTGGGGAGAAGAGGGGAGTGTATGTCATACAACTGTCATCCCTGGCCATTCAGACTATTCTATTCAAAAGGCTTTAAGCGGTTTGTCTCCAGTCACACAACATCTCTGTTTGGCACAGCCCATCTCTATTTATGTCATAGTTTGGACAGACAAGAAAAATAAGTCACAGAGCTATTCTGATGTGCAAGCCTTTCTGAGTGAGTGTGTTGAATGCCAAATCAAAGACATGGTAGACCAATGACTGTCCTGACAAACATCCCACATGTGATGTCTGGGTATGTGCTGTGTGTGTCTGAGAGTGTGTCAGACTGATTTGTTGGCATAGTATTTAAAAGGATAACATCACCCTCAATCAGCTGCTTAGCTTCACACAGTAGGAGGTGCTTTTCTGTGTTCGGTGTAAACTGTCATTTCGTGTTTGTTTGATTGTGTCTGTCTGTTGTGCTTGTCTCTTTGTTTGCAAGCAGACTAATAATTAGATTACTACTAAATTAGGGCAACACTCTGCAAGTATTGACATTATATTTTAGTGGATGATACTTGTCTTTTAACCACAAAGGCATGGAAATATTTTGATCTGACTTCTTTCTGTGTTTTGATTCTGTCCATGTGCCAAAAAGGTCATGTGGTACCACAAGACATAGGTACACAAATCCACATCCCACATCCATCCATATAAAGATGAATAATTTAGAAGAAGAAGCAAAAAAGAAGAAGTAAACTTATTTGCATCCATTCTTTGATGACCTTTTGTATTTTATCTCCAAAAAGTATTTAAATGTGAAACTATGTCAATACTTTCTGAGTATTTCCTCTTGGTACAGTTCATTCAACAATGTGCAAATTACAATTTCATATCTGACAATCATTCGCATTTAGTAAGGGTGGCTCATTTTGCAGGATTTTACTATTCATAAGCCCATTTCAAATAATAAATTCTGAAAACTCTATGATTTTTTTTGAAGAATCTAAAACTGTGAAATCATCACTTTTTTGTGTACCCTTTCCCCCTCCAACTACTTACTTAAAGAAAGTCTGACTTCGTGCACTTATAAAAGAAAAGCAATTTTTCAAAATAGAGCTTTTATCCAAAGCAGCTCCACACTCCAAATTTTTCAACTGCAAAATGTGTCCCTGTTCCTGGAGAATCCATTTAGGTATTTTTCGTATATGAGATCCTTCAGTTACTACTATTGGTAATAGAAAATGTTGTTAAGACCGTACAAACTGCCAATGTGCAGTTTTACCAAAAAGAGGATTCTTTCTTACACTGCTCCTATCTTTCAACTCTTCCATACTAATATTCTACAAGTACTGTACCTGTATGCAGTGCAGTAGATCTGTATGGTAGTACCGGTCATGGTGAGCGTTGGCAGCAGCTAGCGTTAGCAAGTAATCATTCCTGGCCTGTGTCGCTTTGGAGTTACAGTCACTTCTCTTAGCTTTCAACTGGGAATGAAACAGAAGAACAGAAGATATTACAACGAAGCATTACAGTAACAGACAGCAGCTTTAAGCTTTATAGGGAGAACAAGAGTCTCTTTTCGGTTCTGGGTTTATTAAAGAAGCAAAACAAACAACCACTTTTGATTCACGATGAAAGCTTTTGGATGAAAAAAAAGGCATTTCATGAAAGCTTTCAAGAGGGAGTGATTATGATTGTGTTTGTGATTGTGTTTGTGAAGAATGAGTCCACTTACCTTTACACTTGCTTTCTGTAAACTAATTCTTGACTGAAATAGACCCAGTTTAGACCTGAAAAAAACAAAAACAGAGCAAGCAGTTTTAATTTTTAACAAATTAATAAGAAGTTATCCATGCTTGTACAAAAAAAGCAAAAAAAACAACCTTATTTAGTTTTTTGACATGCCTGTTGACATTTAATTGATTCACTATCATAGATTTAATGAATAAATATTAGGAATAAAGTGCGGTAGTGAGGAGAAAAAAATCCAGGCATCTCTACTGCATCATAACTCTCATCTCTAGCCTCTGAGTCAGAACAGGCACCATATATTGACCCTGAACAGGCTGGAACTAGACAGCAATGAATCTCAGCCTGATCCAGCCATTGTGATTTATACGGATAGTGACATCAAAAAGACCTGCCTGATAAAATGATGGAGTGAGCCTGTGTGTATGCATGCCTGTGTGCTTGAGATCAGTCTGTTTTGTGCTATTGTGCTTATGTGCATAAAAACAGGCTGTGCCTGTATTCAATTATCTCTCTCAAATACAGGCAGAGATTGCATTACAAGTGTGTAATAATGTCTGTCGCTTGCCTAAACCTGTGAATACGTGTGGTGTGTTTCTACTTATGTTACCCTGCTTCAAGTGCCAAGAAGTGCTAAAAATAAAAAGTGTGTGTTTTTCTTCTCTGCATTCTCACCAATTTTTTCCTGTGTGTTCCTTGTGCTTGACAATGAATAATGTCTCTGCATTTATTCTTTACTTAAATACATACAGACTCAAAGCAGAAATGCAGTCATTTCTGTGGCTGTATCTCTCTAATGAGTGACAGTCAACAGAAAGAGTCAACTAAGTAAGTTGATGTTGGCACTAACTAAAGCCGGGAATCCAGTTCAGTAAAAATGTCACCATAGCTGCTGTTACCCAGGGCTGTGAGAGGTAAAACTCATCAACTATGGATCAAACTTTGCTACTAATTGTAGCACTGCAAGGGTACCACTTAATAACTGTTAGAACTTTGATCTGTCCATAAGAGAAAAATGTGAATTTATATCCAAAGACAACATTCTGGTTTTGTTTAATGTTAAGAAACTGTACCTATCAATGTTGCCAAAGTAGCATTTTGTAGTGGTGTTCCTGCATGTTTTTTTTTCCCCTTTCTTATTGTATTTTCTTTGTCTGACTCCCTCTCATAAATACCACTATGTATGCAGTATGCAACTGCTTCTTTCAGCCTTAATCAAGATATTTCTCTCTCTCGCTCTACCTCTTTCAAATGCATTCAGGATACTATCTTCGTGAGGTCAACCAACTTTGTTTTTCTTGATGGCATTCTTTCTGACTACACAGACCATCTGTTTAGTCATAATATTTTTATTTTAATGCACACTCCAACCAACACACACGTGCACAGCGCCGTGGTGAACTCACTTGGCCTCGATGTCAGCCTTCTCCCGTACAGCGTGGGCAACCTGCTCACAGTCGTAGTATTTTTTCTTGGCTTTTGCCAACTCTTTTACAGACTCCTGCAGCTCTGCTTGAATGCCGCTCAACTGATCTATGGTCTGTACAGGGAAAAGGGAAAAAACAAGGCAAGCTGTTAGAGAAGGAGCAGACCGACATGAGTCATGTTAACTAAGTGTGAGTACATGGGAGGATGTTGTAGAGAGGGGTAAAGAACAAAGACCGCTTCAGGAAACTATGACTAACTCTCACAGTGCACACATTTGCTCACCTTTTTGAGCTGCTGCTCCTTGTAGAGTCTAACAGTCTTAGCAGGCTCTGATACTTGGCTTTTGTAGTTGTCACACACGTTCAGCCTAGATTGGCTCACCTGTACTGTACCTTCTAAGTAGGACCTCCACACTGCATAAACATTCCTGGTTGAAAGAAAGAAAGAGCACAAAAATGCTGAAGGCATCTGTAATGTAACTTGCAATCCCATGAGCAACTAGTTCACAAAACCACAAAGTTCTCCTGCAGAGCAGCTGAATTTTAAATTCCCTACACTTGAACAGATGCCACTATGGGCCTGAAAAACTGTCTGTGCATTCATCTCAAAGGGAGAGAGATTTTTACAGAGATGTTGCAAACTGTAGTGTTAATGTCTTCATTTCTGTTTGTCGCAATGAGTTGGATCGAGCTTGAGTGTTTACATCTCAGTGCCTCTGCTACAGTAAAATAATGACTCATACATACACTGTAGCGCATTTTTATGGTTTTCTAAAACAATTCAAGAGAACCAGTAGTGTGCAGATTTAGCTCTCAACTGACCGATGCAACTGACAGATGATAGGTAATTTAGAAAAATATATTTTAGTCGTGCTTTATGGGTAATTTGAGTTGCATACTCCCAAATGCTATATGTACCAACATCCCCCCGTACACACACACATATATACACCTACCTGTAGTCTGTCCTCTGGTCATCAGGGTTGATTCCAGGCCAGTCCCTCTTTAGGTACTGGCTCGCTAACTTCTGCAGAGCCTGAAAACACAAAAGTAAATGTAAAGCTAATTATCTTCTATATTCTGTATGGACTACACTGTGCCCAAATAACAGTAACTCAGGAAAGAGACTATTGATATTGGGTAATAAAATAATGGACAAAGTTGAGGCAAGAATAAGACAGCATAAAACTTCCACTGGTTCCTTATTTATTGGTCATAAAATCACAATAATATCTTTCATCGCATTTATTTTTGGGGCAATACTTTGTCAGAATAAAGTAGGGACAGTGACAGACCTTAACAAAACAACCTTTCCTGGCACATACAAAAGCCATTTGAGCTCTTTTAGAAGACTGAGGCAGGGGAAATACCGTGACAATCATTTAGTAGCTTATACTTTGCATACTGTACACGTTATACATTTTTAACTTGTTGATGAGAGGAGGGTAACCAGGTCAGGACCTAAATAGAACTGTACCCTACTGCTCTAATATGGCCTATTTAGACCTTACTCACTCCTGGAGGTCACGGGTTGAGTCTTCCTTTAAACATTTATTTACTGTATTTCTGTTTCTGTTGCTGTTTGCTGTTTCTACAATAAAATAGTTCAGCACTGTGTCAGCAACAGTGAACCAGCCAGTCAGCTCCTGTGAGTACGAGCAGAAACCCAAGGGTAACCTACATCCTCTGGACTGGGTCACTGTGTCAGTAGCGACAACTCGCAGACACTCCGTGTGCCTGCAGATGAGTGTGTGTGTGTGCGCACAGGAATGGGTTTGGAAAGCAAATCCTTATTAATAAAACAGTTGTTAACAAACCAGAACAACAACCCAATCAGATTAGGGACATGCTGATACTTAATTTCTTCAAGCCATTCTTCTCTCCTCTATCTTTTTTATCAGTCTCCATACAAATCTGTATGTCAATCTGGTCTCTCATTTCTGATTTCAAATCCCCTCCTCTATCTCACACTCATCAACTGTTTGTTTATGTCTCTCTCAATCCTTCAATATCCATTCCAAATCATTACCTTTCTCACTGGACTGCTGTTTGTACATATTACATTTCTCCTCACTCGCCTAACGCAATGCTCAACATTAATTCCCAGATATCTCTATCCCCTTTTCAGTCATCCACTCTAATATCAAGCTACTTTGTTGTCTTTGTTTTCTCTCTCCCACTGAGCCCTTTTCACCTTTCACAGATGGTGAATGAGGCCATCAAAAAAACCATCTACCAGTTCCCTCTCTTGTACCTCGGACATGAAAAATTTGTGTTTCCTCCAGTTGACACACAAGCTTGTGTCCTGGGGGAGACAGTAACCCAGTGAACCTTGGCACCCACACCCTAAATCCTCTAGAAGAAAGGGAGAAGCTGTTTTTTTTCAAGTAAAGAATCAGAGCTAAATCTAAAATACAACTTCCCCTTACCTCAGCAGTGTTCCTGCTTGACTGAATTGCAGCTGGTGGTGGAGTAAATATTTTGTAACAGACTAAATTTAGTGTGGAGGTTAGCACTTCTTTGAGTCATATTGTGTCAGAGCTGCCTTGGTGACAAATGTAGCCTACATAAGGAAAAAGAAGAGATGACCTATTTCTAGCTAACTGTATTGATTATCTCAGACAATGGTTAGTCAGTGCTAGTCTCATTGGCATAAGCTACAGCAAGGAGATAAAGTGCCATAGAGAAACCAGATTAAGTTATTTCATACACATAGAAAGAAAACAAAAGCAAAGAAACTGCTCTGTCTAATGCTAAAGGAAACACATTTGCTCATACAATAGTCAACCTCTCTCTCTCTCCCTTTCTCTCTAGGGATGGGTGGGGTGAGTGTAGATGGTTTTGATGAAAGACTGTGAGACTGTGTGAGTTTGTTTGTTAGAAAAAGAGAAAGAGTTTTTAAGGGAAGGAGAAACAATAATAAATCTCTATAAAACTGCCTGGGATTTAATTGTCTTCCCGCTGTATAAACTGGGATCACTTGTGTGTGTGTTCATGTGTAAAATGTGAGTTTGTGCTTGTGAGGGGGGTTAAGTGAGGACAGTGACTGACAGCTGAGAGAGTCACTGACTGTGAGCTGGCAGGCTGAAATGGACGACTGTTCTGACAGCTTGACTTTCACGCCACAGTGCTCCCTATAAATTTAACTCTCCTGTCTGATAATTACTCAGATCTCAAAAACACAAAACATGCTGCTGCTACACAAGTGAGCCTGGTATGCCTGCTCTTTTATAAAACCAAAGGAAAACCTCAAAAAAATCATAACAGTCAAAATGTGTCAGATATCAGATATCCTGAATGTGGATATGGTCAAGCTGGACATCCTCAGCCCTCATTAGTGTCCCCTAGTGGACACTATGAGCATGTCCATCAACCAGTTGACAGCTATCATCTTTGAAGGATAAGTTGATGTCCATCTTAAAACAACTCTCGCATGACCATATGCATGTTCAACAAGTTATTGTTCGCTGTAATCATTACCCCTGTTCACGCTTACTGTGTGTAAATTCTGTGAAAACAAAACTCTCCTATAAGAAATGGGGGACAGAGAATGAGTAATGGAAAACAGACTTTGGAAGACACTAGCCAGTTTTGGTAAAAGAGTAATGCAAGCTTTCAATGTTCGTCACTCATCAGGAGCTGATGAGCTTCCATTTTCAAAAATATATCAAAGCACTTAAACTTTGTGACCTCTGCACTCTTTAATGCTCCGAGTCTGTTTTTTCTGTTGCATACATGATGTAGCGTAATCTTCCCTTCAGGTAAACATGCAAATCTCCCAGTATCTACATACTATAAACTAATGCCTTCAACAATGGATTTAAATGAGCCTTCCAGTGCCATGACAGACAAAACACTGCAATTTTCTTTCTCAATACTCTTTATAGAGCCTACTTGAAAACCATTTCTGTGCAGTAAATTTCTGATACTAATCAGCCTGTGCAACTATTAAATTGTTTCTGTTGTTAAAGCCTCATTTTGTCTTCAGCTAAATTTTGCAGAAAAAGGACTCTTAAATCGGAGTAGTTTTGTTAAGTTATCTGTTCGTAGCCAGTTTGGACAGGAGGAACAATTCAAGCAACCAACAATAATGGTTATTTCAATGTACATGTGACCGGACGGGATTCGCACACTTGTGAATCTACCTTTGTTTATACATGGAAGCCACATAAAGTAGTAATGCTCTTTCTGCATTGCTTCACAGTGACCCTGCAAGACAAGATGTCAATCAACTCAATTTACAGGCTCCAAAGTTTTTTTTAAAGGCAGCACACAACTCAAAGCCTCTTAGATGAGTCTATGGTGACAGACTTGTCAATCTGAGCGAGAGTGATGACAGCTAAACTTGGCAATGACTGAATGGTGAGCAGCACACAGAGTGACTGATTTGTGACCGCTTCACTCTGACGCTGTAGGATTTCTGATGCTTGTTCATTTTCCTTCTTCCCCTTTTTACCTGCTTCTTCTTCTTCAATGTCTTGTTTTTCACCTCCTCTACATTTTCTATCCCCTTATGCCTCATTCCTCTCTATTTTTTTCTTCATTCTCTCTCCACAGCTCTCTTCTTTTTATAGGACACCTCATCCCTCCATCCTTCTTTCTATGCTGTCATAACCTGACAACCACCTGAACAGCACGTTTCTATGGCAACCCCTCTGCCCTTCCTGTGTGGTTTGGATAAGGTGGAACTGCTCCTTTCAAGACATGCACACAACAAAACAGCCACATGAACACACACACACACATCCTGTTATTGGTATCCGTGTGGCAAACAGGGTGCCCAGACAGCAGGATATCCTGAGACCAATCTTTCTGCATGTGTGTTGTGTGTGTGTGTGTGTGTGTGTGTGATTGTATGGGAGAGGGAGAGAAAGAGAGAAAAAGAGAGAAAGTAGAAGAGAAAGGTTGATAGAAGGAGAACTAGAATTACTTCATTGTATGCCTCCATCAACCATTCAAGTTACAGTTTTCATCCATGGCCAGAACTTTTTATGTGAAATGTCTTCTCTTTATTTCTAAAATGTGTTTTTTGAGGTCACAGGGACAACCTGTGAAGTCCAAGAGGACATTTGTTCTCAATTTGAGGAAATTCCTTCAAGGTGTTGTTGAGATATCACATTCACAAGGTGGACATGGGGCTTGATGAATGAACGAACAGACAGATAACCTTGAAAACATCATGCCCCTTGTCACAGCTGTCAGGTGGGAGGCATTAAAAGTACAAGAAAGATGTAGAAAATCTGAACACTGTGTATTTACACATGTCTGTAAGTAAACTAACAGTCTGTAATATTTTTATCTGTGTAAACTAGTATCTGTGAGCTAATTTGTGTGTTGTGAATTCAGCAGGTTAACATAATTGTTATTCATTGGCCTGGGAGGCAACTGTGTTTTCTTGCACAATGACATGTTTGCTCTTGACTTTGTGTTTCATTTTTGTGCCATAAATTGTCCAGGTGGTATCTTCAGCAGCAGCAACTGATTATTTTGGACTAACTTTGCAGAGAGATGCTGAATCAAGTCATAAAAAAATCATAATTTATTCTTTATCCATCCCTTTAAAACATAGCTCTTTACACTCCTCTGTCACTGTGCACCTTTTCAAAAAACAACTCTGCAGAGATCCACCTTGATACTTCATCCTCCTGTTTACTTTTGCTCTTCCACTTACTTATTTTCTCCTGTGTCTGGCTCAGCCACTTTCTATCTACTGCCTTTCTTTTCAACCGCCTTACCTTCTCAACCTTCACCTAAATCAATATACTTGATTTTCCTTCCCATCTCTTCCTGTCTGCACTTTCTCTACCCTGAAGCTCTCTGCCTTGTCAGTGTGTGCATTGTGTTAGGATTGGGTTAAAGAGAATACAGAACTATCCCACTTTCCTTCACGAAGAGAAGATTGCAACAGACAACAACATTCACAAAAATGTATTGCGTGATATTCGTGTGTGTTTATGTGTAAAGGATGACAATAATATCAAAGAGAAGTCATTACTGTCCTTATCTCTATTCCTCCTCTGTTCTAAGACATTATTTTTCTTTTTTTTTAGCTTGTCAGAATGAATGTAGATCAAATATTAGTGCCATATTACATTAGAAACAAATAAATAGATAAAAAGTTGCCAATAATAGATGTATGAGCTTTTCTTATAAAAGTTGTTTGTCAACGTATGAAAAGAGGAAAGGGTAAAAAGGGATACAGAGAGAGTAAGAGAGGGAGACAGAAAAAAACGATGAAGAGAAGAGGAGAGGAGAGGAGAGGAGAAAATGTAATTAGAATTACAAAGAACTCTTTGAGTGTGTTTTGCATATTATCTACTGTGGGTACACAATTTCAGATCTGATGTAAAAACTCGACCTAGGAATTTAGAGAACCAATAGACCATGAAAAACGCTCATAATGTTAAGGCTGATTTACATGTGCACCAAGGGAGCGCAGAAGGACACTGACACACAGCGACAGCCTCAGCAAGCTGGCCTTTTTGGGCTGTACAGTGAAGTGTGACCCCAGCCTAAAACTATTCCAGTAATGTTGATTGTGGGAGGGGAATACAGAACAAACAGCTAACGCTCACAAGCTGACATGCACAGAAAACGTGTAGCTTTTGATGAAGCTTAGTAATTGCGACCAACTCCTTCACAGAGAGAAATGTCAGCATCTTTACTCTCTATCTCACTTTGTCATCCTCCCCTTACCGGCCCTGTCTTTAACTATGTCTCTATTTTGTCTCTAACTTTCTCTGTCCCTCTCTCACCTCCTTTGCTGGCACTTCCTTTCTGCCTGTTATTGGTTGGATTTCTCTCTGTATCCCCAGGAAGAGGCCAAAAAAGGGAGCAAAAAGGACTATACTTATTAAATGTTAAAACATAATGTATTTCTTATTCATCATGCATCTATAATAGAGACTGCTGTAATGGAACAATCCCACACATCAATACACACATTTGCACGCAGCACCTGACATTATGCATGACACATCTCAATATGTGCACTATCACTCAATATGTGTACTATTGTTTAACTTGCATATTGCATATGAACAAACTGGTATGTATTTTTTGGGATGCACTGTTTAGCATGTATGATGCCACCTCCTGCAAGTGTTAGGGATGCATAACTGATGATATACTTTAAAAAATACTCTCAAGCCTAACAAAGTAAAACTTTACTTGCAAGCATTGACATTGACGTTACACAACAGCTGCCTTAGTTGCTGTCCAGCATTGTCTGTTATGATGTTGTCATCACTGCTTTGCAAGATACTAATGCTGGTGTACTGTCCATTGTTAGCACACTAATATTTCCTCCTTACTATTGACTTCATACAAAATCTACTACTTTTGGACATGTAAAAAAAAATCTACAAATAGCATGTTAGTATTAAATTTTGGACCCAACCCTACAATTAGAAGGAAATCCATTGTCCTAGGGGGTATGTTGCTAAGCAACCTCTATTTCTAAAATGAACAAGTGAGTGCTGAGGGAAAATAGTGAGAGATAGAGAGAAAGCAAGACAGGGCAAAGGAGAGGGTGAGATAATGAGTATATGTAACCAGAGGGGTTGACCACAGGAAACTCTCACTTAAATCATTCAAACCACATGCAAATGAAGACACACAAACAAACACTTTCTCTTCTCTTTCCATCCTCTTCACTCTCTCATTCTTACCCTCTCATATGTGTATGATTAGGATAATAGGGCTAAAAAGCGAGAGTAATTTGTGTGGTCAGCTGCATACAGTGCATATTTGTATGTTAATATGTAGATAAGAGCTGCATGGGTAAGGTATTCTGATGTTTTTCATTAAGCTACAGAAGGATTTTTGCTGCTGAGAGTGTTTCTCAGTATCTGTATAGATGTATGTGTACGAATGTGCATGTGAAGGGTGCTTAAGCTGTGCAGTATCAGCATACAGTAGAAATCACACAGGCTATCACTTAGTTGTTGGAGGGCACAGCTTGGTTTCTACTTTAACACCGTTCAACTAATGCTCGGTAAGGGCAGCAAGCTGATGCAGTCTTCTTGCAGAAAATGTGATTCCAATTTGTATGTCCTGACAAATCTGCAGAACACTACAAAATTGCTGTCTAATGGGTGAAAAATATTTCATAGTAACGAAGCACTCACTCATACCAAGCAGGTTTAAAGATAGAAAAACTTGCAAATGTTTTTTCTCAAGTCAGTATACTGGATTGCATAGCTGATTAGATTGAAATGATTTTCTGTTTTAAGGTGCCAAAAGCTATGTTTCATCAAACTGCCTCAAAAAGTTTAACAATTAAATATAAGCAACTAAAAAAGTTTCACTGTAGACAAGGAGTTCTTTTCCCTGATGTAAATAGAGCCATTAATTATTCAGCCTATTTTCTCTTTAATTATTTTGTATGCCAGTAAATTGTGTAAAGTCCCAATCAAAATCTCCCTTAAAGCTTCTGAATGAGAACTTAATCATTTTGAGCTCAAACACTGTTATAGGTCTCCTTGCTTAAAGCTCCCGGTTAAAAAAGGGGAAGAAAGATTGTGTGAATAAGCTGTATGAATCAACAGATACCCGACCCTCGGCTGGTTAGGGAGTGTGACTACTGATATGTAAATCCTTCAGTTTAAAGAAATCTACAGATTACTCATATCATTAAGGGCTGATTGCTGGTTAGAACTGCTAGAGGTAAAAATAAGAAGCAGTATGTACTAAATAGTATATATAATAGTTAAATGTTTAATGGTTGATTGGTTTCAGGGCCTATTTACATGCCTTTGCTATATCTAACTTTAAAAAAATACATTATTACCATGAAAAATTTTGTAAATCTGAAAACAGGAAGAAAGAATGCCTGAAAGCCAGAGAGAAAGAGGGAGAGTGAAACTGAGTCATCTGTATCTGAATAACCACACAGGAAAATAGGAAGTGAAACCAAATGTGGTCTGCAGCACATCTGTGAGTTTTTATTTATCTAAAGAATGAATAAAAAAATAAATCAGCAGGTCTCATTTGGCGAGCACCTGATCTAAGTTGGCTGCACACAGAATATTTTACTTCCCTTTAAAATCATTTTACCAACGACCAACATGGAAATGTTTACTGTAAAATTTGTATAATTACATGGTATAACAGATTCAAGGCTCCATCAGTTTATTTTTGTTAAATATCGTTGGATATTTTACAATCTCACTATAGCATAAAAGAGGAGACATAACTGGATAAAAATTAAAGTTCAAATGTATCTAACAAAACTGAGTTTGTGTAACAAAATTTTTTGTAAAGGCAATGCTGGGATTTGAACACTGGATATCCTGTTAACAGTGACTTTAACCAGCTAAGGCACAGCATCACTTCAGTTTTTACGAAGCAATCATCAAATTCCAAACCTTGAATTTTAACAGATGCAATATATTGGATGAATGAAGAAAAAATACAAAATATAAATAATTGAAAATTGGAATAAAACCACAAAGTGATTTTGTTTGGTCAATCTTGTGTTGTTTATTCTGCCAGAAATATGCAAAAATGAACCAACATTCTGTTTCTGCATTGCCTTTTTTTTGCCCATAATGTTTGGAAGCATTTTAAGCATTCTGTTTAGTTGTTATATGAGATTATTAAAGACCAGTGGGCCACCATATTGTTTCCTATTTCATAACGCAAAAGCCAAAGACAAACACCATCTAATCCGCATCTCGACGACCAGCAGCATTTGCATTTTGATTGTTAAATTTTTACTTCATGAGCAAAAGGGAATACCACATCTTTTTCTCTGTCCTCTCTAGTCAGGAAGCACCAATTTCATATATACCTATTTCTGAATCTATTTTTGTTTTTTCTGGAAAGATATCCTACTTTTATAATAATAATAATAATAATAATAATAATAATAATACATTTTATTTGGCAGCGCCTTTCACAGCACTCAAGGACAC
>JAQMCX010000053.1:10549559-10641360 GCA_029814765.1 Acanthurus leucopareius | reverse complement strand
CAGTCAAAAAACTGTTTGCTTTCCCCTGATTGCAACCACCTGCCATCAGTGGCGTGCCCTCTTATTGCAACCTGGGCTACCTGGTGACATTACCTGCGCCCCCTGTGGCTTGGTGGAGAAAAATAACAAAAATGGCTCTTACAAGATGATAAAGGATATAACCTAAATATGATGCTGGCCTCACTAATATTTTAGTATTTTCTTAAGATACATCTGCATTGGAGCGTGCAACTTCAATAGCAGCAATGATGTCAGTGTTCCTGTCTATATTAACTCTGTAGGTATCTATGTCTAAATATTCTCTTAGTTACAGACTAAATGTGCCAGACTCACCTAATTATTAACATTACACTTTTTTTTAAGGAAACTCTATGGATGACGTAGTTTTTGTATTTGTTATCTTTAAAGAACTTCTGCAGTCTAAAAGCTGTAAAAGATTTGACTCCTTTCAGTCTGATTTGCTCTAACAGAAAAATAGAGCTTTGTTTTCTGATGAGATAATAAGCAGGGACTGATCAATAAGTGTTATCCTTCAGAAATGACACATTTGTCCATGCTTTACTGTGAAAGCAAATCGTGGATTTAGTTGCTATGATAAAGTGTTGTGTGTTTGTGCATAGTTGTTGTGATATATAGTGTTTGTGCAACCATTCCATGTTCAAAATTACATCTTGCAATGCAACTGGGAATTAATATGAGGCCACCCATCATTAAGCTAAGGGAAAGGCAAAGCAGAAAGATTGGAAATGTGGGGGGCAGACAATAGGTCTCCTCCAGGAAACATGAGCAGAATGAATTTGTGCATAAACTGTTTTTCACAGAAGAAAATATACACATATTTTGGAATTTATCAATAATTTTGTATCTCAGATCTTTTTGTAATTACTGACAAAATCTACACCTGCTTTTGACTGCTCATAGTTCTTGTAGAAATAAAGAATGCACATAAAACTTGTCTGAAATAATTAGAAATTAAAATTTTAATTAATATTATACTCTGCTGTGTTGACAAAATAATAATAATAATAATAGTACATTTTATTTGGCAGCGCCTTTCACAGCACTCAAGGACACTTTACAGAAGATTAAAAACACAATAAAAATAAATAAAAACAACAGACAGTCATAAAGAAAACAATGAAATCAATCAATTTATCACATAATTTGACCAGTACAGCGTTACTAAGTAATAATACTGTTGAGAGTAATAGTGCAATAATGGGCAATTCTTCTTCTTCTCCGGCTGTTGTCCAAGTAATAACACAGAGGAATCACAGACAAACAGATTTTGCGAGATTCTCCGTTTTTTTACATAAACTTGTAAATCATCCTTACTAACATGCCTCTAATACAAGAAAAGAGGCAAAATCGCACTGCATTCTGGTTTAGATGCCTTTGTTGGATGTACATTTTTTATTTACTTATTCCCTCAGACCTTGAATAACCCAAAAGATCCCTTGATCCCTAAGCAGTGATGAAACTGCACTTAGGATGGCAGAAGGAGGAAAGAGAAATGGACAGGGGCATAC
Organism: Acanthurus leucopareius; assembly: GCA_029814765.1. Classification (NCBI taxonomy): domain Eukaryota; kingdom Metazoa; phylum Chordata; class Actinopteri; order Acanthuriformes; family Acanthuridae; genus Acanthurus; species Acanthurus leucopareius. Next base: position 10,639,831 of record JAQMCX010000053.1, on the reverse strand, counting down.
AGTATAATAGGGCTAATGAATGCAACTTGTGGTGACATTGTTGTGTGTCAGGGGCCCTACTCTGATCCAGTCTCCACAACTACAAGTGTGATGCTGTAGAGAAAAGGCACTGCTGGGATTCAAACTCAGGATTTCCTGCTTACTAGACAGGAGCTTTAACCAACTAAGCCACAGCACCCTATAATGATACAATAAATATAAAAATATAATAAATATATATTTTACAAACCAACACTGTACTATTTCTACAGGATATTGACCAAAGGATGTTTATTACACAGGTATTGTGACCAACTAAGCAACAGCACCTAAAATGCAATCAAAAAGCAATGTTGAATCAGCTCAAAGTCTTTGTTGTTATTTCACTTAAGCAATACATAAAATTAACTCCTTGCACACTGATTGCTTTGAAGTTAAATCACAAAACAAAGCAAAATGGACTGAAAAAGAGCGCTAAGATTTTGTCTTTAGATAATATTCTGAAAAGTCATATTTTACTAAAAAGATAAGGAGCTTACAGTAATACACAACTTCTAAACCCTTAGGTAAAGCTACAAAGAATGAAAGATTCAAATACATTACATCTGCATTTCTATAATCCTCTAGAAGCAATTCCCAGTGCTACTGAAAATAGAATACAAAACTAAGATCTACAGCATGATAGTTCTCTTACAGTAACTTCTGAGCTTACTTGAACTTTTGAAACTAAAAGCAACGGACCCCAAAGAGGTGACAAACATCAAGCTAACACATAAAACACAAATCCTACCTCCATCATCAAAAATACTGCATTTGTGCAGCAGCTGGCCTAAAACAGAGCCATCATGCAAAATGCATGACTCTTAATTAATTAATAACTCTTAATCAGCTCTTTTAACCTGTGGTTCAGCTAATATACATCAAGAGAAGGTGAAGTCTTACCTGTGCATAGTCCCTCTCCAGTTGTCCCTTCTTCAGACTGTAGCTCCTAGAGAGAGAGACAAAGAAATTTGTGTATAAGTATAATATGAGTGTAATTTAAGTGTAATATATATGTATACACACACACACACACACACACACACACAATGTTTTTTTATTGACAGTGTCTGCACTAAGTCTAACAATCACGTTTGGGCTCCGTAGATGCCTCATAGATTCAGTGAACCTAACATTATGCATAAGAGAGTTTTTTATTTTGTCTCCTTACTGCCCAAACTACTCTCTACATCATAAACCATCCTTGAAGCAGAGACAGTGGGAGCTCTTATCACAGCACAGGAATGTGCAGAATGAAAACCATAACATGATGTATATGATTACAGATACAGATTAGAGATAAATGTACTCGCACTTTTTGCTGAATGAACAAAGCAACATGTGTACTGGAGATGATCACACTAGGCGCAAAAACTGTATATTCTGACATTAGTAACTACCACTACTATGCACGCTTAAATACCTAATTCACTGAGTGTGTGTGTGGTCCTCAGTATTCTGCATTTATGCATGTAGAGCAGAAATGCTCCCTCACAGCCACTGCTTTTTTGTGTGCAGATCCTGACAAATTTACACTGTGATGTTTAATTTTCCTTTTAAGATAGAAACGCAAACACTAAAGTGCACAGTTCCAAAACTTGAGAATCAATATTTGGTGGGCAATGTTGATATTGTGGTGGGCCACCACCAAGAAATGAATGTATGGGCAACCCTGTTAATACTAAAACTAACAACTTCAGAAAGCATTAAAGCAAAAATTTTGAATTATTATTGATTCAAATAATTGATTTAAAAATTTCTAAGAATATATGACAAAGAAATGAAATTAATAAATGTAAATGGACCATCTCTCATTGTTCTGGTTCTTCACAATGGTGAAGATTTATTTGAAAAGGACAACCAGACCGGATTAAAACTGTTTAGAAGTTGCAGCAGAACAAAACAAATCACTTGCACTGTCTTTTTATTTAAACACATGTAGTTGTTAAGTTCACATATGTGAAAGACTTGTTGGAGAGTTTGGACCAGGGTTTTGCCATAGTGCCTTTTTTTTTTTTTCAAATAAGAGATCTGTAAAATCAAGTAAACAATACACAAAGATTGGGCAGATGCAGCTCAAAATTGGGTTGCTGTGATGGATACTGTAATCAGAAATTTGTCTCTGTTTTCAGTTGCTCTCAATATACTGCATTTTATAGGGGCTTAACTTGACTCTGTGTATATATAACAAGAATAAAAAAGAAAATAAGCTGGGAAAAAAAGACATTATTTGTTTTTAAATTCAATTCATAGTGCACTCCTTACAATTTACTTAATACATAAGGAAAACCAACTATCAAAATATAAAAATAGCTACAGAACATATCTACAGTATTTGTTTAGCTAGATGTTAAATTAACATGGCTTTATGAATTGAATGACATGTTCCTTTAGCAGTTTTGAAAATATGGGGGCTTTAGGTTCCTCTAAGTGCATATTTAATCATCTATTCAAATGAACAGAATATATGCGCCTAAGAATGAATATTCTTTGTGTAAATCATAAAAAATTACATGCTTGTTAAGTACAGAGTAACAATTTATTGTAACTTCAAGTTGCCAAACAAGTGCTGTTTAAGATAAAATCCAACAGATAACCACTTACCAGTTACAATCTAGCAGTGAGAAACAGTAGGGGAGACATACAATCAAAGACAACACTTACTATAAGCGCAGACAGCTTAATTGCTGCCAAATATCTCATGCTAATTACAGCCCATACAAACAAGGTAGTGTTACTTGTCAAATGTTACTTAGGACATCATTTTGTGTTAAACCTGCTGCATCTGTCCTCTAAAATAATGCTGCATTGATTTCTGGGTTTGATATGTGAAGAGAGACCTGAAAAATTGTTAATGACTAAACAAGTCTTTTAAATCCTGCACCAAGAGGTGCTGCAAAACTGCAGTAATTCCAACTGTCAATGATTTACTGCAAGGGGCTGGAGCACCAGTTTAGTGTGTAACTCCACCCCCACACTCTCTTCTTTCCCAGTGACACGGACTTCCACCCCCGCTCATGTCTGTAATCTAAACAAATTCATTCTCAAACAGGCCTCGTTGGCGCAGTAGGCAGCGCGTCAGTCTCATAATCTGAAGGTCGTGAGTTCGAGCCTCACACGGGGCATCACTTTTCATATCCACTTGTAGACCAGCCTTCACATCACAGTGATGTCGGTAATTGAACAAAAATATAGGAACCAGAAGGAAAACCCATGATACAGCGACTGGCAAAACATTGCCTGTGAAGGTAAACGGTATGTCCCATATTAATTGGATATTTCAAAGTCTGTCAAGTGAAAACACCGGACAAGAACTTACTGATTTACTGTATAATACATATATAGGCAATGCAGGGAAGAATACTTCTGTATAACTCTGTAATTTTATGCACACAACCGAACGGACTAATAAGTAGCTTAAGCTGAGGGTAGACTACATGATTTTTATGCCTAGTACAATTGGACCCAGTCTGTCCTAGGCTGCATCAGTCAGCACTAGTTGGGGACACTCGGTATGGAATGTTAGCACAAAAATCTGTAAGTGTATGAGGGGATATAGACTCAAATCGACAAGTGTGTGAGAAGAACAGACCCCTTTTGACTTCTGTTGGAGCAAATCAAACGTGTTTTTTTGGGCCAACTCTAGATGCATCGGGTGGTATATACTGGTCACCACCTCTTGAAATCGTAGTTAAAGATTAGACATCCTACATCATCTGTGATACTTTTAGTGGGACAACACTAAAGCCACTGCTGGAATTCGAACCCAATCTCCTGTTTACTAGACAGGCACTTAAACCAACTAAGTCACAGGCTACAGTTCTAATTGATAGAAAGCAGTATTTATATTGCCAACCTCAGAAGTGGAAAGGAAACTTACTGAGAGAGTATTTTTGTGAAAATCTAAGACTATCACATTAAAAGAAATAGAGGTAAAGTATGGATCTGCCTCAAAACAATCATTAAACCATATATTTATTTATCTGAATAATAGTTTTGTAGTTTTTGAGGCAGATGGAATTTTTTGGAGTGCTAGAGAAAGAAGATTTACTAGCCTCCTTGAGCTAAAAGTAAATGTTCACATTGTTCCATGATTTTAAGAAATTAAAAAATTTATGATACCATTTTGAAAAAAAAGATATTTTTTTCAAAGATGGGTCAAACTTACTATTAGTATTCTGCTGCAAAGTATTCAATTCAAAATTTTACTTTGAAAGCAGTGGGGATGATTTTCCTTTAGGCTCAGCAGCCCAGTGCCAGAAACCCCACAAAGAAGAACTATAACTGCAAATTAACATCTTTGCACTCCTTCGTGGCAGGGTTGTTCAGCTCTCTCAGTGTAATTGGCTGATGAGCTGATTGGCCAGCCCAGCATGACGTTGGTTTGCATTCTCAGAAAGTTGACTCTGCTTCAACTTTCTGCTGCAGGGCCCCTAAATTTTTTCAGGGCCCCCTGCAGTCCACATCGCCTCAGCCTAGACGGACTACCCACATTAAAAAGAATGGGTGAACTTGAATTTTACCAAATTAATTTGGTCTGATGAGGCCTTAGTTATGATAAGGGGGGTGTTTTGACCTCCTCTTTTATGAGTCGTTTATTAAACCTTAAAACATCTAAAAAACTCTCCCTCCACCTCTTGTGTCTCCCTTCCCCAATTATTTCTTTCTCTTCAGCACTCTGCTTCCTTGGCCTCCCCTTCTCTGCTACTCCTTCTCTCTTCTCTCATTTCTCGCTCTCACCCGTTTCCCGCTTTGACTGCCAATGCTATGTGCATGTTTGCAAGTGTATGGTGCATTAGTAAAAAAGCAGTGTCAGCATCAGCTGTGCATGAGGATGAAAAGAAGAAAAATGCCTTGGCAAGTGTAAGTCTGACAGAAAATCTTTAAGTACTTGAGAGTCAACTCTAAGTGTGTGTATGTATGTGTATGTGTATGTACTGTATGTACAGAAAGCAGAGAGGCGATGATCAAGCATGGGAAAATAGCTGAGATCAATGGTTTACAGCACTCGGGCTGAGATCAGTGACAACAGGATAAGCAACATGAGTCACAGACAAAGACAGAGGCGGAGGAGGGTGGTCATGTTTTCACACTGTGCGATCACCACAAGACATAATAGAGCAGATCTGCTACAGTTTTTCCAATCCAAGACCAAGCAGGACTTTGGCCTAAAACATTTGTTATGTTATTTCAATTCAGATTACAATATAAATGATAAGTTGTAAGCAACAAAAAGAAAAGTCTAAAGTAAGTACATGTTACAGATTCAATCTAAACTCCCACTACTATGGATTTATTTAAATTTCCTTTTTAGGCACATTTAAAAGAACGTAAAAATATTCTGCTATGGCTAATATTTTGTTGTTTGTTTGAAATTTAAAAACACTTCAAAAGTGGCTCAAAGCACATATGTTATTGTTCTCTCATTGATTAAATTTGGATCAATGAATAACCGCACTCATACACTGCCCATTACTGCTGCTTGTGCTAGGTTGTAAATTGAAAGAGCAGGGTGCATCAAGATGGCTATCATTAGGGTAAACATTGGAGAAATTCAGCTATGCATGTCAGAGCCTCAGTCTGATCCAGAGTCAGATTCTGTTAGCTGATTATGTTGTTTGCGAGCTCGTTCGCTTGAAACTGGCAGTGGGTAACACTGTCTGTGGCTGTGCTAATGCAAACTATTACCCTCTACTGATAAGTTCCCTCAGTGCTGGAGGTTTCAGGCTTCATTGCCCGTGATTAGCTCTTAAATTTGTAACAAACCACATCTTGCCTGCCCAGGGTATGTATGAATCTGTGATTTTAGTGAAGTGCACAGACATCTTCCCATTCTGTAGAGGTAAGGAGATGTGAAAACCACTCTCAGTTATAAAAACTTTGCACAAATCCTTGGTTTCTGTAACAATATTGTAACATGCTAACTGCAACAAAACTTGGCAGGGTTAAAAAAATTATATTGTTCTAAAAAACTTGTTTAGTGGCAGTCTGTCATGATGCACAGTTAGGGCTAACGAACCCATTTGCGAGTCAGAGCTCACCAACTTCTTTTTTGATACCATTCTCTATTGAAAATCTTCTCCTCTAATGCTCCTTTGATATGGCACTGAGTAATGTCATAACAAATCTGTGTGCTATCAAACAAAATTTTAAACTGTAACTTAGGGTGAAATAGTTAGATAAAATTGGTTAAAAATATTTAGGTTGCAATTATAATTATTGTAGCTGATTCAAATAAAGCTTTAAAATATAAACTGTACAAAGTTACTGCAATCTGTAAACTGTAAAAAACAAAATTAAGAAATTAAACAGGACACAGAATTTAGTTATACAGAATTTGGTAAAAGTTCTGTGTCTCGGTCTCAGCTGTCTGAACTTTGTTCTGAGGTCTTTTGGCCCTGAAGCGTAAAAGAACTTTTACTTTCAAAGTATACTCAGCTGTAGGACTTTGGTTCATTTATCATGGCCAATCAAATGAATGAACTCTGACACAATATCAATAAAAAAAGCAAAAAAACATGCAGTAAGCATCATCATTGTTATAATACATTTATTAATTGAGGATGTTTAGCCAATGTTACTCTGGTATTTCAGCGTAAAAGATGCCTAAACAAATTGCTTTGATGAGATAATTTGAGGTGGTTTGATTTCATTCTTAATTGCAATATCTATTACCTTACTGCCTTGTACTTGTAAATATATTTTCCTCATAATAATTTAAATAAATAAATAAAGGTTCCATTGGTTAGGGCTGAAGAATTTCCTTTGCCTCGTTTAGTGATAGAAAGAACCCTGTCATCTTCTCTGTCACCATATCCCTCTAGGTTAGGTGCTATGTGGGAGCTTCTTGTGATTTTGAATAACAGTAGAGATTTTCTGTAGTGTCATTTTGTCAAATACTGAGCCAATGTAATCAGATTATGAGGGTGTGAACCAGCATTGCATCAATTTGGGTTTTTCACAATGACTCCTAAATTATCCATTTCTCCTCTTCCTAAATTATGGAGGCTGCAGTGAGACACATTAATGAGGACTCTGATAGTATTTTTGTTTAAAAAAACTGAGTAGGCTCATCAAGCTACTCAGCAAGGAGACCCATTAGGTTTTAATGATATCTGAACATAATTCCTAGGATTTGGTCGTTAAATTTGAGGGAAACAAAAGTTTAATTTATCCCATGAAAATGTGCCACATGAAAGACAGACACTGGGGTTACAATATTTAAATCACATCAGCACAACAGCATCCCAGTTATAATTCAGTCCAGTTCAGGAACTAGTTACAAAAACAGGCATTTCCACCCCTTGTTTTCTCGGTACTGTAAAGTGTTGATGCTCTCTTAGACTCTTCCTGATGCACTTTATCTGGACATGAGGTTCTTTTTGGCTGCCAGATATTTGTGGCAAAAAGTAAAAATTATGCTTTCAGAACAGTATAATATTAATCCCCATCTATGCTTTTTTTTATTTTTGTAAAAATTAAAATTTCTCTTTAAATATGTATGATCCCTTATTATTATTTATTTAAATCTTTTGTTTAATTCACTTTTCTGATAAAACTAGTGTGACACAGCTGCAACACTGAAAATGTGTTACATTCCCACTGTTATGGTAAAAGGTGTGTTCTTGTTCAGTAAAATAAGTATAAGTGGGCGAATAATTTTAAGGCAATGTTACCAAATGTGTATGAGGTGAATACTTGTATGAGACATGACTACTTGAAAGGTTTTCACTAAGTGATGTGTGGTTAGCTGTTGAGGCAGACATAAGGGTATGGAGGATTTAGTTGGATTGAGGACACCAAGTTGACTCCCTGAGTCCACCAACTCGTCATCGTATTCTGCTCTCTCTCTTTCTCTTATCCTCTCTCCTAAGACTAGTCCAGCTAAAGTGCAGTCCCAGAGGATTAAATACACTGCCCTTTCTCTTTCTTTCTGTCTCTCTTTCTTTGTTTTATCTTTCTTTAAGAATTTGTCTATTTCTTTTTCCTTCATTCTTCGTTTCCTTACCTTTCCTATTTTAATGTTTAATGTCAATAAGTAAACCTACAGGCTATATGCACTAAAGCTACTAGTAACTTGTGTATGTGCATGCATGTTTGAGTGTGTGTGCTGATTAAAGCCAGCCTGTGGATTAATTAGCGTAAATAACCTCAGAGCAGATTTGGGGATTTAAGAGTTAAAATCTACTGTAGGCTTTACACAGGAAAATGTGTGTCTGTCCACCATGTATGCGCTTCATTATATGGCCTTACTTTCCTTGTTCTGTAGGGTCTAGCTATTTTAAAGATCTACAGATCTACACAAACAATTTTAGGGCTGTAATTTCAGTTCATATCCATCAAGAGTGTGTCTTTACGGGAACAATTAGGGCTGTTCTATATCAGCATTAGGGTTCGATATTGCCTGAAATGCTGGATCAGGTATCAGCAAGTACACAAGTCTATTCACCTCTGCAATGCTATCTAACTTATTTATAAGAAATGGGACCCTGCTACTTCCCAGCAGCACCTGTATGCAACTAAACAGATTTTTTTTTACTGCAAAAGCAGCCAATATCCATGAATGGCACGCTGTTTGTGAACCTTAAAGCACACCCATTATATAACGTTCATACAAGGTTAGGTAGTATACAGTTGTAAAAAGATAGTGACAAACCTATGTACTTTGTTTCCCCATTCAGTATCAGTCAGCTGACAAAGTTCACGTACTGGAATTGTCATCGGCAAGAAAAAAATGTTATCAGAACATCTCAAAGAATAATTAACATTATTTGGCAGTGCTGTAAAAGTCCATGTAATAGCACACTGTTCAATCTATTCACTGACTGTTTCCAGGCACCATTTCAGTAAGCAAATCTGCATTTTGACATTGGATGGGGACAATTGCTTTTTCCTGTGGAAATCACTGCTGCATTACTAACTTTACAGTCTGGCTGGTCAGGGGTGCTTAACTTACAAGAGCTAGAGTTCCATGTCTCAATAAGTTTAGCTTTCCTGGTTAACGGGGCCTCTTTAGAACTTTAGTGGGATTTAAGAATCAATGCACATGTCAATTTTTTTCCAATAAACCTCTCATCAGGGCAGCATGTTACTTATGACAAATCAGTCATTTCAGTGGCACTGGTGAACACAGCTGACAGTTTGGTCAGCTGCTGCTATTTAGCACCTCAAATAATGCTCTGCTAAAAAAGAAAGTTCTGACAACAGTTACAGTGGTCAAAGTCGGTGTGTACTTAACAGCCATTTTGCTTTTGATATGAATTTTAGACAACCCTAAGCCTTTTGATCTTCTATGATAATCTTACAAAATAATCAATCTCTACATGAAGTCAGTTGAGAGCCAGGTGATGGAGAAAAAACAAGTGGGACCACACTGACTCTCTCAAGGACAAATCCACAAAGTAGGTGCTTGTTGCTGCATGAGTCAAGGACCCCTTAATAAAAAAATGATCTCCCTAATCACTGCACAATGCTGGTGCAATTGATTTTACCACCATGAGAATGTGTCATCGGAAATTATTACAAAACATTAAAGGCTAGCGGAACGTGCTGAGAAAACACTGCAGGATGCATCTTTCAACTATGAGCATGACAAAGCCAATTTGAAGATCTTTACCCAGTGGCATGTAGCTCCATCCCTCACTGGCTGAAAGAACTAACACATTGTGGTTGCATATGCTAAACTGGCTCTCCCTCTCTCCCACAAGTGAGACCAGGGCCTTGTTCACTCTCCAAAACCCAGCAGCAACAAGGCAATCTGTTCTCAAACAGCTGGAGCTGCCCCCAAGAGTGAGAGGGGGAGAGAGAGAGAGAGAGAGAGAGAGAGAGAGAGAGAAACAGACGAAAGGGACAGACGAGGTAGAAAAAGTGTGAAAATGAAAAACAGAGAAAAGACAGGCATGGAGGCTAAGAAATAGAGAGTATTAGAGAGTTTGCTGTCATAAATAATCAATGCTTAGTCAACACAGAGAACGAGAGCGTGTGAAGGAACCAGGGTTTCCTCCCATTGCCAAATCCAAAAGGGAAAACTGCCAGACTCACACACGTCATGAGTAAACAGAGCTGAGCCAAAATGAAAAAGAGAGATATGGAGACAGACAAAAAGAATGTCAGAGCAAAAGAGATGGAAAAAACTGCGCTGAGGGAGAAGGAAAAGATGACAGCCAGAGATACAGAATGAAATTAGGGAAAGAAGAAAGAGAGGAAGAAAGAAACAGAGTCGGAGAGCAGGAAGAGGGCAGCAGGAAATTCCTTCGTCATTTTCCCGAACCTTTGTCCTTGCCAAAAAATTGGAATATGACAATACTCCTCCTCCTCTTTTTCTTTTCCCTAGCCACTCCTCTCTAACTCATTAGTTGTGCATGGCAGTGTCCATGTGTGCATGGCGTGCATATCACAGTTAGTAGTGATGACTGGATTTTAAGTCATCTGGCAGTTGGTGAGTGTATTCCTCGGTTCTTTTGCAGTGAATGGGAACTGTTACTACATCCATGTGACACAGACACATCCATACCTCATGTCCTCCAGCAGGTCACATTCAGTCTGGTGTTTAAAGTGCAGTCTTGTCATCTGCTCCGTGTGTGCATTTTTCAGCTCCTGTGTCACTTTGACCTGGAAGAACAAAAAGACACATCAAGTAAAGGGTTTGTCATTTATTTATCTGTCTGCTGTGCACTTATATTATTTCATCACTTCTATTTACCTACAATAAAACTTGTCCCATTCAAGTTAATAATAACATTTATAGAGATATATTAAACAAGATACTGTACCATCTGAGGTTTCGGTTATCATAGTAGAGCTAAAATAATGTCTTTTCCTGGTTGTTAAAGAATTTACCGAACTCTGAAAGCATATACGTGCCTGAAATTCACAGACATATTAATAATTAATGACAATTTTTTACCTCAGTGGTTATATCATCCACCCCCAGTTAGATTAAATGTTGCATGAAATCATCAAAGGTCAATGTGAAAAACAGTGTAACATTATTCAGCAGAACATTAAGCAACAATAACTTTCTTATAAAAAATATATATATAAATACACACATGCATATTTGTCACTAAAGACAGAGAAATTTAGAAAAAGATGTTTCTATCCCTAAAATGTAGGTTGTGCTAAAGGGTCTACAACTCAAGTTCTTTACTGTATATTCATAGATACACAGAGAAATTATTTAACCCCAATCAATGAGTCTCTGCCAATCACCTGCCACTGTGCTCAGCTCTAGTCACTTAAAAGGAACATTCACATTCCTACACTCCTATTAGTAATCCATCAACGTAACAACAATTTGTGTCTGGGTTTTGTCAGACTTTTGGAGAGGCTAAAGGAGGCATTTAGAAATGGAGATGGTTGCAGACACTTCAGCAGCCCATAACAGCATTTAGGATCAGACAGACTCCAGGTGCATTAAGCAAAGATGCTAATGGTATCATCTCACAAACAAATTCATTTGGGTAGTCAGACCAGGGCCTCTAACTGGCACTCATTTACACAGCCTTGCAGAAACAAACAGAGAGCTCACCCTTGAAAATGCACCGGCACACACACACCCACCAACACACACACACACGCACATTCTCCTGCCAACACATAGAGTCCATGTGATGGTCATTGTGTATTGTTGGGTGAATTCCATCAGCCATTCACCAGAGTAACACTGGGGAAATTCATGACTGTTCTAGACAAAACAATCAACAACATAACACACACACTAAACTGACGTGCACACACTCACAAACAAACGCAGAAGAGCTTGTTTCTTTCATGTGCTGTGTCTTTGAAGATAAAGAGGGAGTGGCTCATTACATTATCAGGGCAAAATTACTTCACTTGATTTCACCTTCTATCACTCATCAAAAACCACAGGGAGAGAGGGCACAAAGGGGGAAGGGCAAAAAGTGACAGAGAGATGAGGAGAGTAAATGAGAAGTGAAGTGGGGAAGAATATGATGGAGAAGTAACTGAGAGTAAGAAACAAGGGGCAAAAAAGATGGCGAGACTGAGAAAGAGAGATGGTCAGTGAAAAGATGATGGAGGTAAAAACAGCAGTGGAAAAGATGGGATATATTAATTATTAGGAAAAGCAAAAGAGATATTCAGCATGTTGAAGGTCATGTTTAAGAAAAAGAGCTCAACTGTTGTGACAGATGATGCAGCATCCAGGTTTTACAGAGATGTAAATATCCCGACCTGTATGCATGAGAAGGTACAAAAAAAGTGATATCACCAAAAATCTATCAACAATCAAATTTGTGCATGTTTTTCCTTTTGCATGACTGTTCACTGCTGATTTCATGTTTTCTCTGATGTCATAAAGTTAAAGTTACTGTTATCTACTTCATTGGATTCATTAAACCTTCAGGAAGATGCCCTTGGTTGTGTTCTTATTATCTGTTAATAGACATAAAAGTGAGAATATTAAGATAATATGTAAATTTGGTATACCTAGACTTTCATAATGTAAGTGGTTTGACACATAAGATTCATTGTAACTACAAAAAACTATTCACTAGCTTTACAAAATGTGGCTTACTATAGATAGAAATAATCAGTTTTAAAAAACATTTTGTGAAGTAATACATGGCATTTTTTTCAACATTATTAGCAGCCCAGTAAAATTAATGTATGACAGTCACACAAGCTAAGTCTGGATAGCAGATGTGTTGAGATAAAGACAAAACACTTAAGGGACTGTATGTGGCACTGGGAGAGAAATTATTAGTATCCAGCAGCCAAATACTGATACACTCTGGCTGTCATGCTGCAGGCTGAGTGTACTGAGCGTCCCAGCCACATTGGCAGGGGTTAACACATCAGTATCTTGCAAATTCTGTTTTATTCGTGGATGTATTTGGACAGCAAATTGAATGGGAAAGATAATGACAGCTGAAAAATGGGATCTTGCAAAATTAATATGACCATAATGGTGCACTTGATCACACGCAGTGAAGCAAGACAACCATAGAGGTCTCTACAGCCTCAATGACGAAAGGACAGTGTACTTGTATGGATTTAACAGACATGATATGACATGTTCAGGGCCAGTCTGTGTGTAGAAACCCAGAGCATAAATGGCACTGGGGGAATATGTGGTAATTAAGAGAAAACTGTGCAGAGGTTCACAGAAGGGTAATTGGCTCTCATGCATCTATTTCAGAACAATAACACAGACTAATAGAAATGAGTGGAAAAGCAACTTCAACACACGCTCACGTACTCACACTCTCACACCCATCAGGTACCAAGCTATAGAGGATTGTGGTCTTTTTCTCAGCCCATAAAGAATCAATGAGTCACTATCAGACTTGCCAGCATGTCTCCTCGCGCCCGCGCGCGCGTGTGTGTGTGTGCTCAGCTTTTGTCAGCTTAAGCTTTGATGAGATGATGTGACCCTGGAGGGACTGAAGGTCTTCCCTTCAGACAAGAAGCATCACAACGTGGAGAAACGACAGCTTTTGTTATGCTGTCTGGGCGGCTGTTGACACAATCTCACAATATACAAATTGGCAAGATCACACCTGTGCTAAGTTACGCTACACTGACATTATATTGTGGACCTTTAATTACTATAACGTTAGCCATAATGTCAACCTGACATACGTTAACGTGCAAATGCTAATTGTTATTGTGCATTTGTTTTTTCTTTAAAGTTATTGCTACTACATGTTATATTAAACGGAAAATCATAATATCACATTTTATTGCCCGCTGCCACAATAACGTGGTCTAATGCTTTGGACAAAACGTCTAATGTTAGCCCACCTAGCGTTTTCAAGCTAACGTTATTTGACGTTTGACGGCTTACGCTTTAACGGCTGGACAGATGCATATTAATGTCACTGGGTTACTTGTCTCACATAGCCGACCCTGTCTCCTAGCTAGCAAACTCTGCTAATGTTGGCTATGAAAGGTTTTTTCCTCCCCTTTAATTTTCTTAAGCCGGCAGCAGACGCGTTTTTTGTGTGGTTGGTAACACACAACATCCACAGCTAACGTTAAGGTTACTACACTGCTATCTGCCTGTCATTGTACAGCCCAGCTAAAACATAACGGACTCTGGAAATCACTCACCTTCCTCGGCGGCGGCTGCATTTTGGAGTATTGACATGAATGGTATTTCCCTTGTTAAATATATTGTAATTCCAAAAGGAAATCCAAATCACTGTGGTGGGACTGATATTTGTTTCCTTAAACAAAAATCCTCCCCTCCAGACGACAGGGAGTAAAAGACGGGAGTTAAATTTGTACTCCGGCGGCCATGATTGATGATAAATGGCTGGTTTATAGAGAGGAGAAACTGAAGCAACGAGGAGAGACTGAACACACTTGTATTGGTTGCAGCCACTACTAGAGGACTAATGTGTACTGTACTGTGTTGTGAAGCAGGAGAGCAGACAGGCGGTGAGCAAAAAGCAGAGGGAAGGGATGGGGGGATACTACAGTAACGGGGAACCCCTTCAGCTACTAAGCTCAACGGCGCCCCAATGTGACAATGAACGGTATTGCACCCTGTCCGCAACGAAAAACAGTATGTGCAGAAAGACATCCTTTTTGTTCTGCTTTTTATTGCCCGACGTCGACGGTAACCTCGATTAACACCTGTGTAAATGTATAACAAAGCAACAAAGGGGACAAGAAGGATGATAACGACATATTAGGGCGGCCGAGCATCGGTTTTTTTTTTCCTTAGCTGCTCAGCAGCAGCTCAAGGAGAAAAGTCTGACACTGACAGGAGGCTGCGTCCCGCAGACCTGCATAGCAACAAGAAACCGCAGTCGATCAAGGAAAAATCGATCAGGGTTGAGGAGGAAAAACAATTTAAAAAAATACATTGAATATACAATTTTGATACAATTATGCTTCTAATAATACTACTAATAATTAAAAAATATAACTTTATTTTTTGACCTGAATCCATAATTAAAGACACACATAAAATACATAATAAATAAAAAAAAAATACAAAAATAATAATGCATGTCAAAATGTCTCTTATAGCAGGCGACTGTGTTCTTTTAAAAAAAAAAATCCACGGGGTATCAGGGGGTGGACATGATTAAATGAGGTCAGTGGGTTCAGTGGAGGTGGGTGCTGAGTGAACAATTAAAGGAATACATTACAATGGAGGGTGTCTGAAACCCTTGTAATGAGCTGGCACCAGCAGCAGCTGGTTTGATAGAGTGCCTGCATGCATTAGTGCAACCTGCAAGTGTATATTTGTGTTAAGGGTGGTTTTAAAATTAACTAGGCGTTGTAATATAGTTTGTACAGTGAGAAAAACATGCATTGAAGGGAGTAAACACATAGATAGATAGATAGATAGATAGATAGATAGATAGATAGATAGATAGATAGATAGATAGATAGATAGATAGANNNGATAGATAGATAGATAGATAGATAGATAGATAGATAGATAGATAGATAGATAGATAGATAGATAGATAGATAGAGTAGCATGTAGCTCCTGTTAAGGCAAAATTTAAAACTGGCTAAAACTCTCAAGGTTAACCCTTACTTGTTACTTGTCATTGTTATTGCTGCCCTCATAAACGTCTGTTAACATTGCTGTTTCCACTAATGCTAAACTGAAGCAGATTGTAACAGGGTTGGCAAGATTCAGAGAAACAGTGCCTTACAAAAAAGTATTTTACTTCATGCCTCCTACGTGCCATGGCCAAGGTTAAGGTTAAGGGCTGTGTAATCATTAATACTAAGAGTTTCTGGAGCAGGTAAGTCATTAAGAATTTGTTCTCACCTTTTCTCTTGGTATAATGCTTAAACTAGCACACATATATTCAAACACATGCGTACACACACGCATTCAGGGAAAACAAACATCTGTTAACACTAACACACAACTTTCTGCTAGTGGCACGGAAGAAAATGGCTACCAGTCATTGTTGGATCATACTATATTTGTTAGGATCCTGGCAGGATGTTTTTGGTTTATGATTTTTCCTACAGTCATCTATTCTTCTTTTACCGATATTAGGTAAGAATTTTTTTACAGCAGACTAAAAACTTATGTAACTAGTTAGTTTCAACTTACATATTGCGAACTCACCTGAAATGGAGGGGTCACAGGAAATCCAAGAAATTCTTTGTAGACTGGAGTTTCAAAAATTCATGTTGTTAGTCATTATGGCAGTATCAGTGTATGTCAGGCCAAATGTATTTTAATGAGGACACGAGGTACCACATATTTACACTTTCAACTGATGGCTGGAGATTTCTAATATTCCTTGCCTTCAAAATCTTTAATAGCTAAATGGTTGTATTAACTTTACTCAAACCTCCCTTTGCATTTCAATTGGTGGCAAAAAAAACAAGCTTATTGTGCACAGAACTTGTTTTAAATTCCACTCTGTGTTAAAAGCTACAGGTGACAAAGAAGAAAAGGTCATTGCTAATAATTATGTTATCCTGTATGTATCGTAGTAATGATTGCATGGGCTGTTACGCTTAATTGATTTAAGTACTACTAATGTTTTTCCTGCTCCAAACATTTAAAGATGTTTTTTTTTTTGAGTTTACCAAACTGAAAAAAATAAATATTTAAGAAGTTCAAGGCAGTGAAACTCTTGTCCTAGCCCAAGGCCCAGCAGCCTGAGGCCAAACTGACGTACTGTATACAGGCTGCAGCTTGTTAGACAAGAACACCTCACACACCTCCACGAGCCTATCACTCACCCAAGCATTTAAGGTACGTGCTCAGTCATAAACAACACACTCAGATAGACACTGAGTCTGTTCCTGAGGATGAGGATACATTTCATACGATGATCAGCACAGGAGAGTTCCTGAAAGTCGATAGTATTCACACAGTGTGAGTAAAACTTACGTTTAGGGGTTTTGTCTGTGGGGAAGGTGGCTTTATATCACGGGACAGGACGTGGATATTTTTGCACAGCACAAAGTAGCAAGAAATAACACGGAACACTTTGTTGCTGAATACTAAGTTGCGCTCAGTTTGGTATGGTATGCACATAGGCAGGTCAAAAGAATTTAGAGGACTACAAAAGGGGCCGCTCTGTCTTAGGTCTGTTATCTGTTAAATTTAACCTGCAGCTGTTTTGAAGAGAAAAACGGAGAGAGCAAAGGGTACACAGTGAGCAAGAAGTAATGTTTCTGATCATGAGAGAATAATGTCAGAAAGAAGACAAAGAGGAGTGCTGCAGGTTAACTCATCAGTCAGCTGAGAAACATAAGTCTGGTATGTGCTGTCTGTTTTGCATGAAAATTTTTAAGGTGTAATGATGTCACAGGTGTTTCCATGGCTGGTTTGAGCATGAGTTTGTCAAGTAAATACACAAAGCTGTAGGGAAAGAAAAAACTGACTGTGAGGCAAAACTGTTGCAAGCATGCAAGTAAGTAAAGCAGAAAGAAAGGTTTGATCAGGGTCTCGAAGCAGGGTCTGGTTTGAGTTAAAAAGTTATTCCTCTGTCTCTCCCTCTCATAGCCGAGAGGTTTTGGAAGACTTGGACATGCAAAGTGCCAGACGGAGTGCTGTTTCTTTCTGCGTCAGAACACAGCTGCAGTAAAAGTTTTATAAAAAAAAGTCGTTGCTACACAAGTATGTGTGAATCTTTGTTTGAATCTTCGGCAGCTCAGATGTATTTAAAGAGAGCTTTTTTTTCTTTTGTGGGAGAGGCAAAAAGGTTAGGCTTATGAGTATTTTACTAATCCGCTCATGTCAAGATGTCAGGATGTCTCATAAGTAAACCTGTTGGGCTAGGTGGTTAAAGAACATCTTGTCACACACACACACACACACACACACACACACATATATATATACTGCCCTATATTTTAATCATAAAACCCACGTGTTTCTACATTTGCACATTTACTCACACACTTGTTCATTTAATCCACCAGAAAAAGGATTTGGGATGGTGTTTGATAACCAGCAATGATTTAAAATGGGTGCAACCATTAAAGTATCCTCTTCTCTTTTCTTTATCCCTTCACAATTCTCCTCTCATTTACTCAACCACCCACTCAGAAAGAAAAAGGCGATTAAAGGAAGTCAGCCTTGAAATGATTTTCTCTCTCTGACATGAACAATGACTTCAAAATGGGATGGCTCACGCCATAAGCTGCATTGTGAAAATTTGATTGTGAAATGGGCCAGTTTATTATGCTTGAGGAGTGCATGACTTGAACTGGACTATGCTGCTAAGGCATGCAAAAGTGAATGACTGGGGGCACTCTAAAATGTAACTTTGCTGCAGTTATATCCATTTACTGTTTCTCCACACTCTCTATGTCTGTGTATGTTTTAACTTCTCCATGGTTAGAAAGGTGAAACACTCCAAGATTAAAATGCAACATATTCATAATGTTTTCCTTGTACTTATCACTTCTATCTTTTCCACAGTTATTCTCACAACTGAGATGGACACCCCTGACAACAAGACCAATTTCAGTGCCTTCTATTGTGAATTTGAGGAGGATTTTAAATATCTTCTTCTTCCTGTGAGCTACGCCCTGGTTTTTGTAATTGGCTTGGTGCTGAACGCCACAGCGCTGTTTGTGATCGTGTTTCGCACGAAGCGCTGGAAGCCTTCGACAATCTACATGTTCAACCTGACGATGTGTGACACTCTGTACATCCTGACTCTGCCCTTCCTCATCTATTACTACGCAGATGAGAATGACTGGCCCTTCAGTGAACCATTCTGCAAGCTCATACGCTTCCTGTTTTATGCCAACCTATATGGTACAGTTCTAACATGGTACAGGCCCATTTCATTCAGAAAAAAAGTTTGATAAATAGGTTATGAGATATGGGTATGATAAACCAAAAGACAATAAGATATGATATATCATAGTACAATTCAGAATATGTAGTATAAGATACCCAATATAATATACCATATGATATAGAATGATTAACAGTAATGCATATATTAATAGTAAGCAGCCGAAACTTGGAGAGGCCATTTGATAGTAAGTGGGGTGTGAGATGATTGTTTATGTGTCTTAAGTCTCAGTATGTTCGGAGGGGCAGTGTACTTGTTACTTGTTTAACAGTCGCCCTCCTGTGGTGTTCAGGGGATAAGGCATTGAATGATTACTGTTTTAAATGAGAAAATGCTTTTTTAAATTTGTTGAATTTATTTTCATCAATAGATAAGTCGACTGTATACAGATAGAAGCCGAGCTTGTGCATTATTTTGAGTGGTGAACAGACAGTTTGATTAATGGACACCCTGCAACCAAACAGAATTGGGTATTCATCTGCTGTATTATGCTGCATTAGGCTGCTATTTAATACACTGGGGGTTTTTTTGTTTTTATTGTTTTTTGCTTAGATTCAGTATGGTGTGAAAAATCATTTAAATCTCTTTCATTCTGGCAGGTTCTATATTATTCCTATGCTGTATCAGCTTACATCGGTTTGTTGGCATCTGCTATCCCGTCCGTTCTCTCTACTGGGTCAGTGCTCGCCGGGCCAGGCTGGTGTCTGTGGCCGTGTGGGCCTGTGTTTTATTCTGTCAGGCACCTATCCTCTACTTCTCAAGAACTAGGTGATTTAAATTTGTTTAACTGTCATTATTTCTTTTTATTTGTTTTTTCTTCTCCATGCTTTTAATCCTTTTTCTTCTTCTTCTCTGTTCCTTACTCTCTTTTTCCCTTCATTCCTCCAATACCTACTTGATATTCCTCTTCATTGTATTTTAAAGTGCTGACTATTGATTTTTATTGCACACCTTATCTCAGGGTGTGTTAATGGGGCAAACTTAAATGAACAACCAACCTGCAAGTTAACAGATTTACATTTTTTACTCCTCTCTTTCATCACTCCTGTCTGTTTTTGTGTGGTTGTAGCATTCAGTGGTACTAAACAATCATAATCTGTAATCTCCTTTGCTAGGGATACAGAAAATGAGCGGCTCTGCTATGACACAACCAGCCCGGAGCTTTTTGATGACTTCTTGGTGTACAGCTCAGTTGTGTCCGTTCTCATGTTTGCCCTGCCCTTCATGGTGGTAATGGTGTGCTACGGGCTCATGGTGCGGAAGCTTCTAGAGCCTGGCTGGGGGTCCAGAGGGGGCACTGAGGGTGAGAGAGGCGGTCTGACGGCCCAACGTTCCAAGCAGAAGTCAGTGAAGATGATAATCATCGTGCTGGCAGCCTTCATGCTTTGCTTCCTCCCTTTCCACCTCACCAGAAGTCTTTACTACTCTTTTAGATACCTGAGGCAGGTCAATCCAGAACAGGTGAGGGCAAACACAAACAGTAAGTGTTCCAAAAATACTTTTAAAACAGAGAGTATTCATTCCCTTTTTTATGTTCATCAGATCAGCTGTAGTTTGCTGGAGGCGTGCAGTGTGGCCTACAAGGTGACACGGCCTTTTGCCAGTGCCAACAGCTGTGTGGACCCCATCCTTTATTTCCTGGCTGGACAGGACGCCCGCAGTAACCTCACCAAGAAGAGCAAGCCCTGTAAACTGAAACCACCAAGTGTAAACCAAAGCTTGACAACACAACTCTAATCCAATACCTCAAGCTTCCTTGGTAAAACAGCAAAAGGCTGCTGGGACAATTTCTGCACTTATTGCCCTTCTCCTCTGGTAGATGTGGTCCCCCTACCAGCCTCAAGAGGGCACTTTTTCAATCAGTTCAGCTATCTGTTTGGCAAAAACAGGACTTCTGAACATTGGAATCACTTTAAAATGTTTAAAATCCTACTTTGCTGCCAAAAAGTAAGGTTGACCACACTGCATTCAGATTCCTATCATTAACCAATAGAAGAACATGTTCAGATTTGACTAAAAAATCAAATATGGACAACAGTTATGTTGACTGAAGTTTATAAACAAGCATCTAAATCATCATTTAAGGCATTAAAGGACTTATAAGGATTTCTACAGATCATAATGTTTCCTTATATTTGAAATACTGCAGTATAATGTACAAACAGAGCAAAACTAAAAAGTCCTCAACAGCACGACTGAGTCTTCTGATTTGTCTGGACAACCACTGCATCAGATGTTTGTATGTCTGTATAACAGGTGGGTTTTCCATGCAGACAGAGAAGGCACACTCATCCAGCCTCTCCACTCGCTTTTAAGACTTGTTTTGAAAGTCCTGAAGTAGTGTGTTGGTGTGTGTCAATTTGCATCACAGAATGTGAAGGAGTTAAAAATGATAATATAATAAACATTTATAAATTTTGACAAAAATGGTTGTGATGATACATTTTTATCATTTCTATCATGTGCCATAATGCATCTAGATGCCACAGTTTGAAACAAATAGGATATAATTCTTGAATAATGGCTTCAGAATATGTGTATTTATCATTCTACAAGATATTTTTCTCACCAAAACAGGAACAGGATTGTTCTTCCTTTATTATTTCTCACTGAATCTCTCTCAGTCTCTGATCATTGGAACCATACAGCCTCTGATGGCAAAGCAAGATATCTGAAACCAAACCAGACCGTTCGTTTAGTCATCATGTTGGCCTTTGATGAGTTATGAGAGTAGCTGTAATTGTGGGTAGATCAACCTGCAGTGTACCTGAGCCACATGTGATGAGCAGTTCGCAATCAGTGGTCTCTTTATGTAGTACCCAAAACCACCACCAGGGGGTTTTACTGCCTCAAAAAAATTGTAATCTACAGCTGATGATGCTTAAGGGCTTTTAACTACATTTGTGACTCTTAATAGTTCAATAGAAATGTCCTCACACACACCAGCACACAGACCTCCCAGATTCACACACAATCGCAAACAAACACATTAATGTACGTCACAGCAAGAACAGCAAATGAGACTACATTTAAAATACACCTCTTCTTTATTTCAAGGGTAAAAACATCATAAAGAAAAATGCAATATTATAAATGCAACCTACAAACTTGATGAGATGAATGTTTTATTTTATATCCTTCCTTACTACCAGCCGCACTCCAGCTTGAAAACATGTAATAATAATTCTAATGATAGTGAGAATAAAAACAGATCAAATGAAAACACATAACTGCTGCAACCAATAACTATCCAGTCCTCCAGACATGTTGCCATACTCCTCGTAACAACATAATAAGAAAATATGAAAATGAGTAGCTATAAAACCTCTATGATTATAGTACACTCTTCAAAACCCATGAGGATGTAATCTGAAGCCAACTGGGCTGCAGGACATACAGGCATCTCAACCACTAATGCTCTGCAGCCACTGGTTGGTTTTATTTAATTAAAACAATAAAAAACTAAATTGTGTATGTGTGTGTGTGCATGTGTATTGATGTGGGAGTATACCCTTACAGTTATCGAGACTGCATAACTGGAGTCTGTGTGCTGCGTGTCTGTGCAGGACTTCAGATTTAAAGAGTTCATGATTATAATGTGAAACTGTAACAGCTTGTTTTGCAGAAGAAGAGAAAAACACTGAAATGTTGCACTAAAATGGTGGAAAATCATATGTATAATGCTGATTTTTTTTTTTTTTACCCAGTAATTCAGCTCAGATGCAAGAGTGACAGAGTTAAACCAGCTTTTTGATTCATGGATTACAAATGTCACTCACTCGTGACGTCTCTTTATCTAGACCCACCCATATTTACATATTTACATTATTTTACATGCTCTATTCTACAAAAGTGATATCTACTCATCTATCTTTTTCCCTCTAGGACCAAAATGACAATCCCAGCCTGTAACTGTCATTTGGATGCAGTGTTGTAAAACAAAATGCTGTGTTACAGTATTTGGGGCCACTCTAAGAACATGTTTTGGCCCCAGTTCACCTACTTGGAGCTGGACTTTAAAAGCTAATATTATCAATGCTGACTGCAGGGAAAGTGTAGGTTGCCAATGCTGAATGAATGTTTCTCAGTCTCTCAAAGGTTCACTTTGCTCGAGTAAACTCAGTGAGGGCAGTGAGCTTCTGTTATGACTACATTCAACATCTTCAAGGCCTACAACCTCAACTCACCTGCGATTTCTATGTGAGCAGATGAAGAGAAGCTTGATCACTAAGCTAGTAAAAATATTAAAAACAAAAAAAAAAAGAATTTTGTGTAATGATTTCCACATAATACTTACTTCTACTGAAATCTTTAATTAAGTGTCATATGACCATAAATCATATAGAGATGAGATCAGATCGTTCTCTCCATACTGTAAACCTTTCATATGTCACTTGATTGCAGACAATTTGGCTTGATGTTTCTTTCTTTTTTTAAATGTGCCCACATGAATGAGTTTGTTTCAGTCTCACTGCTTTCTGTCAGTCATGTACTCCACAGTGTTTTATCCTCATTTCATTGCACAAAAGAAAGAGTATACGTGTATTATAATGGGTACGCTAGCAAAAATGAGCACATGTAGATGTGTCTGTCTATATGTACTGCATGTAACCTCTGTGTCTTTAACCCCTGTGTCTATTTTTTAACATGGAAGCATAAATACAGGGGATAAGAGTACAGTTTTTATGATCTATTGTCTCCCTTTCATTCTCTCCTCTAGTGTAAGTTTTTGACCAACTTTCTATCACAGAGCTTCACTCTCCGCTCTGCCTCTTGTGCATGTCCAACAAAAAACTTTCTCTTTGGATTGGGACAGTGAAGCGGCTGTGATTTTGAGTTGAGCTTCTATGATGGTACGTCTGTAAAGTACAATGTTTGTGTATGGTTAAATAAATACAGTTAGAATCCTCTTATTGCGTTGAAAGAAACAACTTCTTTCCGCAGGAGATGGTTCAGGTGGTTTCCACGGTGTCAGTCATCTAGAAACACACTCTTTGCCAGCCATCATTTCGTCAGCGAATGATGAGGTCATCATCAGCGAGGTAGCGTTATCGTGCACCGTTTCTCTGTCCCTTCACCTGAAAGAGAGGGTCGAAATGCTTAGTGATGGCAGGATGAAGACATGAAGGACAGAGTGAAAGACAGTGGAACAGTTAGGCCTTTTCAAAGCAAAGATATCTTATTTATCTCTATGTTGAAGCATAAATTATTGCCTCATTAAGGGTTTTTTAAGATGAACCCAACAGAGTGTTTTACAATAGGCTGCATGATGGCTGTAAGACTGCTGATTCAGAGAGAGTTGTGTGCAAATGTGTAGACAAGAGGAAACGGAAGAAGCTCATTTCCTCCTCTGATAAACTGATAGTGCTGTGTGTAATTTTCACTTCAAGTGAAGCAAACTACATCATTCAGTGTTTTACAGGAGGATATGAATGTGCAAAGTGAAGGAAATGGCAAGAAATAAAGAAGAAGGGACGTTGGAGGGAGGTGGGTGTTGTACCTCCTGATGCCGGATGATGAAGAGGAGCAGAAGGGTTTCCCTCCAAACAGGGAGTTTCGTTGCTCCTGGGATGATCTCTTAGGTTCCACAACGACAGGTTTCTGCTCAGGAATCTGAGCAACTTGAAATCTGTCAGGCAAAGAAGAGAGACCGTATGATCACTGTTACATTCAGATAATGTGGCAGTCATGGTTTTATTAAGTGCTTTAAATGTCATATATGTCATGTTATATATGTACGAGTCTCACCTTCCCACAGACAACACCGTCAGCTCTCCCTCCTTCTTCTCCTTCACTTCACTTCCCTCCACTTTTTCCAGTGCAGGATTTGGCACAGCAGCTTGTGTATGGTGGGTGTCGACGAACACTCCCCCCAGCAGGGGTCTCCTCTGCTGGTCCTTGGATGTGTCCAGGGAGGGCAGGATGAGGGTCTGGGGAGGCTTCAGGGGATCTTTAAGGGAGTCCAGGGGAGGTATGAGGACAGGGGGCCATTTCTTCTGGGCGCAGCGGGTGCAGCGGTAGCCGTGCTTGGGTGCCAGGCCAGAGAGGCCAGAGATGGTGTGAAGGTGAGACTGATGGGGGCAGAGCCTGGGGAGGGAGCGGAACGGGGAAAGGGGAGACAGCATCGGGAACCTGAGGGGAAGAGGAGGAGAGGATGAGGAGGGTGCTAACAATTTTGAAGCATTTTTTTTATAATATTTATTTAACAGTCCTACAAATACAAATATATTGACCCATAAATAAAACTGAATAAAAAAGTATTGATTGGTAGTTAGATCACCAAAATGCTTGTCTTGTCAGTCTAGATAATTTACACAAGAAGTCAAAAGGTGACTGCTTCTGTCTTTTTTTTGTTTAAGTTGTCTTTGATTGATCATTTAAAAGTTTGTCTCTGTAGCTAAGCAACAAGGATAAAGCCAGGTTGACCAAAAAATTTGAAATGGTAAGTGTTGCGCTCGGTGCATGTTCGCCCAGGGCTCTTCAGTTTTTTGTCTTTCCATTGTCATTTTGTACAGAGAAAGGCAAAGCAAAAGAGATGAATGCAGCTGTGTGTCCCTGTGTTCCACCGGCTCGTGGGTGACCTGTAGTAACCTCAGAAGCTGCCACCACACACGCAGGACGTGAAAGCTTTCCAGATTTCAGTGTGCAGATTGCGTGTGTGTGTCAGAATGTTCTCGAATCTAAAGCTCACATGTTGGAGCAGCGGCACACTGCCAGAGGCCTCTGACGCCTCTCACTATTGTAGATATGGCACATATGCCGGAGTGCATTGGATCCAATCATTACTATGCATTATTGTGAGATAAGATATAATTATAGTTCCCATTAAGAACTTAACTAAGACATATAGTTAAAGGAAAAATAATGTAACTTATATTTTATTTCTGCAAAAAAGTAATATTATTTCAACATTAAGATCCTTTAAAAAGTTATCTTGTTCTGTCTTATTAAAAATCTTGATTATTATATGATATGATGGTAAGATATGATATCAATACACAAATTTTGCTCATTTTTCTTGAGATGGACTGAAAAGTGGAGGCTCAGTTTTTGTGCTCTGTCAAGTTTTTCAAGTTTTTCAAGATTCAAGTTTTTCAATCACACTTGTGTAAGTTTCAAATCGGAGCAGGACTGACTGAAAATTTGTGAAGTCACAAATCAAACCTGCAGGTTCACCTCTTATAACGAGATTTTCAATGAGCACAGAGAAACTTTCCACTGTCAGCAAATTAATGTGATAACAGCTCTCAAAGGCTGCACATACAGCACTGTGCACAGTGAGGCTCCAACATTCAACTCTAAAAACAGGAAAAATGTATTTTGAGTAGTCAAAGTGATTAAGTGATTCTGTGGGAGACGCTGGGTCGATAAATTGAAGTATAAAGACGACAAATGGTTCTTCTGTCTGTTCTCCCACCGTCGCTCATTAAAACAGCAGAGCTGAGGAAAAAGTAAACATACAGACTGCGGTGTGAAGTGGGATATGGCTGGACTCCTCAGATTAACATCTGAGCACTTGGGCAGTTTTAATGGCCGCAGTTCTCCACCAAAGTTTCAACCACAACTACACTTGGTCGTGTAAATCGTTCTGACTTTGACCTATGCGACAGCCAGTGAGCTTAGTGACAGACAGGGTGTTTAAGCCTCATGACTCAATAGACAGCGGTTACAACTGTGTCAGACATTCACTTCAGACATGTGGCTGTGAGTCACTGCCAAGCATCAGTCTCTACTAAGGAAATGTAGCCTTCATGATCTGATGTTTATCACTGTGAGATCTCAGTAAATGTTTTACTTTTCCTTCCTCTTGGTTTAAATTGTACAAGAAATCAGTTGCAGAGGTTTAGATGTGCATCATGGCTTCAATTTGAGTGGGGCTTAATCATAAGAAAAAGTTTATGGTTTTTGTGTGTGTGTGTGTGTGTGTGTGTGTGTGTGTGTGTGTGTGCGTGAGGTCTCATACTTGATTAATGAGCCTTTGCTCATGGACATCTGTTTGCTCTCGTACTCTAGCAGCAGTTCCTCAAGTGCAGCAGCATTTTCTGAAACACAAATATTCACACAAACATTCAGATGAGCCTCAGTCTGTAATGTGCTTATCGGTGACTGATGGATTATTAGACTGTAGTTTTCACAGCGTGTTCTACAGTGAGGAAACTCAAACTGGCACCCAGAAAATGGTCATAGAAAACTCTGTAATATGTAAACACAAACTGGAAAAATGTATCACTGCTTTTAAAAAAACCTAAATGGGCTGTTGTGGAAACTCACATGCTGATTATTATACCACTAAAAACTAAAGTTACATCAAAGTCTCCTTTCACTCTTTACTGTGTTTGTAATTGAAGTCAAACTAATGAGGATTGAATTTCCCTCAATCCCTCTAATTCCTCCCTTTAACCATCTAGGATGAAGTTAAGCAGCTGGCTGGGTGAGTTTGCAGCAGTGCAGACGTGTCTCTGACGTTCAGTGATGACTGTGTGTCCCCCTATAAACCCACAAGAGATGAAATGGCTTTTACCACCAGCACATTTGTCACGCCACTGTTTCTCAACACCTACCTTTCTTCTCAGTAATGAGGCGAACCAGAACACTGATGGTGTCTTCGTTCAGGTCATCAGATATGTAGGGACAATTGTTGCCTAAAGGAAGGAAGAAAGAGACGGAACATTTACTTTTATTGTCAATAATTATATTTTCTAATACTGTATTTCATATTTCAAGTTCTTGAAACTAGATTCTAGTTGTAATATACAGACATTTTTCTCAGTGCAATGAAATACACACATGTAACATGAATATGAATGTTATAAACTTATATACATATATTCATGTGTAGTTTTATCTTAATGTTTTGATGAATACTTGTAAAATGTTGTAGATTTCACCCATTATTACCACATTTGTGTTTTGTAAAAAGCAACTGGCATTTTCCATATTAGATTGAAAACTTTTACATCTGAATAGTATATTTAAAGTCACTTAATGACAATTTTCATGACTTCTCAAAAGACCTCGTTAGTAAGAAGACCTTGAGATAAGATGTTTTTTGTAAAAGTATATCTGAACAGCATAAAATATGTTATTTATACAGATTTTTATTTTGTATATAGACTTGAGAATAGGGCTAAACAGTTGTTACACCGCTTGTGATGATTATATGTATATAATATTATATATATTATTTATGCTTTTGAAGCTGAAGTAATTACTGCTTTAAAACAGCAGAGGTGAATTAGGTGACACAGTATGAAGAGCTACAACGTTCATGTCCTGTGTGAAACCAAAACTTACCATTGACTCATACTGTAAGTGAACTTTGTGTAACTAACAGACATACTTTCACCTAAATTATGATCTTTTCCAAAACCTAACCAAGTAGTTTAAGAGCAAAGAGCAAACCAGACTGTGACCTTTCCACAGAATGCCAGTCACTGCTTCACTCTGACTGAACATACAGTCCACTTCTACACTCAGTGTAAACTTGAACATATATTTCAGCGTGCAGCACATTCACTCTGTTGGAGCTATATTTTATTCATAAAAATAATGTCCACACTGTCAACAGATGGATTTGCTTTAAATCTCCATTACGTCAACTTCGCTCACAGCTGTCACATAGAGACAGAGTGAGCGCGGTTCACACAGTGCATGTCACTGCTTGGATTTTGTGCCCCACTGCACGATGGGACTGATAAGGATGGACGCGGATGACTGAACAGCAAAGAATAGATATGCGTCCATGGCAACTCCCCCCACCACCACCACCACCACCACCACCACCATCCCATAATAATACAGCCCCAATGAGGCAGCTGAGAGGACAGGGATGAGGGCACGGGGGGGTCCAGAATAGCTCACTCAGCGATCACGCTCCATTCAGCTCCATTTATGTGTGTGTGTGTTTGTGGTGTGATGTACCAGACCCCCAATGCCAGGTGACTGTGTGTATATCTGTGTTACAGAACAAAATGTGACTATATGGATGCATTTGTGTCTACATGTGTTTCTGTCCTTCTTGCATAAGCAGTGTCACGCTGTTGTGGGGTCATAACAATAGATCTGTCTCCACAGTGGCTGTTGCTATGCGAGGATAACGGCATCCATTTCACACTGTGGCACACTCATTCTCTTCTATTTATTCCTTCAACAAAGTGTGACCCGTTTGTTCAGTGTTTCAGTGTCAGCCACATTCATGCACCGGTCAATCACTTTGGTTTCAGATGAGTTTCAGTTTGTTTAATTCAACTTTTTAGATTCGCAATATCAAAACTCAGCTGACGTTAACCTCTAAGCTTAAATGCAGATGTCCTTGAGTTATCAACCACCACATTTGCCCTCTCTGTTTGTCTCCTTCAGCTTTCCTGTCACTGCACTCTCTCGGGCAATTCAAGTTTTTCTCTTGTCTGCAGCTCTGCAGGGTCAGAATTACCTCTGCAGAGTCTGATTTTAGACCTGCCAAGCTAAGCTGGGTCTTGCTGCAATTCGTCCCCGTGGGTGTTCCCCCTGAATGGAGATGATGGGAAAAGTGCTGGAGTAAGAAGTTTACCCCTAACCTCAGCCCAGTCAGGATCCAGCAGAGAGACAGAGAGGCAGACAGCACACTGCAACAAGGATAGTTACATAACGAGATGGGGATGAGACAAAGCGATAAAGTTTTCCCCTGCAGTATCCAAAACCTCGTGCTGCCCTCTGATCATTTCTTACCCCTAATTTTTTTTACCTGCAGTCTTTTACTTCCTCACATTATAGACATCATCGTCATCTTTACTGATTTTTTTTTTTGGCTTGTGCTGCGCTCTCTTGTCCTTTATCTGTCTCCCTCGCATTTGCAGACTCCTGGCTTATCACTGCAGTGCAGTGAGAGGAAAAAGGGAGCTGAGAGTGAAGGAGGTGTTAATGTGTCCTAAAATAACCCCTGCTGCAGCTGCTTGCCTCCAGTGGACGACAATACATTTGTAGCTTGTTAGCATGGACATTGTGTTCCTTTTAATTTACAAGAAAGCTGAAATTGTGCTTTTCAGCTCATCGAAAATGGTTGAGAGTGAATTGTATTCATTGTTATCGATGCAATTTCATGATACTGTACTTTGAATTGATAAATTTAACAATCTAATTTAATTTAAAAAAACACAAGATTTGCTTCACTGATAATTTCATTATTATCAAACTGACTAAAGAACTTTTTATGCAAAGTTAGGTGTTTTAACATAGTAAACATATATAATTAACCTAAACAGTGAGACATTTCTAATAAGGAAGATCCCACTGAGTTTTAGAAATCAGTAAAGCAGAACAAGAAAATGGGATAGAAGAAGAAGATGGAACAAGAGAAAGCAGAGCAAACCCAGAGAGAAACAAGGACAGAAGACAGAGAGGGAGAGGGAAAGAGGAGACATAAACCATAAGGTGAGGACCTGATTGAATTATTGATCTGACTGGGAAAGGAGAGATGGATGCATAGTGTCATGTTCAGACGAGAAGGGGAGGGGATTGTTAGGGAGCCAAGAATGGAGAGTATGATGCCTGATAAAGAGAGCTGTAGGGGGATGGGGCTTCAGGGAGTTTCCCTTTCGGTGGAGGGACTTATTGAGTTTCACAACAAAGCGCTCAAAGAGGCGAAGAGATGTAGGAAACATTGAAAACAAATGGCCGAGATGAGTGATAGGACTGTTGATGCTATGATCTACCTGCTCTCTCAGATGCCTGAAATCACATCTTCACACAGGTTTTGTTTCAAATAAGTAGAGTTTTGATCCTAAGGAGGTTTTTGTAATTTTGTAATATTTCATTTTTTGGCTCAATGTTCAAAAAAGAAACAAATGACACTTAAGATGAGACTTTCAGCACAACTTTTGGCCTCTGTAAGGGCTGAGCAACAGCTTTCTGCACCACAAAGCATAAAATACTAAATGAACTTTGGTTAATAGTGTCCAATCTTCTGCAGCTTTATTGTGTGCAGTCTACCTTGTTTGTAACTGTATCATTTAATCCAACTTTAAATGGTGCAAGTCTAAGTAATCCTGCAAAGTGAATTTGATGCTTTTTAATGTAGTGAGTTTTTAAGTTAGCTGTCACTGACTGAAATAAAGTAGAATTTAATGTTTGCATCCGTAAAGGACGTCGCCGCTTAATTCAGCTTTTAAATCCTACTGATGGATACAGTAAGCTTTCTGAAGCAGCAGGTGTTGTGCAAATGTAAACACTTCCTTGTGACGTGATGACAGAAAGTCGGATCTGTTGAGGAGGCAGCTGTGCTCTGACCCTCCCGATGCCTGACGCTGCATATGGTTGTGAATCTGTCACTCAGCCTCCCTCTGAGCACCATCAGGTGAGTGAGGGAAAAGCCAGCTTAGCCATTAAATCTTTTAATGCCTACACACCTACTTGACAGAAACTGCCAGTCATGTTTGCCGTCTGTCTGCTGAGGCGGAGTGAAGCTAATACACACAGACCTTCTGGATATACTGAGCAACAGCTGTACAGTGTGATACCTGGTGAAAACAGTTTGTACTTGTTTGTACGGTGCATTAGAAACCACTGAGCACTCAGGCTGTCAGTGTAATAAATGACGGTTTAAATTGTAATTTATTGGTTTACTTGATGAGCAAATTGAAAGTTTAAATGGCTGTAAAGCTCAACTGGTTTTGAAATACATTCATTTGCCATCTCGCCCTGAATTTGATGAGTAGACCGAAACCAGTTTCATATCTGTCTGTTTGATATGAAGTTACAGACCACAGGCTGTTAGCTTAGCTTAGCATCAAGACTGTAAGCAGGGGGAAACAGCTCGCCTGGCTGCGTGTTGTTGAGTTTTTGTGCTAAGCTAAGCTAACCCCCCTCTGGCTGTAGCTGTATATCTAATAAAAAGATATGAGAGTGGTGTCAATCTCCTTATCTAAGTCTCATAAAGAAAGCAAACACTTGTTTTCACAATATGTCCTAAACAAATTACTTTAAGCTATGCTCACTTTTTGTTAGAGGCAACCAATTGAACATAATAGCAGGTTTGCAATGTTTGCTGAATTGAATGAACTCTCTCTGACTCACGTTTGCACAACTGCAAATTTGTCTAAGCGTGTCATTGCAGACACACTTTATCTTTTTTTTTATGGTCAAATTATTTTTTTATGTCATGCATTTTATGTGAAAACTTACTTGGAAGACCACACTGCATCGTGAGTAATGTTCCAGAGTTTAAAAAAGCTATATATTATTTGACTCTGGGGTTTTATGTGCAAAAAAAAAAAACCTGAGAGCAGTACATCCAGTGCAACAGAGGGCTACAGGAAAATGGGTGTTCTTCTAACATTGTGTGCATGACAGTAAGGTCCATACAGAAAGCATAGGAGGTAACTGCTTCAGTATCACTGAGGTGATAAGACGATCATGGCTGCCATCTCACAAGAACAGATTTCTAAACTTAAAGAGTACAAATGATTTCCATCTGGGTCAAAGCTGGATTTCTCTCTATGAGGAGTCCACTAGGACAACACAACTACACACTATTACAAAGGGCAGGAATAAAGAGCACTCATGTTACTCTGAGACTCTGCAAACCACAGAAAACGGGTGTGGTGACACAGCACTTATTTTATTATTGGATCCCCTGCTGTGTCTTTCTCTGTTGTCCATGTCCTAAACTCTCCAGATATCCATTTGCTGATACATTTCACTCTTTCTGTTAGCACTGTCCTTATCCCTCCATATCTCCTTCTTCCTCTGCCCTCCCCTGCCTCTTTATGTGCTTCCTCCTCTGTTTACCTAACTCAGTTTCTCTCTGACGTCAGTTGGGCAAGTGAGTTTATGGGAATGCTTGTTTTCCCCCTCTTCAGATAGGAAAGTTACAAAAATAACAGCGCCTGCTTAGAAAAACACAGCATGTTTGACTGGTAATGACCCCTGCAAGGTCAAAGTTCAAAGAAATGAAAAAAAAAGCCTCCCATTAAGGCTCGCGTGTAGTCACATCACAGCGATGGACATGGACTGTGGCTGCTCGCAGAGACACTGCCCTTTGGGCTCGGCTTGGCTTCGTCCTGACAACACTTGACCACATCCTGTGCATGCGAGTGCGCTAATTTGGCATTTTTATGGACGAACGTGACAACAACCTGAATATAAGTGCTAGTTTCTGTCCTCACTGTCCATGCCATTTTGAATCTTTTGTTCTCTTTTCTAACTTTGTCATCTCTCATGTCATTTTCTCTCTCGTTCTAAACCTGTCATTTCATCTCTCTCACCTTCTTTCTGTGGTGTGGCGGTTTCTTCATCCCCTCCCTCCTTGTCAGCAGAGCAGCGGTATCCCTTCTTCTTCAGGATGTTGCAGATGAGGATACCCAACAGTCCCATCACGCAGAAGACGGGCACCAGAGCGAACACGGCGTACTCCGCTGTCTTCTCCTCAGCGCTGCGGACCACTGTGCCGTTAACGGGCCCTCCTGCACCGCTGGATGGACCTTTGCCCACTGTACGCACCGTTCTCACATGCAAAGATGCTGATAAAAAAAAAGAGAAGAATAAGAGCAGGATGTTATGGCAGAAATACGGTCTCATCTTCATTAAGAATTAAATTTGTGATGTTGAATTGTGTGATGTTAAAGAGGTCTTCAGATGATGAACATGCTTACTTTTCACACAAGGACTTTGGGTGGAAGCTTCCTCTGTTGCAGTGGAGTGAAACCTGCAAATGGAGAAAGAAGGAAGAGAAAAGAGCATAATTATGGAGATGGAAGGAGAGGGAAAAAAAGTGGGAGGCAATGAATCAGCGGCTTTTGCCCATGGCATTTTTTATTTGGTGTTTGCTGTTGCCAGCCCACTGTGGTGAATGACATAGTGCCTGTTTGTATTTTCCTTTTTTTTTTCTTGACACAGAGCAAATGACAGGGATTCGCTTAGAACAAACAAAAGTTTACAAGGTGCATGTTCGGGCGAAGTCCTTTGAATGTCAGGCCTGCAGTTTCATTCATTCATCAGCGGGTGGATTAACAAGCAGACAGGTCGGCCGGTGACACATGCAAGGCACGAGACAAGACCAGCAGTCCTTACCCGGGCAGACAGACTCCACAGACGGCATCAGAGGTCGCATTGCCAGGGGTTGCAACCTTACGGCCGAGGGTCTTACAGGAGGCGTGTGGACGGCAAAGCTCAGAGTCCAGTGCGTCTGAAAAGCTTCCAGCTGTGCACATTTGGCATCGCACTTCCTCTGTCGCACTCTGGATCTGCCCACAAGCCTGGCAAGAGAGGAAACTAAACTCAGAAAGGAGGCTAAAAAAAAAAGGGCTGCAAAAACAAAAAAATGAATCACTCCTCTGACACACACTAGAAAACTGTTTAATCCTTTTAAGCTCTGTGGTTACTAAAATTAAAACAGTTATATCCTCTTTGTACTTTCACATAAATATCTTGACTGTTATGTCAAACTATTTTTGTTACTATACAATAAAGCTAAAAACAAGCATCCAAGTAATAAATAGTAGTTTTGTTGCATCAGTAACAGTATGTGATCTACAACAAAGTCAGAAGTAGAATTTGCACCAAAAGAAAAACATGAAACATTTGGCCCAAAATCCCTCTTTAGTTATAAAGCAATATCATATACACATGTTTGCCATCTTTGAACCCCGAGTTCAAAAGTGAACATCTTGATTCATGTTGACTGTGGTGACCCTTAACAAAAGTTATCAGGTTAGAAATTCATTTATGTGCGATTTGCAAATAAAAACATTAAATCTCTAATCAAGAGCTTTACTGTGTATGTATTCAGGTGTTAGGAATAAACTTTTTGTACACAGAGAATCACAAAAATTATTTATGTAAAGCAAATAAACTAGTTAATGCAAGTAAAAATGATTAGAGCATACTTAAACTGGAGACTGCTGTGACTTTTACGGTTATTTGATGGGAGAAGTCTTGAGACCTGAGTGTTAATTAACATTTATATGTATTCATTTGCTCTCTCTGTTCTGTATTTCTTTAAGCTCTAAAATACGAGATTTAAGACCAAAGCACCCGACTGAAGGAAGTGCATTTTAGAAAGCAGGAAGGGAGGATAACTAAGGAAACTTGGATGAAAGTTTGAAGTGTCAAAGGGTACAAAATGTAAGAACAAATGAATTACTGATATTCTAACAGTTGAAGTATAGCAGACTAAAAATAGGTTTAATTTGTTATAATTGACTTTACTTCAGTTTATGGTCTCACCTTGGAAGGCTCCTGGCCTGCAGGGCATTGCAGACACATACACCCTTCCCCCCACCGACACTGCACTGCTGCAGTCCCACCACAGCCAAGCACCTGAAAGACACACACAGGCACGCACACATGCACACTCATGAGTCACTGGAGATTTGCAGTAAAAGTGAGCGAACACACTTGTTTAATTATGATGTAAATGCAATCCGGCGTGAACACAAACATAAAAAAATTTACCGTGAGAAGGACAAGAGCTGAGCAGCAAAGGTGGTTCCTCATCTTCTTCAATGTATTCTTCTATGTACATATGATCTAAAGGAGAGAAGAGACAGAAACAGGTCAGTAAAAGGTCGATTTACACTTTTAAACATGGTTCACAAATTTGTAAAAGAGCATAATGAAAATCAACCGTGTCACCTCAGTCGACACAACTTTACCCTTTTTGCAAACACATTTTATTGACCTTTTTCAGCACCAGGGAAGTTTTTCTACGCAGATTTGACATTTACCAACATGGCATATCAGAACAGGATTGATGACATTATGGGCCAAACCTTTTCATACTGTCTCTCTCTCTCTCACACACACACACACACACACAAAGTCACACACGCTCACATGGCATAAAAACACCTGACTCATTTTTGTGACTTATCTGGAGCGCAGTGACCCATGTGACACCAGGGTAAGGAGCAGTTGTGAATGCCGTAAATAACATTTAAAGTGAATCAGCTTCTTTTTATGACAGAAATGAATGAACCAGGGCTTTCCTGTGGCTATTTTTGTGGCACAAGGTACTTAAATACACATTTAAAGCACTTATTCATGTTGCAACATATTCATTTGCAGCACATGCTGACTCCCTTGACGGGTGACATAACCCCACCCTTTCATTCATCCTACCCCGCCATTTGGAAAGGTTGGAAGGAGTCTTTTATTGAATTAATGTTATCAAACTAAGTGACACTGTGAGGAAATTGTTATCATATCCTGTTACACTATATTGCATTTTAAATTATTTAAGACAGTCTTTGAGTCTGCACTCAGGGGCCGTGTGTGCCACAGGCTGCTGTATTTTGTTGCAGCATTACAGTGTTGTCATCTCCAAAGTTAGCAATTTACAATCGGAAAAATATTTGACAACAGTTTTTTTTAAAAAGCATTGCTCCCTACAATGCACACACACATACATATGTATAAGCACTCAGAACAAATGGTTGACAAGGTATTTATGACTGCCCTTGTTCATGCTGTAACCTCTGCACATCATGTCCATTTCCCTTTAGATTTGAGTTTTTCTTGCCTAATTAAATATACTGAAAAAAATGTTATAAGACTGTTGATTGATATTTTGCCACATAAAGTGAACAGGATTTTCTCCTAACATGCAGAGCATTGAGGTTCAATCCCTTTTACAGCAAATATGCTTAAATTTCAATGAATGAGATTAATTCCCGATAGCTGTTCTGACTTTAAAAACGTCCAGATTTATCTGACTCTCTCTACCGTAAATGTGAGAGCAGGTCTGAGGTATGACCCATCAGCTGCACCCAGAAATAATTAAGAGAGAAAGAAATTTGCTGTGTGCAGCAAATCAGCTTGAAGCCAAACTGACAAGACTGTGAACTCACACTGGTGGAGATTTTTTAACTTTAAAATAAGAGATATGACAGATTCACACAAAACTTGAAAAATCATTTTAAATCATTTTTTGTGCTCTATTTTGCTCTCTAAAAAGATTGACAGCTCAAGAGAACATTTTTTTCTTTCTACTCTGCACTTTTGTCCCAAGAGGAGAAAATACAACTGACTGGTCAGCCCCTAACAGGACTGTAAAACAGCTGCTGACCAGAGTGAAAACATGAGAGGCATTTGAAACATGCCAAAAAAGAGGAAAAAAAGGAGAGAGGAGAAAGAATAGAGTGCAGATGACAAGGAGAGGGACAGAAGAAAAGATGGGAGGTTGAAGGAATGCAGTTCAGTCCAAAAGTAGAAATAGAGGGGCAGAAAGAAAGATGGAGGGAGATGGTGTAAAAAGGAGAAAACACAGGAGTAAATTAATAACATGGCAGAGAGATAGAGGACAAAGAGAGGGCTGCAAACTCACCCCAGACTTGCAGGTGATTGACACAGTTGCCGTGGCAACTCAGCGAGGATGCTGTGTACGCTGCTACAAATGCTGAGTCAGGACCAAACTCAAATGTGCCCTAACTTTCTATCAAAAGTCGCAAGAGTCGAACTTGATGCTTCTAGAATAAGAAGCTCGAAAAAGACTACTGGACTTTTCACAAATGGAAAATTAAAAATAAAAATCTGAAATTCTATAAAGATTTAAGTGTTAGATAAAGTTTACACTAAGATTTAACTCAAGATGTCAGAAATGAAACAAAATTCAGTCAGTCAGTCTCTGTGGCTGAATGCAGAGTTAAGTGTACCTGCCTGTGTCTTATACTGTCACACTGACCACAGACACACCCCTGACATCCTTAGCACATGCCCCTTCCATCACAGCTTGAAGAGTGTGTGTTTTTTATGTGTGTGTGTGTGAGAGAGAGAGAGAGGAAAAAAAGAGAGAGAGAGAGAGAGAGAGAGAGAGAGGGAGAGAAAGAGAGAGGGAGAGAGAGAGAGGGTTGAGGCCACTTAAATGCACCATCTTCACCTTTGACCACGCAGCAAAACATGATGTTCTAAACATTAGTTAGGAAGCAAATCAACACTTCTTCTCAACTCAAACCCATTCATTCTCTTTCTATGTGTGGTCAGCATACACACGCACACACACACATGCACACAAACACACGAGCACGGATACACATGCATCATATCCATAGTGCAGTGGTGGGATGTACTTTTACTCAAGTACAGTTATTATGACAAGTTTGAGGTAATTTCCATTTTATGCATCTTTATATTTCTTTAATTCTACATTTAAGATACAAATATTGTATTTCAACTCTTCTAGCTTTAGTTAGAAATTGGTTAGAGATTAGTTTTCTAAGCTAGATTAGTTAGTCAGACAGTTTTAGTTACTAGTTACTTTTCACATTACAAAATTTCATACCCTTCCTTCCAGTGAAAACTATGTACTTCCAAATCCATTGATGAATTTAAATTTAAAGGCTTAACTGTTTCTAATTCACCTGCATAAACTTTTTAAAGCCTTTTGGAATAACTAGAATTTTTTTGTCACAAAACTGAAAACAAGGTTTATTTCTGAGCTCATGAAAAATGTACCTTAGTTTAGTAGGAACATCTACAGTATTAAAGAGCAACATTCAGTACTTAAAGTATTCATATACTTTTACTTATGTAAAGCTTTGAATCCAAGACTTTTACATGTGATGGAGTATTTTCACAGTGTGATATTGACACCTTTACTTTTTAGGATCTGAGTACTTGTTTCATCACTTGCATAGTGTATATGTGCAATAAGTGTGATGCCTTAACAAAGGATTAAACACTTTATCTGTGCATATTTTTATAACCTTTCATGAAAGTGACACACATGCACACATGCACATGCACAAACTCTGTGTACACAAACATCTGGAATTCCGTTGCATCCAGCCAATACCAAACCGTGCCTTATACAAACAAGAAAATAAAAAATGTAACGAGTTTATGATTTTGGTCCGGCAAGGCAATCATGCCAATGACAGGCTGCTGCAGCATAATTTCAGGGGAGGAGAAAAAGATAAAGCGTGGACAGAAAAACCACGAGTCTGAAAAAACAACACAGGGCTGCAGGGCAAGGGCCGATAGAGCTGTGGAAGAAGGAGGAAGAGAGGGAAGGAGGGATGGAAAGAGGGGAAAGTGGCAGGGAGTGAGATTGCTAAAGTTTCATTCTGATAGCAAGACATATATAGAAGCATTTGTTAAAATGCCATACAGACCAGAGCAAGAAGCTAATTACAAGTCACACATGCGCACATACACATACACTTAACACACATGCAAATATGCACCCTCACATGCACACACGGCTGAAAAAAAAAATCGAATCAATAAAACGACAATGATAGAGAGAGCAAAAACAAAAATGGGACCTGCAATTAAGTAGCCTCCCTCTTTTTTTGGAAAGTGTCAAGTAACAAATTGGACTGCGATCGAGGGGTTGAGGAATGCTCGGTTTTCCACAGAGAACCTCAATTGACCTCCAGAAGTGCAGCCACTGAAACGACTGTACTTAAACTCCAACCGAGCAAGGTGAAACTGATTTATCGTGCCATGAATGCATGTGATCTTAAATCCTCATTATACAGCAGCACAAAGGTGGGGTCAAGGATCCAACAAACAGGAGGTCAGCGTGAGTTGGAAGGAGACTCCTAGGAAGGAAGAGATTGTTGGAAAGATCATGGATGTACAATTATTGGAACACCGATTCCATGACAGGTTCGACCAACGGTTTTATGTGCCATTAAATTGTCCTTAACAGCGACACATGCAGTTAAATGTACTTTAAAATACAAAATGC
This sequence comes from Acanthurus leucopareius, assembly GCA_029814765.1. Classification (NCBI taxonomy): domain Eukaryota; kingdom Metazoa; phylum Chordata; class Actinopteri; order Acanthuriformes; family Acanthuridae; genus Acanthurus; species Acanthurus leucopareius. The sequence goes on along the minus strand of JAQMCX010000053.1, from coordinate 10,600,372 downwards.
ATGTGAAAGCATTTTTTAAAACGGATGTTTGAAGCGTGCCAGCTCCCTGACCACTGCCCTCAGAAGTCCACCATTCACAGCCAGGCAATCCAAGCCAGCCCTGCCTGCATGTGATGCGTCTGAATTCAAATCCAGATTGTCTGAGCTTTTTTTCCCCCCACAAAGCCACTACAAAACTGACCGCCACACGTGAAACTTCCACTGGACCTCTGAGCACATGACCACTTGTGTCCAAGCGTGGCCTTTTTTTTCCGGCTTCAAGCTCCCGTCATTCCCTTCCTTCAGTGTGGATCCATACAAGCTCTGCTCAGACCTACAGCAGTGCAGATCTTTCTAGCATCTTCTATAAGAACACTTGCACAGTTTATGCCAGATAAGAAAACTGTTAACCACTCTCATGTCTGTTTAAGTATGAAGCCGGAGCAAACAGCTAGTTAGCTTTGCTAAAACTAGAAATAGTAGGCGACAGCTAGATTCAGTCCAGATGTAACAGAAATGACCAAAAACCTCAGCCTTCACAGACATGATGTTACTAAGTTAGCTTCAGATGTGCTTTTGGGTAGATTTTATTACCTCTTGACGGAGTTAAGTCAGCTGTATCCAGTCTGTGTGCTAAACTAAGATGGATAAGACAGCTGTCACTCCACATTGACATTAGACTGATTTTTTTTATTTAACTTTTGGCAAGTGAGTAAAACACTGGGTTCCAGGATGTTAAACTATTGTTTGAAGAAACTTAGGCTCATTACTCATCGGCCTCTTACTGACTCCATTCACCAAAGCTTATAAATATACAACAGAAACTCTTATTTTTACTATTTTTCGTCATCACACTCTCTGGAAATGCCTGCTACAAAATATGGTTGACTTTCTTTAGATAGCAAACCTCTGATGATAATCTGAGTCAGACTTTTTCTTATTCAAGGCAAAAGTCACAAAACTAAACCCAAAAAATCATTTGTTTGAGGCTGAATTCATCTTTCTGATGAGGTCAAATTTTAAATCTGGTTCTGCATGATGTTTTAAGTTTTCTTCTTTCCTCATTCATAGCCTGAATGTTAAACATAGATGCATTACACAATGAAAAAAACTGAACACTCAGAAACTTTACATAATCCCTGTTAAAACATTGAAGTTCTTTGTCTCTTGCTGTAACTTTTGTGTTTCACATCCCTGAACTTGTACTTAACTTCCATGTTTTCCTTCCAGCCTCTCCAGACTCGCATCTTCTGCTATTGAACTGTCAATCCCGTAATTGCATTTTGTTGTTTGCAGCACGTTTTCTTTTTTATAACCCAGCTTTTTCTCACGCCTGTGTCGGCGAAGTGCTTTGAATCGGAGGCTGCAGTCAGATGGATGTGAAGAAAAGGAAGAAAGAAAGAGAAACAAACAAATGGCAGAAACAGATGGAAAGAAGAGGACAAGAAAAGCGGGGGAAGAGTAGGATGTAACGGGAAATTAACACCTCTCAGAATATCCCAGCCTACGTAGCAAAGAAGCCAAAACAAACCAACACCCGCCGTGCCCTCGTCATTTTATGTGAATGGAAGAAAACAACACAACAGGATGAAAATTTAAAAACACCTCAAAGGAAACATAGAAGAGCATGACATTTCCTAAAGTGTAAAACAGTAATTAGCCAAAACCCTCTGTGCTGTTGTTTGACACATTCAAATAACAAGTTGCAACCAGATGACCAGTCGTATTCTCTGTTTTGTTCCGAGAGGCTAAAAATAGCCATAATAAACCAGCAATGGCAGAGTCATGACAAAAACATGGACATCTTTCTGTTCTGTGGTGGTTTTTGGGGCGAGGACCGAAGTCGCAGTTGATGTGTTTGAAAGCTTTTTCTGGCACCTTGATGTCATGCTGCAGCCGAGCTGAGAAATCCTGCTGGATGAAGCTGTGAAGGAAGGAAGGAACCACAAAAGAGGAAGCACAAGAATGAGTGGAACTCCTCGCCTTTCAGCGCGAGGTGGCCGAGCAGCGGGAGAGACGAAGGGTGAAACGGGAGAAAGCACGTTTTTGGCTTCCAAACAATGAACTGCGTTTTGGTCAAGCACACAGGATTCTGGTCAGACACGAGACTCTACAATGCTCTTATTTTTTGAGGCCAAAATGTATTTTTATGTCAAGTCCACAGATATAAAAAATGGCCAGTCATGCTTACAGATCCACCCATCGTATAATATTATGATAAATAGTGGACAGAGCCGCCGTGACGTCACCTATTGGTTTGTGGACTGCCAGTTTGGAGCTTCGATTTGGCAATTTGACCCTCAACATTTTGGTTTTTCTGTGCCAGAAGTGCCAGAAGTAACCATATTTGGACAAGTGGGCAGAGCTGGGGAGGATCCACATCACTACGCCTTTGTCCTGAATTGATCTGACTGAGAATGCCAAGAAAGCAACCTGTCAATCACAAGCAGGCCACACCCTGAAGATTACCCCTCATTATCATCTCTTTAACTCTAAACTAGTCATTGAGACAAGTAACTCATTAGGAAACTGTTTACTGAGGTACTGTATCGAGAGAGAAGCACGGTCAGTTCTCATATGCCTTCATGCTTTTAGGTATGTTTTTGAAACCAGTGGAGTTGGCAGTCGTTGGTTATTAATGTGCACTTTTTTGCACATTTGCTTCACTTCTTAGAGCCAGAAGCCCCATCTGCTTATTACATTATCTATGGATTCAACAGATTTGACTTGGAAGAATTATGGCTACACTTCTGAAAAACAAATTCTGATGGTTACATAGCAAATGATGAGCCATCTACTGAGTCAACAGCTCTATTGATTGGTCATGACTTCAGCTCATAGGTTGCATTAAAGCCTGTAATTGAGACGTCTGGTCTGCTCTCTGTCTAGGCAGACCGAGATGGTTTCATAATATCACAGGTAAAAACCTAGAAAAACTATCTGGCCTAGTGCACATTCAAACTCTTTGGTTCTTTGGTTTAGTCAGATAAACTGTGCAAAAATTTTAAATAAATAAATACATACATAAAAACACATGATGTTTCTAGTCCTCCAGCACCTCAAAAAGCCTATTCCAGGTAAGTAGACTGAGTTTATGTAAAAAAATGTCTGATTGTTTGTCACAATTAAACATTTCACAGCAAAAGAATGAACAAACTGGTGAGAGAAAGGTAGATAACAGATGCAATTAAATCCTTAGACTTACAAAACATTGCTGCTGTAATCAAGGATTCAAACAATTTATTTTCTTGAGCATTAAAATCATGACTTTTTTTTAAAACATGAAAAATCTTCTTAAAATAAAATTTTAATGCACATGACAATTAATTCAATGCATTTTACATTCATCAGTTACTAGAGGGCAGACTAAGTTAATGAATAAATGGTCCCCAACTGGTGGTTTGCGGCTGGAAATTTTTGATTTTATTTAATTTTGAACTTCAGTCTCCATGTGAGGTAAGTAGGGCGATCTCTGCCAGAGGCAAACAAAAAACAACCTGATCAAATGTACATGTGACACACCAAATATGAAATCTGGTTTACTTTTAATTAGAGAACCTGGCTTGAAATAGTTTTTCCTCACTTGATCCTTTAAGCAAATCAAAAGTTTAATTGCCATGTCGTTGTTATTACATTACAAGCCCTGACATCAGGCCATGCTGTAAAATAACAGGGCTTTGGTCCTCTAAATATCCCTGAATTAGCTCTAATTGCAGCTGCAGCCTTTTAATGTTATTGGGATTTAAGCAATTGCTCTTTTTGTCCAATCCAAAACTTAATTTTACTGGGGTTTCAGGCAATTTTTTAAATTTATTTGGAAAGACAAAGCTTCAAGACCTCAAAGAAATGTGGGCCCTGAGGAAACTTCTCTACTGAGAGTCACGACAGGGAAGTTCAGGAAGTCAACTCAGATTTATTACATGAACAAAGAGTATATGCATGTTTATATCCTGTGGTTTCTTCAGTCTGTCCACTGAGCTCAACACAGGGAGTGACAAACATGACATCTGAGGCTGTAGGTGGATGTTGGGGCTTATAAAATTCTATGTTTAGCAGCAGCAGTGTTTGCGAACATAACAGTGAAGCAGCACAGCAGGTGTTATGCAGTGCTGGGACGGTTTTGGTCTCTCAGTGAGTTTTATGATTCATAAGGTCCCCTGAAAACTGAATGCTTGGGAAACCCATCAAAGCACATGATTTTAGCTTTTTCCTGAGCCTGGATCAAGTAGTTGTACATCCGTTTCCTTGATCAAAATGCATTTTCAGGAAGTAGATGGCAGTGTGTTCCAACAAGGTTTGTTGAGGGGTCAACGAGAGGTTAAATATCACTACCTCACTGAAGTAAGTTATGTTGAGTTTAGTTGCAGGAATTGTTCGTTTTCATGTTTTGCTTTTTCAACGGCATTGTTACCAAAGCTTTAGTACAACTTAAACACACTTTTGACCACGTTAAGCCCGACCACTTACCAGGTCAGTTTTACCCCCCCCCAGTTGTCCAAAAAGCCACAAAAAGGTAATCGCTGTTGACCCACTGTGTCCTAGAGATGTTTGACTGGTATGAATAATGATGGCGGTCTACATAATAACTGCATTTTTCTAACCGCCTGAGGTTAAAGAAATCTTCAGATTTCTGTCATTTAGGCTCTCGGTGCAGTGATGCATCATCAGAGAGGGACAGACTGAGTGCAAAGGATTAGGCAGTTTGAAAAATCTTGCTTTGTCTTGAACTCATAACAGCCTTCAACCATCCATTTGATTATCTTACAGATATATTATTACCAGGCTTGAAATGGGGTTGTTTTTCATAGTTCCTGAAGTGATCCAACCTCATGGCAAAGACATTTGGAGATGCACGATCTTCACATTACAGTGACATCTCCAGATTTTTCATGACAGTCCATCATGCTGAGATATATCCCTGTGTTATCCATGATCCATGTTTACACAGAATATGTGTCCTGTTGCATACTAGTAGAGATAAAAACCCTTTGGTGCTTTGAGAAAATGGTGGATGAAACTCTTGGGCCTTTCAAAGGCACTTCAAAAGACTTGGATTTCCCCCCTCGTCATGAGGTAGAAAGGCCTTACGAAAGTCAACCACCAAGTTCTCACGCCGATAATGGCTACCTGTGAAGTCCACTAGGTCACGTGTCTTGTCCACCCTTGGGGAACACCTTTTAGTAATCCACATGGGAATTACCTTACTGCCCATGGAGTGAAATACAGTAGAAAAGAACTGAGCGGGCAAAAAAGGTTTAAGGTAATTACACTCCATTATCTATCAGACATTTCGTGGACCGAGAGATAATGTGCATGTGTTTTACAAAGACGTGATCGGGACAACCATACCCTCTGTTTGACTTCATAGAGGTGCCCATTATCGGCAAATGAAAGGCTGATTTACGCCAATGCTTTCTGCGTTGGTGCTGAGACAATGTCTCATTATGGGAAGCTTTGTCTGATTGTTGGCAGGTTTCGACTCTTCTCTCACCGGCCGTCATTCCTCTCCGTCCTCGGGTTGACGCGATGCAAGTCATCATGTTTTCCAGTGGAACCGTACACCTGCAGAAACTGAACGGGCTTCTCTTGTGTCTCTGCCGCACACTGTCAGACATCACCAGGTTGTTAGAGAGAGGTTGAACTGACCGGGAGTGAGTGTAGAGAAGGAGAGCGAGGGGAGACAGGAGGGACAGACGCATTGAGTTGTTCAGCTTGTTTACAGCTCTGTGATACCGTCACAGTAACCACCAGAGCAACTGGAGATCCCACAACACAGCAGGACGATGGCACACACCGTCCTTGTTTCCAACGCCCACCATGAATATATATGCGTTCAAAAGAAACTCTGCTGATACAACAGAAAAGTCTCCTTTTGTTCATTAGAAACAGATGCCACAACTTGTGGTAAGTCATAAAATCACTTATCCAGAGTCAGTCCACACTGAAATTGCTTTCCAACCACTGCGTCCATCCTTCTACCTTCTGAGAGGCATGAAAGCTTGAGTTTCATCCACCAGGATTTCATTTTGGTCATTTAGTCCTATTTTGCACAAAACATTGTGTTGACTTAAAATTTTTAAAATTGTTAAGACCATTTTGTTTTTTATTTATTTGAATTTCAATTTCTGCCTTGTTACAAACCAGCTCAAAGTGTACTAACTCTAAAAAAAAGGTGTTTTTCACAAGGAGAACACTTAACTATTATTTCAACTCACCAGAAGCCAACCACAAACCAATGCTGGCTACAAAACAATCCTTAAAGGATCCAAGGACTGCTTGATTTTTTTTTTTTGTGTGTGTGTTTGTGTTATTTTCAGGGCTTTAGGCAACAAAGTAGAACAAGGTGCAATCTGAGTTGCAAAATATGTGTGAGAGTGTTTTTGTCTGGTATTTTCCCTTACATCACCAGCATCATTAGCAGTGGATGCAAATCAACTCCTTATGTACCAACACCTTAAACAATAATTCACAACCTGCGCGCATGGAAAAGCCAGCACACACCATAATACAACAATTCCCATTTTCACACAAACAAGATTTCCAACGTGTTATCTCTATTTGTCAAACACACACAGGGGATTTAAGTAATTACTGTTTTAGCCCGGGAGAAAAAAATCTGCTGTAGTATTTCACAAGCTACGCTCAGGTTGAGAAAACATGGTTTTTGTTTCCACTCTGTTTAAATAGATTCTCGTACAACTGCTCTTCATTTTTTAAATGAAAGGGTAAGTAATGACTGGAGCTGTATGACGTAAAGCATTATTTTAGCTTTGCAGAGAGAAACTTAGCAGAACTATGTCTTCAGTTAAAACTTTTCTTGCTAAAAGTTAAATAAGGGGATAGTAGTTAGCTTTGTCTGGCATAAAAACAGGTTGTAGGCAAACAGGTATTCTTGCTCTATACAAAGGTAACAAAACCCTAATTTCCTCATTAATTATTATGTTAGATGTCATTTGTTTAATCACTAACCCTGACTGTCCTCACCATGAGACCTGATACAGTGATGTAAGGACAGTAGGTGCAACCAGTGAAGTGCACAGGATCCAGAGGCTTTCAGGGGCCCATTAAAGACGGTGATTAATGCTGTGTGTGTGAATCAGCATGCGCTTGTGTCTGAGGCGAGAAGAAGGGCCCAAGCGAATAGCTTATAACTTAAAATCCAAAACACTGAACTCAAAAAATCTTATAAAATATTGAAATGAAAGTGACACAACTATTGAACCCACAACCACTAAAGAGCATTACTAATATTTGGCTGTTTTTAATTGAATAAAACACAATTACACAATCAAATAACTATCAGGTGTGTAATGGTGGCACTCTGGTAACAGTTAAAAGATTTAAGGATTAATAAAAAATAAAATCTTACAGCTCGAACTCCTTCCTGCAGCCTCCCTTCCTTCATTGATTTCATCATTAAGCCCCTTCATCCCTGTATGCTTCCTGGCTTACTTACTTTAACAATTAATCAGTATTTGAGCTTTGATTGACTATGTAATTTAACTAAGTTAACAGGCATCTGGACACCATGACTAACTAAAGTGAGCAGGACCTGAATGTCAAATGCACTCTGTGAGGGTAGCACTAAAAACACAGTCTCGAATGCCACTGATTTAGCCACTAACTCCATAAACAATAGGAATGAAGTAATGATAATCATTGGAGACAGTGCATGGGACTGATCCCCCTGTCTTATAATAGCTGCAATGCTCAACCTTCAATGGACAGCTGGGTCACTGAGTGCAAAGACAGACGCTTCCTCTTTGGATAAGAGGAGGCCGGAGTGAGTGAAGGTTAGGAATCCTAACCAGACCTCTGGGAATGTTAAACATGTTTAACAACTCCATATGTCCACTAAATGTACTTGTAGTGTAACCACTTGCACATATGTGGATCCTTTCTATGTGAATCCTTACTTTCTATAGATGAGGATAAACAAAAAGACAGATAGATATAATATCAACAAGATAAGCAAAAGCTGTGATTTTGCAACCCCGCTGTTGCCATGCAAACCCAACCGCAGATATGCACTCGCACATCCACATATATTTATGGATCTAAATATGTTGTGTTTTGAGTTGTATTCAATAACTCTATAAAAGTGCTGCTACAGACGAGAGGTTCAATTTCCTGCTATGTAGGCTACATCGTCATTACTCAGCGGTTGTTTTGAAACGGGGCCTGTCTGTAGCACTCCTCGCATGAGGGATTGAGTTGATCCACTCCAACGTATGACACACACAACACACATACACACAGAGTCACTCACTTGTGCCTCGTCACAAAGAGATCGACCCGGACATGCTGGTGTGTGATTTGCTCTGGCAACTACAAGCCGGCGATTGGTTACTGGCGCGTTCAGCTAGCAGATTGTGGTCACCATGCAGACTTGTCTTTCCACCCCCATAGCGGGCCTTTGGGGTAACAAACGTCTGCAGTCTCTCTTTCCTCTTTTATCAAGCTTATTTTTAAGACTGTGTCATTAAACAGCACACAGTAGGGAGTGACAGGGCAGATGGAGGAGACAGAGGAGGGAAAGGTCATGAACTTGGGTCAAGAAGAGCGAGAATTCGGCCGTCTGGTTTTGGATTTCCTGACCGAACCAAATTTCATGAAACGTGACTGAGCAGCCATTCAAGGTGCAAACCACAGTACAAATGCAGCATGTGGGTTTGGTGTAGGGTTAGAATTTCTTGGGGTAAAAGTTGGAATACTACTTAATGAAAATATTAAATTAAAAGTAAAATCTCCGAACTCGTGAATTAGTTAAAACTACATTTTCTTATGTAGTCATAGTATTAAAAGTAAAAAGTACTTTCTGACTTATTTTAAGTGCTTCATGTACTGTTTGGCAGTCTAATCAAAAAACAATAGGCCTGCATCATATTTTATTAACTGATCGTATGTTTCTAAATCTAAATCTAAGTTTTTTTTTCTTTCTATATATGGAAGTGGGGCTTTTCTAATTTGAGGATTGACTGCTTTTATTTGTCATTTATGAAAATTAATTGAGTGTTTTTGGGTTTTGGGTTTAATGTTTGAAGTGAGAAAATAAACTAAAGGTATTACCCAATCACATAAATCAACAAAAAATAGATGGAAATGATCAAAATTGTGATAATTGTTAGCTGCAGCACTACAATGAAGTAAAAGTACAAGCATGTAAGTAAATGCACTTATTTATTTTCCACCACTATGGTGAATAATGTGTTGTATTGTAACCTTAATTAGATAATACATCAAATTTGAAGTGTTCTTTTGTCACAGAACAGGAGAAATTTATCAAATACACTATGTGCGTAGTTTTTATTGTTAACGCAGTTTTTTCTCACAAAAAAACACAATTCAAAGGAAAAGAATTGCCAGGGATAATATATGACAGCATGACATGCATGTCCTCTGTAAACTACAACTACAAAAGGACTGAAACATCCAGGAAGTGACTCTTTCCCACATCCTCTTCAAAAGAATGAACTCAACAGACGGAAACTCACTGCAGCATGACTTGCAGTTTGCTCAGTTGACTGTGAAATCGTGGAAGTGCAGCGGACAAGCAGATAAATATGGTAATGAGGAAAATCTCCTTAGATGGAGAGAGCCTGGGGTAAATTTGGGATGCTTCTGTCGATCAGATCCTGCTTTCCAGACCAAAAAAAAAACACTTGAGCTTTGTAGTGAATGCGTAAAGCAACATTATGTGATTTATAGCTCAGAAGTAACAGCTTTGAAGTCCTTCTTAAAGTACATTCACTCATATACGGTTGAATGGTGCGTGTGTTTCAGTCAGAGTCTCCACTTCAATCATCGTAATGTGGAAGCACAGTTTGGATCCCGTTGTGTAACACTTTATGGCACTCTGTCTCACACACCAACAACTACCTCCAATTTTGGTGAAATTGGATCACATTTTCTTATAGAATAAATGTTCTGATTGGCTGCTCTGCCTCAAATCTCTGTGATTTAAAGAGTTTTTTGTTTAGAAATCTTTAGTGAGCTTCAGTGGTTGCTAAAATAACTTAAAGCTGCTAGTTAGCACAGTTAGCCATGCAGCTAGCTGATTCTGCTCAGGAGAGACTGCTGCTGCCAAGAGCACCAGGAAATGTTGGTGTGCATCTGGGACCACTGGGACGAGGAGGCCTTTCGTGTCCAGGGTCCTCTGCAAATTTTGACTGTCACACAACAGAAGAAATGTCTAAGCATGCATGTTTACTTCAGCACATAGGTTTTCCACATTTAACATCGTGACATGACCGATTTTTGTTTGTGGTTTCCGGCTTTGTTACATTTAATTTTGGGATTTGTATTTTTGACAGTGTTGTCACAGAACCTTTGGGGGCACAAAATTGCCCAAATTACCAACTGTTACATAATTTTGCTTTAAGTGTCAGTAGGCATGCGAGTTTGCACGCTCATGCAAACATTTGTACAGGTTCTGGTGTCCAGGTCCCCCTGTAATTATACAATCCTCCACCCATCTGCGTGTGCCGAGCGCTGAGCCAGCTTGAATCCAGATCTGCGGCCGATGCAGTAGGAATTTCTTTGGCACGGAATTTTCTGGCTGACATTGAGGATGCGGGCAGGCACGGGGACGGAAGACCGTTTGGAGGCATTCCCTACCACTCTGGTTGAACGGATGGACTGACGAGACTGGTGGCCTGATTAAAGCCTATAGCAGCGTCTTCAATTTCCTCATACACTCAGATAGAGTTGCATCTGTCTGCTAAGTTACACTGATAATCCCCACATGCAAGTTTGTTATCAGCTCTAAGCTGCAGAATGCACAGTTCAATCCTTCTGCCATCAGCCCTTATGCCTCCCTCTTAATGACTGCAACTGTCTTTGTCCCCTTTCCACTCCTCTTTTGTCTCTTCTTTTCTTCTTTTTCTCCTCCTGTTATTTATGCATTCAGTAAGTACAGAACAAGTAAATGTTGGGTGGGGTAGTGCGTAAAATGGGGGTTAAATTTGGCCCAGGATAAATCCACGACTACAAACACCACCTCCTAATTAAGGCATTTCTGTGTATTTGTGTGTGTGTGTGTGTGTGAGTGGTGTAATTACAGATGTCAGCACTGTTGCAGTTAACTGTAACATCAGTTAAGCACACGATATGATGTACAAAAGGTGACTTTCTGCCAAACACATTATAGAACTTGGAAAACTGCAATTCATTTGTGCATCCATGCAATGACAGTCAACATGAATGAAAATTACATCTTGTTCCATTGCTGTTATATGTGAATGTCAAAGAGGAAAAGTCGTGTCGAAAAGCATTTTGGAGGAGGCTAAAAACATGTTAAATCCGTAAAATGTCACACACTCAAAGAACTATAAAGGGAAAAAGAGTAAAAATATAATAAAAAAAGTCAAGTGAGACCAATATTTTTTTCTGAATATATTGATTCAACAATGCTACTTTAGTGTTGTTTAAAGAAAATGAACTTATTTTCAACTTTCTGACTGAAACCTGGTCCAACTGTGGCAGCTATGTTCAAGCTCAAGGTCTCCTTTTCATTTTTTTTTGATGAGTGCGTGAACTCGGAAATTCTTTAAGATACATAATGTTATAAAAATGTGCTTCGACTGGCCGACAAATGAACCTGCACTATATATTTGCATGTACCTGAGTTCACAAATCACACAGTTACAAATCCAGAAACACTCATACAACCTTTTTCCCACGAGAAGTAGAGAGTACTAGACAGGAAACAGGAAGCTTCTCACAACACAGGTGACATCAAACAAACATTGAAATGCTTTAAGAGTCCTTCATTAAATTTTCTCTTTCCCAGCACTGTGACAAAAAGATAGTAATGATAAACTTTGTTAATCCTGTATAAATCCTTAAAATGTGTACATCGTAATAATACGAGGTACAAGTGAGTGAAGCTGCACATGGCCCTCTTCTGGTGGAAGTGTGTGCATGTGTGTGTGTGTGTGTGTGTGTGTGTGTGTGTGTGTGTAAAGCTGTGTGCGTGAGAAAGCCTCTTATTGATACAAGCATGTAGGAATTTGGTCTCAGACAATAGAAGCCCTCGGCCAAAAATGACAGTCTCATCTTGGCTCTTGTGTAAGTGTGTGTATGAGGGCGCCTGCCATCACTGCACAGTGTGGTGGGCTTCGTACGCAGCTGTGTATCCTGCTGAAACCACTGCAGTGTGGGCTGAAATGTAATGGTGATAACTTCAGAAAGAGCAAACAGAGAAAAATATGCCAGAGCCGTATACTGATACCACTACTGTACACTAATACTTTGACATTTTTACTTTCATTTTCTGTTAATTTAAGGTCTCTGTGCTTCAGCAGCAGTTTTAATTTCCTTAATACATAATTCAATTGTCCTGAACTGATCTCATCAGGTGGTGGAATTTCATCCCTCTCATTAGATACCTTAAAGAGAGGCCTATATAGAATATGGAAAGAGTGCAGAGCCAGGACTTCTTCATTAAAAAGAGAGAAGGAGGATCACACCAGTGACCTCATCACGTACCCGTGACAGTGCGTCAAGCCGGCGCTCATTCTGTCATTAAACCATACGGCTTACTGCGGATCTCATTATTAATCTAAGCCTTTTAAATTAACGAATTAAAAGAATTAGGGTTGCATACAGCAGAATAATCCGAATAATCCATTGAAATACGAAAAACAGGGACTTGTTAAAAATCCATTAACACTGTCATTAACTTTTAGCCACTAAATGGGCATCAAAACAAAATCCAAAGTGTGTAGTATTATTGGAAAGCAATAGATGATTAATGAATTAACCTTTTCAACTGTTTCTCGGGCGCAGAAAACTTAGCCCTCTGGTTTCATTTGAAATCGTTACAGTTTTCGGCCATAAACCTCGTTCAAACAGTCTGCAGAGACTTCTTTTCTCTCGTCCAAAAGTTAAAAGGTGACCATTTGTGCCGTGTGATGCAGACAAAGTCATATGAACACGTTACCGCCGTGCGTAAAAGCGGTCAGGACGGTCGGTCGGACGGGCTTTGCGGAGAGAAAAGCCCCACACGAGCCGGCAGCGACTGACGAAACTAAACTACCGCCTTCATCAGCCATTCAAACTGTTAGGCTACTACAAGGTTTTTTTAAAAAAAAAAACAAAAGAGTTGTCTTACTTACCGGTTTGGTGAATAAATGGAGTTGAAATCAGTGTTCAGAGACGAGCATCATCAGCTGTAGTGACCGAGTAGGTATGTGTAATTAAAGGAAAACGCTTGAGAAGGGATGGAAACCACAAAGCCGGTAAGCGAGGCTCGCCCTCTCTCTGGCTCCTCTGTGTGTGTGTGTGAAAAAAAAAAGACATAAACACTGAGCTGGCTCAGTGAGCTCACAGTGCGTCACCACTGCAAGCTGAAACTCCCGTCACTCTGTGTGTGTGTGTGTGAGAAACCCCTCTGTTGGCCGGTGTGTGTCCCCAGTGGGGGCTGCGGCTCACAACCTGCGCGTGAAGCTCGCAATGAAGGTTTAAGCTGGATACGAGCTGTATATCCTTTAATATGATGAGAGACGATATACAGATATGGAGGTCAAACATGCTCAGAAATGTAGAACCTACAAAAGATAAATAAGAGGAGAAATTACAAAGAAACTATATGAAGTATTTTTTTATGTTGTTTTTTTATGTAATTAAATAGAAAAATGAAACCACAAAATATTAAGTTAAAAAAAAAATTTACACTGTTTCTATGCTCTTTTCTCACCTTGTGTTCACAATTATTATTTCAGAAAGCCTTTCCTTCCAACCTATTTAATTTCCTAATGAATTTTAATTCTTCAAGAAAAAACAGGCAGATCCAGTTATACAGCCATATGTTTCTTTGGTCTAAATAAGATCACAGCAAATCACATTAGTGTCAGAGAAACACAAAAATGTCTTTTTCAAAGACAAAAATTTTCAGATTCTTCTCACAGTCTAGGTAAAATAGTTTTCCTCCTTTGTTCAGGAAAAAGATTTGACCTGTTTTTTAGTTATATTAAAGAAGAAGCTTGTTGTTATCAGTGGTTTTGGCATCAGAATCCAGTTCTTAATCACCTGTCTTTGTGTCTGGAAAAGCAGCACCACTGTGCCATTATACAAGGCCTCTTTCAGAGAAGACACTGTGCCTGGTCATATTCATATATTTGTAAAGTCACTAATAACATTAGCTGTGGCTCTGCTCTATTGAAGTGTCCCTGTAAGTCATGCCAGTGTGGCTGTACACAAAAGCAGGACGCTGAAACTGATGCAGCAGAATCTGAAGAAGTTTTATTTCTGTCATTGGAAACTAAATGCTGACACTGGACTCCCCATTAAAAACTGAAGCCTCTAGTAAGCCTCTACATGATTAATTTTGTAGATATACCTGTACACATCTCCGTCTATGCAGTCATGTGAATTTAACTATTGAAATATAGCTGTAGATTATATCCTTTTCTTTTCCAGCCCTTCAAGCTGTCAGGTCTTGGTTACAAAAAACGCAAAATGAGGAAAACTGATAAACCACAGAAAAAAGATTGGTAACCAGCTTTAAAAGATGATCTCATGATCTGATCAACTGCTTTCCCACCACAACATGACATCGAGCTGTATTTCTCCAAAAGTTCACTCTGTTTCACTCTCTGCAGCAGGGCCACGGCTAAATATTGGTTATGTTAGCTGACTTTCTACCTTACTGTCTGGTGTTACCCTGGAAAATTGCAAAAAGTGTTAAAAAACTGAAACTCACTATTACCTTGAGTAAAATAAGAGATTTGATTGTAAATTGTAAAAACATTTGGGATAATGGACACAACCTGACTATGTTTTTCTCATATTTTACATGTTTCAAGTTTAAACGGTGCAAAAGTTGCTCTCTAATAATACAGTATTCAAAAAAAGCTGCTTCTTTTATTTAGGTATTGACAATATTTTGAGGTCAATGTTAATTCTTACTATCAGAGATCTTCAAAACATCCCCGGGGGGAAAAAAACAGGTGACTGCGGAGCTGAAGATGTATTTGAGCCTTTAAGTTCTGTGCAAGACAAACAAAGAAAAGACAGTCTTTCGAAATGCAGACCCAAATATTATTGCAAATATAACACCTGTGAATGAAGGAGATTTCCACTGGCCTACATTCCCTCTGCTGGGATGAACCAGTGAGTCAGTGTGTGTCAATGACTCACAGCGTAAATCGGTCATTCATGTCAGTCATAGATGAATCTTTGTGCTGTTGTCTTTACCGTCTCCTGAATTCATCAGACAGGGCTTCACTGTCTAATACATCATTTGAATACTGCGTGTGGCTGTTAAGTGGGCCGTAACTTTTGTGTGTGTGTGTTTGTGTGTGTTCATGAGAAAGGGGAAGATGCAACTTTCGTGTTTGTGTGTGTCTTGAATGGTCTGCATTCATACAGTTTCCCTCTATATACTGCAGGGCTATCATATCACAATACTCTTCATTGTAGGTCAGTGGGTTAAAGTCGAATGAATAGTGTAAAGACGCAGAGGCATGCTGGGAAAAACCCACAGTGGTGACTTTGTGTTAGGAGTGGTCCTGTCGTCTGCAGGAGGCGTAGAGAGCTTCATAAGACATGAGTTGATTTTATAGCGATTACCATCCATTTATTGTTACTGTAAAACATCAGGGTGAGAGAGAGAGGAAACCATAAAAATTTAAATCTTGTCTTACTGAAAAAAGTAAAAAGAATAAGCCAAGAGCCCTCTATCTAAGAAATGAAAGAAAAATGTACTTCATTAGATGTCGTATTAAATTAATAAGGACAAACCTGAGGTGGTCCTCTTTTAGGCTCTCAGACTTTTGAAATTACTTTTAAGAGATCCAATGTTATTTTCTACTTATTGTTAAGGATTGTGTCCAAGTCCGCAATGATATGAAGTTATGTCAACAGACATGTTGAGTTCTTGCATTTAGCACTGACAACATTTTTAAAAAGTTGCACAAACAGGGTTGAAGGAAAGCAGTCATTTTCAATATGGAAAGGTCAGCAGACTATATATATTTTCACTCAATTAAATCATCTATTAAGAAAAAAACAGCAAAAACATCCCAAAAGGGAAGATTTCTGTTAACTTGTTTTGTCCTGCTAACTAAGACAAAAGCATTTTAAATATTTTTAGAAAAATAAACAATTTTAAAAAAGCAATTAAATAATAAGTTATCAAAGTTGTTGCTCATTAATTGTCAGTCAAGCAACTAAATGACTGCTAGTTTCAACTCAAGGTAAAAGTTAGCATCTAAGGTATAAATTCATTAGTACTTTAATTATGTTTCATTGATAAAACTAACCCTGGTTTCAAAAACCAGATAAGCCTTTGCTCCAGTTTTGAGAAACCATAATAGGCCATCTGCAGACTGTGGCATGCAAACCCCTTATTCTAGTATCTGGTATATGTTCAGGTTATACTGTTTAATAAATGTGATAAAAAAAAGTGGGACTCTTTCGTCAATTTGAAAAGACCCACACCTTACAAGCTGAAGAAAGAACAGGCACAAAACCGACACCAGTGAACTGATTTAATTACAAAGAGAAACCCACAGTGACAAAAACAAGAACAGCTACATACAGGAAGAAACTCTGATGGATTGTAACCATGAAAAGTGCAAGATGTCAACCAGAGACAGGGATAAACAGAGTTTTGACCGGGAGGCAGCGTGAAACCTGCCGTGTTGTTTTCTTTCCTTTAGATGTTCGAAACAAGGCAAATGTATGTTTGAGAGCTAACGTGGCTACCAGAGACATCAAAAACTCTATCTGTCAGACAACAGAGGCCATCTCATCTTCCTTTGGAAAGATCTATGATGGTTTTATAATTTAAACATCACTGACAGCGCATGCCAGAGAGGAGGGGGAGAAAAAAAAATACAAACAAAAACAAACCTTACACAAATATATAAAAATATGCCATTAGATTCATATCAACAATTGAGGATCGTGGGTGCACTATTTACAAAAAAAAAAGGCAATATATACCGATATTTACAACAATAAAGACTTCTTTCACATACGGGCATGAGGAGGTTACTTACAAGTTGCTGAGTGTTACAGTGAGGATAAGATGAGTTTGGTGTGGTGGTGAAAAAATTAAGTGTAAATCTTCTGTTTCTTTAACTGGCACATAACATATCTCATTTTTCGTAATCCTTTAGTTTTACTTCATATCTAAGATGTGTTGTTCACATGTGTGTGTGTGTTTGTACGTGTAAAATTAAAAACATCATTACCCTACAAAACCCAAAACTCCAACTGCTGAAACATGACTTTTATGTCATTTATACTCATTTGACAACCAGGGTAACAGTAGAGTATGGTTTTAAGGCAAATATTTTTCAGATTTTTGATGAAATGTTAGAATTTTTTTTAATTTGCTGAATTTAAAGTTACTGACTGTATGATAACAGTTTCAGAAAATCACCAAAGCCATCACATTAAATAGTTTTTTAGTATTTATGTTTTACCCAGACAACCCAGAGCTGAGAAATGCTGTAAAGATTCAGTGTTCACAATAACTCAGTTGTGCAGGGAGCTCTCCATCCCTCTGTAACCAGCATAGACACACAGCATTTTCATGGTTAACCTGGCAGCTATGGCACTGACAATACAAATATTAATGCTGTTGTTAATCAGAACATTAAAAAAAAAACATTTGATGCTAATTAAACATCAGAGCATGTTGAATTAATAATTTAGCATTTTGATAAATATTTTAATTCACTTTTTTGCTTAGAGTTGAGAAAATTTATGCCACTTTGATGCCTGCCTTAAATATAAAGCTACAGCTTAGCTTAGCTTGCTCAAGCACAAAGAATGGAAAAGGGGAAGCAGCTAGCTCAACTCAGTAATTATTTATCATGTGCTAACGTACTTAGGAAAGCGCAGTGGCTTCCTGGGTATTATTACACTTGTTCTTTGTATTGAATAAACAAACAAGATATAACATGCTAATTAGTGAGTCATGGAGCATTTTGGCAGATATTTTTGTACCTTTGGACAGAGTCAGGCCAGCTGTTTCCCTCAGTCTTTAAGCTACGCTAACTGGTTATACTTTCATCTCTGCTGCACAGACATCAGTGGCATTAATCTTCCAACCTCAGTCTCCACAAGTCTGGTTTTAGAAATGTCAAACTGGTCCATTTGCTTAAGTTTTCAACTTTTTCTGCCATATTGATAGCAGGCAACCACAAGCTAACTGGAATTTTAATTTAACTGTTGGCAGAAAAAAAAATCACACACAAGCTCATTTTTAATATTATTCAGCTGAATAACAGAGCACTTGTGGAGGATACACATGCAAACAGGCCTTTACACTGAGAAAGGCAAAGAGCTCACTAGCTAATCAGCAGCTATCACAACAGTCAACAAATCCTCTTAACTGTTAGCCACTCTAACAGTGGGAGAGTTAAGCTAATGTGGATGCGTTGGGGAAATGGGGAATCTGAGGTGAAGTGCCCAGATGGCTGGCAAAGTGCAATGAGGTTTTCTAGGCTTGGAGGGATCAAAAACAATCACTGCTTAACCCAAAAGCCAGAGGCTAAAGTGTGTGTGCAAGGACAACTCGAAGTCACCCTTCACTTCTCCAGACATCTGCTGCAGGACGAGGGACAGCTGACTTTTCACTGTGTGTACGTGTGTGTGTTTAATGGCATTACTTTTAGCCCTCTAAAGGCACGTGCAGGTGCTAAGCATTTGTCCTTCTGACCTACTCCATATCCTGTGCTCTTCTTGTTTCACCAGCGAACCAAATGCATGTTGTTTTCTAACAATCAAAACTGAAATCAGTGTTTTTTTTCATCGTGGGTGTAATAATACATCTTAGCTCTGTATTCATGTAACAAAAATGCAGCATTACACACCGTTGTGCTACAAAAAATGGGAAATTAAGCTGATAATTAATCTTAGCATTTGGCACCCGAGCAGGCAAAAGAGTGTATGTTTCTGAAACAATGTCGAGAAAATATTTGACAACTGGATCAGGTTGCGAATCGGTTCTTTTGCCCACAAACAGCCAATTCAAGTGTAAAACTAAAAACATTTCCAATGCATCTCCTTTCTGGATTTGTGTGTGTGTCATTACACCACTTGTGTGCATGTTGAATCCACGTCCACGTATGCCCATTTATCTATTTCCAATAATCAAGCCAGGACCTCCTTGTTCTTCAACTCAAAAAAGAAAAAGTGAAAGCTACATCTTCTATAAATTAAGTGCTGTAAAAGAAGGCGCTAAAAAATCAAAACCATAAATACTGTACATAACTACTGTTATCTGCTACCACAGCCTAGCATCATCTTTAAAGAGTCTGCAACATCAGCTCCTGATTTCCACTCAACAAAGTGAAATTTTTTAATGGCAAAAGAAATCAGATCCCTTAGTGTCAAAGCTCTGACACATAACAAGGCTTTGGCTTAGTCATGTTAAGGAGGAATGTCTCCAATGCACATTTTTTTCCACTCAACTCCAGTCCTGGGCATCATCTGCATGCATCATCCTACACTGGCAGCAAAAAATTGATAAGAAAATCAGATGTGATGTGATTATGTGGGGAGACGTCTTCAGATTTAGTGGATGAAGGCTGTGCATTAGTGTGTGTGACTGTGTGTATGTGTGTGTTTAAAGTCTTGTAATACACCCTTGCCACATATTGCACTTTAGTGATGCTCTTGTTCACTCTCCTCCTACAGGTAAAAATATGGTTTTTAGCCATCTCACATCTAGAAGCAATGACCATGGAATAAAATATCTGATCTCAGACCTGCCATTCAAGGGTTTTGTCCACACCTATAGACATGGACTGAAGCTCTCTGCTAAGTTTGAAGTGTAGCTGAAGACATCTGCATGAATCCAGAGTATCCATCAAACTATAGCCCGTCGTGGTATGTTTTACTTAGTTATCACTTGAAGAACTCATGTATCTTTAAATGACATTTACCTCTGAAAATCAGAAGACATTTTGTCTGCAGTTCAGTCTAAGATGAAGTGATGATGGCCTGAAGGGTTGGTGTCCAAGTCCATAAAACACAGAGTAAATGTCAAGGGACAAGTTCATGCGTCACCTATGTCTAAGTTCACTGAAATGACCTGTTTCAACCTTCTGTGCAACGAAATTCTGCAGAGTCCAAGTCCTCTTCCGTCCTTTTTTTTCTTCACCTGTACTCAGTCCAGACACACATCCATCCGTCAAAGTTTCATTTTTCCCTTCGGTCTCTTTCAGCACACACGTGAATTTAAAGACACTTTTCTAGACAACACTTGTAGGATGCTAAGAAACGAAAATACACGGGCACGGACGCCACCCAGTGAGGAACAACGCACACAATCAGAAACACAAGAAAACTGGTTTTGAAGTGATCATATTCATTAAAAGGTCCAGGAGGGATTAGACAGCCATATTATGCACATAGAGACTGGAGGACTGAGCAGAAGACCAAAACAACACCACCAAAAAGTGAGGAGTCTGGTGGGGGAAAAGGACGAGAGCTTGTGCGCTGTTCTCAGCTAAAGGGAGGTCGGGGAAGGTTGTTCAAATCGGGGTCGACTGTCTCAGACCCTCCAAAGCAAAAGATGGTTGGTACTGTCATCCCGGCCGACTGTTTCACTGCTACTGGTCAGTCTGAAGTCCTCGTAGCCATCGCCGCCAGAAATGATTAGGTGGTTAGTTTTTGGAGGGATGTGAGCAGACGCTCGGCGTCGAGCAGAGTCACGTCTTTGGAGGTTCCCGTCAACTGTGCTGCTGCTCTGGGATTGGTTGCCTAGAAAAACAGAGAGGAGGGATTTAAAGTCAAGAGAACAAGAGCTGAAACTGGTTCAGATCAGTGCATGTAGATGATTACCTGTGGAGTCAGCTGCAGATGGGAAGTTCATGTCAAATCCTTCTGGTAGTTCGATCGATGTGAGAAACCGAACGTGACCTGTGTGTCCGTGAGCTGAACCCATCGGTGCCAGTGGAGATTTCAGTGTCCCAGCCCCAGTTCCTGAGCTCACTGCTGGGATCGTCAGCGTGAGGACCACCCCTGCAGAAGAACGTGAACTTCTAATGTGTTGTTTTTCTGATCCAATCAGTGAGGGTCAATGCAAAATTTCAAAATGCTACCATTTCAAAAATTTTCTTTAACTGCCAGACATGGACATTGCAAAGTGCTCTTCTGCTACTAACCCTGTTTAACTTCTCTGTAACGAGGACCTCCTAAATTTTTATTGAATTACAAATTTAAGCACAGATTTTTTTCTCCACACTCAGAAGTTGCATACTTAAAAGTGTTTTTTTACCTGCACTGGTGCCGATCCATAACAAATCCTTACAGGCCAGCAACGCTGTGATTCTCAGACAGGCGGCTTTGTGCTGTCTGATGATCGCATCTGCACCTGAGTGCAGAGACAGTGAAGAGAGAAAAGGCAACAATGGTGAAGAGTAAAGTGGGGAGTTAGTTATTTGAATAATTAATTTAATTAATTAGAATTAAAGAGAGAGAAATAAATTAGTCTTTGCTTATGAGCTGTTGTCCAGAATAAAGTGTGTCAAGATGTGATTACCTGCAAGCATCTTATGCACAGCAGGTGCCACATCCACCTCCGTCAGGCTCTCCCAGCTCTGAGCGTGATACAGCCTGACCAGCGCACTGCCCTGTAACGCCAACCACACACCCTGACCGTACGCCACCATGCAGGTCACACACCGACTGCTGTCTGTGCCCACCTGGAACCAGTGCTGAGAACAGAGAGAGGTGTTATATTTAATGGTCTGTCTGCCTTTTAATTTATTACCCTGTAGACACATCCATCCATCCATCCATCCATCCATCCATCCATCCATCCATCCATCCATCCATCCATCCGTCCATCCATCCATCCATCCGTCCGTCCCCGTACCTCTTGTACCAGTGTAGTTGTGTTGATGATAAGTACTCTGTTCTGTGAGCCACACCATAGCTTTCCTCCCACAGGAACCATTTTGGTGACAGGGCTACTGGGCGTGCCCAGAACTAACGTCTGGGATGACTGCGGGTCCCAGAAACTTCCTGCAGATTGAGATCAAGGGGAATTAAAAAGAGAAAACACTAAAAATGGCTGTAAAGTGGGAGCACTTTGAGCAAAAGATTGCAAAGAAACAAAAGCTTTGTATGTTTCAGCTAAAACTGAAAGGAAATCAGAGAGAGGAAAATCTGCCCTACTTCGCCCACCCACACTCCCATTTACCTGCTTCTCTCTGATAGACGATCACTTCTCCATTGGCCAAAGACACAAAGACTTTGTTGTCCAAATACCTGCAGGAAGCAAAACAAAGGATCAACATCAATTACAGTACTGTTTTTTGTTTAACATGGAAAAGCAGTGTCCATGAAGGCAACTTACAGTATGCAGAGGATGGAAGCTGAGTGTTGCATCTTCATGCTGTTTTTACGGTTTCGGATGTTGTCAGAGGACTGGTACACGTGAATGCTGACAGAAACAAAAGCATTGAGGAACATTAAGTGATGAAACTGGTTCACCAACAAGCAGAGAAGTTACAGAAAAATAATTTGTTGTTATGCCACCGGCTCAAACAGTTCCTTAAAGTCTCATAACTCCACTTTTGTCGATGTTTAACCTGGGAAGGTTTATGGAGAGTGTCCTCCTGTGTGTGTGTGTGCATCTGTGTGTGTTTGTGTATTACACACCATCCATCCTCGGTGCCCAGCCACACTGAGCTCTGGTAGGCCTCCGGGTCGATGCTAAGCAGGTCCTCCAGGCTCGCCCTGGTGAAAGAGCCACGGGAGGAGCGGCGCATGGCCCGGCCGTCCATGGGGCTCTCTGCATGGGGACGACTTCCTCCGCCAACCCCCAACATCCCCGGAGCACCGTAGGAGCTTGGCACTGGGAACTCCTGCTCCTCCTCGCTGCTGGTGGTCTCTGTGGCCATGTCCTTAGAGCCTGGACCTTCATCATCTTACAGAGGGAGAAGAAGAGAGTATAAGTATATGATGTGTACAAGTATGTGTGTGACTGGAGTGTGTTTGAGTGTGTTTTACTCACTGCCATAGCTGGATGAAATGGTGGAGTGACTGGCCTGACTCTGCAGAGTGGAGGAGGGGCTTGGTGAGTCCTCGTCATCTGTGTCATCACTGTCAAAAGGAACAAGCTCTGCTCCTGGTCCTGGAGACAATCAATAGATCAGCTGATTAGTTTACAAGTGTATAATTAAAAATGGCAATATAAGCAAATAGGATACAAGTCATGGAACTTAAAAGCCGATAATTATATTAACCTCTTACTTGTTTTTTAACAGTTTAAAACACTGTTAGTTTTTGGGTGAGGACACTTGCCACATGTAATGCACAAACTTTTCTGACCAACCTGTAGGCTGCTCCGTCAGCTCCAGAGATGAATGGGAGATGGATATATGGAGCTGCTGCTGCTGCTGGGTGTGACTGGGTGCACCAGATGCAGTGGCAAGGGTGGGCTCTGATCCCCGCTCCCTGGGACAGGAGGAGTAATTAGTTGATGAGTTTTTAATGTATCTACATGAGCCTGAGTTAGAACTTACAGCTACACCTCAACATTTACTGTATCTGTGTGTTTATGTAAGTGTGTGCACTGACCTTCCCTTAAGTCCAGGTACTGCAGCAATACATATGATCCTTGCAGAGCAAACTGCGATACAGGCCTCCACTGTGGGCTCATCCTTGATGTTTAATAGACACACCTGAAGAGGAGAAACCACCATCACATGAATCAGTGTTTGCAAAACTTTTCCTAAGCACGTGGAAACACGTGATCGCCTCTTTAGTTTATTGTCCCATTGAGTTCTAATTTTACCACTAAACAAAAAATTGATACTGTTACAGTATTTTCTCACCTGTCCCACGTATCCATCACTGTTACACACCCACACCTCACAGCCGCTGTCAGGACAGCTGTGGCTTGGAGAGGCACACGAAAACTGGAGACAAACAACAACATGAGTGGAGATGACTTCATCTGTTCATCACAGGTCTGAACTCAGGACCTCAATGACTGACATACAGTTTGGAAACACTTGAACATTTAGTTAAAAAGAAAGAGTGAGTCCAAACTTTTGACTATCAGTTTATTATAACTTTTATTGTCAACCTCAAAGCATAGACACAGACTATATAGAAGATACTGCTCTCACCTGCATTCCACTGCGTGTCTTCATTATAGGAATGGCCTTCAGAAACTCTGGGTCCCACTGGTCCTTATTCATTGCTGCACAGAATGACACATTGACAATTAAACCTTCAATAAAGAAACTGCTGGTGTAATGAATAATAATCAAAGTTTGAATTCAAATTAACTAAACTAATTTTATCTTGGAAAGCTACAAGAAAAATACTTGTTTTGTAGTTGTATTTTACTTAATAATGTCATGTCTTATTGGAGAGTTTCCCACTGACCAAGCTTCTTCTTGGCTTCTTCAAAGGCCTGTTCAAAGTTGGAACGAGTGTCAGGGGATGTGAACTCAAAGACAAAGCTGCTCTCTGCAGAGGCTGTGGTGAACTCCAGCTTCGTGGGCAGAAAGGTCATGCTGAAGGCCAGTGACTGTTTCTCTGACAGCTCCCTGTGCACCGACGCCATCAGATCCTTTATCACCTCGTCAAGGGACTGAGAGAGATGGAGACCATGAGAGAAAGACTGTTAGATGTTTTACTGCATCATAAGACAGAAAACAACTAGACAGATCAGAGCTCAAAAAATAAAACTGATCATTTTGTCATCATGCTTTGATTACTTAGGGAGACACAGACTGGATTAAAGATGAAATTTAAGATGAAAAACAAGTAAATTTACAGTAAGCTGTGGGTGCTGTTGTGTGTTTGTTGGTTCACAGTACCTGGTGTGGAAAGCTGAGGGTCTCAGACAGTTTGCTGATCTGACCCAGAGTGCTGAGATCCTCATCTAATCGACTTATCATCTTCTGGATGCTCTCCTTGTTTGTTGCCTGAGTGGAGCCTGATGCAGACATTTTCAATTTAAGAACTGAATGGCATCATTTTAAAATCTTAACATCTTACAGAGTCTAACAGAGTCAGACTCATTCTACTTTTAGAGCCATATGAGGAAAAAGTTTGATCTAAAGCTGGAGCCTTACTTTTCACTACCTCCACCTCCTCCAGTGGAAGCTTCCACAAGAACTTGTATTTACTGGAAGTGTCGATCACACTCGCAGCAGAGTATCTAAGAGCACAGCAGAGAAAGGAGAGAGGCGAAAGGATAATATAATAATGGATAAAAAGAGGTAAAGGGTAAGAAAATCCCTTTAGACAATTACTTTCAAGAATTTAGACTGTATTGCTGTTTTTCACCACTAGGGGTCAGTGTGGTTTGGACACTTTAACTCTGTAGTGTATATATGTATGTGTGTTTATTTCTTACAGGCTCATGGAGCTGCGTCTTAATGAGCCAGACTTCCTCTTGAGAGTGGTGCAGATGATCAGATCACTGAAGAGGAAGAGGGAACGGTCTTTCTTCCCACCCACAGTTTTCTACAGAACGAGGAAGGAGAGATGAAGAGTTCAACAAATCTGAACTTGAACAATAACTCATTCATATGAAAAGTAAAGGTTCAAAACAATATAATATACAAGCTTGATTCTGATTTTCTTCAGTCATCTCCGTTTGTTTCACTTATTTTCAAACACATGACACCTATTCAAAAACCAAAAAAAGTACTTCTTACCGCCTCCATGACCATTTCCTGTCTCAAGAACTTCCTCTGGGGGTTCAGAATCTAACACACACACACAAATACGAACAGAAAGGTTCTCATTATTTTGTTCTCTAAAAAATAAGTGAGAACTGCTGATATCTCACTCTTTAATCAAATAGCAAAAGCCATAAGTGCAGAGAAACAGCACCCAAACAAGCCAGGAGAATCATTTCTGGCCTTAGAAAACTTTGATGTTAAGTTTCTACTGTTATTTTTGTTTTATGATCAAAAAATGTCAGTGAAAGTAATTGTAAGTTGCTGCTCTGGAGCAGAAAGGTTGGATAATCATCAGACATTTACAGGTTGGCTGTAAAAACAGTAATAACTATCTCACATGTTCAACTCCCTCTATGTGTGCTTCGATCTCCTGGATGACCCTGGCCTCCCTCTCTGCCTCCTCAGCGGAGCGTCGGCCCTTGTTGATCCTCTCGGCCAATCGCTTGATGTCCCTCTGAGCATCCAGTAAGTATTGGTGGTCCGGGTGGTCCTCTGAGGTGTGCTTGAGCAGGTCCTACAGCAAACAACAGCAACAAATAAATATTCATCTTCTTTTATGTGAGATTCTTGCCACTAGATGACTTGCAGCATAGAGAAAGCAGTAAAGTGGAGTTATTTTTGAGATGGTTCACCTTAACCAGCAGTTCATATCGAGGAATCCTTTGAACCGGTTTGATCATCAGATCACCCAGACCCTGTTTCTCCTTGTTCTCACGCATGTTTTGCTGTTGGAGCAGAAGACAGAGAATAAAAGAGAGGTGGTGAAAAAAACTGGGACTCAGGAGAGCCCAAAGCAACAAGACAGACTCTTTATTAGGGTCACTGTTGCACTTCATGTCTCCACCACAAGATGGCGAAGTGGTCCCATTGCAAACCCTGGTCTGGCATGAAGCTGTCTGTGGTTGAAAGCTGAGAACAGGACATGGACATGACAGGTTCTTGCGGCGGCTGATTACATTTTTGATTCTGAGCTCCGTGTTTGTGCAGCCAACTGGTGCTGTTTTTCCCATACATTTATTTCTGGTGGCACACCGCATTATCAGAGTGCAT
Organism: Acanthurus leucopareius; assembly: GCA_029814765.1. Classification (NCBI taxonomy): domain Eukaryota; kingdom Metazoa; phylum Chordata; class Actinopteri; order Acanthuriformes; family Acanthuridae; genus Acanthurus; species Acanthurus leucopareius. The sequence continues at coordinate 10,573,667 of JAQMCX010000053.1, read as the reverse complement.
GGCAGTGGTTTACCAAATGCAACTGGACATACTGCTGGAATATCTCGGGGTTCTTTAGTCAAATTATCTGGTTGAGTTGATTTACAGAGAGGGTTTGTAGAACATTTCACGGACAATAATTCGTCTGTATTTGCTGTTCTAGATAAAAACTATATTCACTGCAAGAGGAAATAAATTTCAGTAGTTGTCTGGTGACGTGAAAACATTTTGAATCCTCCTTAGCAGAGGAAGAAAAAATGTTCCTCACATCCAGTTTAGTACCATCTGACTGAAGATGAGGATATTCCAAGACAAAAAAACGTTTAAGTCTGTCCTCATCAGCTTTCTGCCCCTAAAATCAAAACGTTTCCCCTGATTTTAATGACAGGCAGATTGCTTGTATATAGTACTTTTCAAAAACAAGTTACAAAGTGCTTTGCAATGACACAATAACAATAAAAAATATGAAATAAACCAAAAATACAGAAAGCCTTTAATCAGTAATAAAACAAGTGAGTTAGGAATACTGAAGCACTGCAAAACCAAGTTCAGTGAAACAGTAAAAATTTAAATATTATTAAAAACAGAGGAATGACTAGTTCAAGAGAAAACAATTCTGAAGAAGTGCATTTTAAGCAAGATTTTTATGAAGAAACGGAGCCTGCATGATCCTCTCAGTCCACGGTCATGGTAACCTGACTCCCAATTGTTTCTGTCTTTTAGCTGTGACCTCAGAGTTACTAACAGACCTCCAGAGGATCTCCGGCTCTCACAGAGTTAGTAATTCAGTGATATAACTGAATGACTGTAGAGTAAGAACAATCAAGTGACTCTCTTCCAAACACAAAGACTCATGGGGACACCAACTTGGACAAGAGGAACGAGACAAGAAGTATAAACACTCTCTCACACACACTCATAAACATATACACTGACCTATCACTGATAAATACAAAGCACAATTCAGCCTGAGCATCACTGAGACATAAAGTTGTTGGAAGAAATCGCCGTGTGTAACAGGCAATTAAAGCTGGTTAAAAAGCCTTTCGGTCTCTTTAAAATGACTCCACACTTGTTTTTTTACTTTTCCAAACAAACACATAAGAGCAGCCCAGCTCAGTCCAAACAGACAGCCTGCGACTTCTGTCCGACACTCACCTCCAGAAACTTGTGAAACGCCGGCTTGGCCTCCTTGGCGATCCTCACAGCGTCTTTGGCGTTGAGAAAGTTGTCAATGTACGCTGAATACATGTTAGCTAGCGTCTCTTTGGAGAACTGAAGAAAAACAGAATACAACAGTTAATATGTGATGTGATAACAGCTTGCTTAAAATGTATCTGATGGGGTACATTTTTTCTTGAATATAACTTTTATGACCCAGGTAGAAACTGATACAGTTTGTGATGCTGTAGTTTGAAACACCACTGTGTCATAAACTAAAGGTAATTATTGTGTGAAAATAGTTGGCCTTTGGTTTGAGCCAAAGCAGAGGTGCTGGTAAGAGCTTTATACAGCTATTACAGGTATAACAACTGATTTGTTGACTGACAGAAAATAACAAGGCAACATTTTAAAATAATCTCCATTTTGGGGGGGGTGTTTATGAGGTATTTTTCAAGCAAAGTTGTTGGTACAGACTCACTGAATGTTTTTTTTAATGGATCTGGTTCTTTTCTCTGTTTGACATGATTCTAAAATTAATATCTCTGGCATTTTGACTGCTGATCAAACACAAAGTGGATCAAATGGACCAAAAAGTAAAATCACATAACTATACTGCAGCATTAAACTTATTAAAAACAACATACTCAACCAATAGAAAACATGTCACAAGCATATTTACTTTCTACCAACACAAAAACATCCTTCACTGACTCCTGGATGAGTATTTCTCAGGTAGATTGTTGCATAACATGAGTCAGTCAGGAAACAAACAAGCAGAGAAAACTCTTGCTACATTGCCATTTTGTTTCATTTTAAACTTACTACGTGTGCCCAACAGTTTACATTTAGCACCTGATAATAACAACAGAAGAGAGCTGCAATCAGAGAGATGTGCAAAGAAATCCTGGTGTTGGTGGCTTGCACGAGAGGAGAATATTTCTGTTCTTTCACTCCCTCAAACCTGCTTTCTTTCTCAAATAGAGTGAAGGGGACATAAAGAGAATTAGAGACTTAAAAAAAATTAAAAATACAGGAAGAAGTGACATGAACAAGGTTTGTTATAAGACATAAAGCACAAGTTGACGTCAGAGAGTAACCTGCTTTCTATCCGGTCATGGAATAACCTAACCTTCTTTTTAATCATCCATCTCCCAGTGTCCTCTCTTACCTCCATTTTCATAAGTCTTTAAGGACAGAGACATCATGTCTGAGGACACTGTGAGGATAAATCACAGCAGAGGACAGAAACGGCACAGAGAGGAGGAATATACTTTATTACTTCCTCATATAAAAGGTGAAACTTATCATTGTTCTCCAGCTGCTCTATTTTAGATTTTTCTTGAAATATATTATTGTCTGACCTGCAGCAGAAGCTGTTTAATCTTCAGGGAAGTGATGAAAGAGTGGCAGCTAGAGAGCAACAACAAATAAGCTTACTGCATTAATTAATGTTACATGTTTGTCTTTCAGGATGCAACATTTCCAGGTGTCTGGATACCTTCTGCATTGCCTGCCTTTAAACTATTATCTGTTAAATATACTGCCAAATTATGACATTTTTACTTTTTAGAACATGACTAACAAATTTTGACATTATTTTTAGCCTCTTATGTTATTGTTTCAATGGTTTTAACCCCAACCACCACTTTTTATAGAAGGTTTTGTAATGGAAAATAGTTGTGATTTTTATAATATCATCATCACCTCATTTTGTGAGCATTTGTCACCTTAGTTCTGTGAACCGTGTTAGTTGATAAAGATGACTGCACTGTAAGTTCCAGCATTTTATGGGTAAATAAAACGTATCCTAAACCTACTATTACTTTTTTCCATTGTGAGAAAAGATGAAGTTATTGGAGGCAAAATGTGATACGTTGTATTTCCTGATTATACAAGGAAGACTTAAATCCAAATAATTTTAACTAATCTAAATGCATATGTATTAGTTTTAACTTGAATAATGTTAAGTCTGATTTGGTGTATCAAAACATGCACACAAATAAAATAAATAAATAAATAAAAAACATACAACATATCTATTGCTGCATGCTAAAAGAAAAGACACATATCTGTCTGGACTGTGGGATAAATATCAATCTTGAAACCATCTGTTCTAACAAACTGCAGAGAGAATGACCAGGATTAGGTCCTCTCTGCCTTTTGGTTTAACAGCACATGCAGAATTAGTGTCCTGAAATGGCTACGTTTCGTTTTACTTTAGTTTATAAAAAGAAAGCGGTAATCAGAGTATGTATTTCCCGCACCACACGCAGTAACAGCACCGTAAATCCCCTGAATTCACCGCAGCCTGAACAAAACAAGTGCCCCGTGTGAGGCTCGAACTCACGACCTTCAGATTATGAGACTGACGCGCTGCCTACTGCGCCAACGAGGCTTGAAAGGGTACTTTTACTGGGTGCCTCAATTTGTTACTGTGGCAACAGACTTTCTGTAAGTCATTATATTATGCCAGTGCAACAGTTTACCAGTTAGCAACAATTTCTTACACAACTGTTGGTAAAAATGTAAGTGGTTACTACAAACAACTTGACAACTTGACAACTCATACATTCTTAAAATAAAGATCCTGAATAATTTAGGGACTGCAGTATACGTAGATAACAGTTAGTTTCTAGGGAACAGAGAGAGAACAGTGCATCCTAACCTTGGAGGTCAGAGATAGGATGAATAATCATTGGTAAATATTATAAATGAGTTTTTGCTAGTCTGTGCTACTCTGTGCAGCTGTTTCATAGTTGGAATTAGGCAGTGTTGTAAATCTGATATCTGATTGACAAATATTTATGTAACTAAGTAATTTATCACCCACTGATTTGGTAACACAGAGTTCTCCAGCCTGCTCTTACCTTTTACAGCTTGTACCATGTGAGACTGACGTGACTGACTTCTGATGTGTTCTTTAATCATTTGACCCCAAAAACAAGTGCCCCGTGTGAGGCTCGAACTCACGACCTTCAGATTATGAGACTGACGCGCTGCCTACTGCGCCAATGAGGCTTGAAAACACAATTATGATGGCTGACGAAATTTGTCTGTTTTTCATACAAAATAACTTTTGCTTTTTGTATATGTGTGGATTTCTAAAACATTTAGCCCATGTGAGATAAGAATAAAATGAGAATAAAACCTTTGACAGAATTGGGTAAGTGCCAGTTCACAGAGACAAAAGTCTGAAGGGAACACTACAACAAAGAAATGATAACATGGTGCATGTGGTTGTCTGTTTATTCAGCCTAGAATGTGTGTTAATGGATGAGTTTGAGGTATGGTGTCAAAGATTTAGACTGAATAGTTTATACAAGCAAGCAATTTGAGTAGGAGAGTGAATGGAGTACTTGGATTTTTCAACACCAGCTCTATGTTTCTTGTCTTTATCTAAATCTACCAACAGCCAATGCTGTGTGCACCTTGTGTTTCGGTCACTGTTTAGTTGTGTTATCATATCTTTAAAATAAATGCCGCGTGTGAGGCTCGAACTCACGACCTTCAGATTATGAGACTGACGCGCTGCCTACTGCGCCAACGAGGCATGAAAAAATATAAAAGGTGATTGATGAAATTTGTCAATGAGGCTGTCAGAGTTCCTGTCATGATAAAAGTTCAGCAATGACCATTTATCTTGACAGCTAATCCTCAACTATGGAAAGCAATCTTCATACATAGTCAGAGTTCTTATATTTTACATTTTTAATATGTCTTGTCTTTGTTAGCTTATAAGTTTATATTTGACAGAGTAGGGGTAGTAGGTTTTAGGAGAACAAATGACCAAGGCTACAACTACAACAGAAAAAATAATACAGTGCCTGCTGTTGTTTGCTAAGTGTTTATGATCAATGGAAAATGAGAAATAATAATACAATGCATGTGGTCTTCAGTTTAGTCAGTGGCAGGTGCAGAGCTGATGGTTTAATTGCAGAGGAGACTATAAATGTAGCGGGTCTTTTACAAATGATAGGCTGTATGGCGATGCATGACAGATCTGAAGGGAAAATTAGAGATGAAAGAGTGTAACACAGGAACGTATGGATCACATTGAATGAGGTGGGCTATTTCAAAACCATGGTGAGAGCTATGAATTTTACTAATAATTTGCTTGAACCTTAGTCAGTCAAAAGGTTTAGAAGTACAGACTAAACTAACAGAACAGCCTGCTTGACTCAGAGAGGCGAGGGCCTGATAAAGGGGGACATGAGCGAAGGAATCAACACCAATCAGGACAAACGAACACACGTTATTCAGTTAGACAATGACAATGTATGTTACTGGGCCGAAGGTGGGGCCCTTTGTAAGCATGGGCAGCCTCACCCTGTGGCCCACGCTGACTCAGCTGATGAAACCTCAAAACACCTGAGATAGAAGGTATTGAAAAAAAGTGAACTGTCATTGCTTGCTTATATTAAAGATGAAGTCTTAAAAACTCTGCAGTCTTAAGTAACATAATTTGCAAAATATGCACTAAATTATATTTTCTTCTACAGAAAAGATTTATGATAGAGAGTGAATACTCATATTAGTGTTAATCACCTGCCACTTGCAGCAGTGCTGTATTCTCTCCAGCTATGAAATCATATTTACAGTAAGCAGTGCAGTCTCAGTCTACTGCAATATATTTGCAGCATCAGTTAAGTTGAAGCAGCTGAAATTCATGGTTTAATCTTTATGTCTGTCACTTGTGTTCAAAAGTGTCTTAGGTAATCAACTGGAGTTTCTTTATGTTACTTTGCTTTTCAGGCATCAAAGACATTTTCAAAGCACATAGGAATAAAAAGTGAAGAAAAAAGTTTCATTTAATGTACAAGATTTTTGCAGGACATAATACACATATTTAAAGTTTAGAAGTAATGAAAGCATGTATATGAAGTTATAAGGCATAAGAGAGGCCTGTTGAGTAAAATTGCTGAACTGAAGGCAGAAATATGCAAATGAAAGTGACTACACTGCACCATCCTCCTCATTCACTTTAATTATTCTGTAAAATAACTCTCAAAACCCTTTTTTTTCTTCTTTCGGGGCTTAGTGGATACAGGTCAGTGACCTATTTTGCATTTAGTTTAACTTTTCCTTTAACTTCATTTATCCAGGGAGAGTCTTCTCCAGCACTGCCCTACTTGACATTCATAAACTTACTTTTTGCATGTTCACAACAGGGAGCTTCTGTTGACCACTGAGCCGCTCCATTGAAGCAGCTGGGGTTTAAATGCCTTGTGTTTGTCTCTGCTAGTTTAATGCCAATTCAGAGGATCAAACCGATGATCCTCTTCTCAAAAGGCCTTCCCCTCTCCCATTTAGGTCAATGCTACCCAAATTGATGTAAAATGCACTGCTGCAGCACTGATGAAAATGCAGGATCAACAACCTCAAGGTGTATAGGCTTAAAACTGGAAGCAAATGCTGACTTCTGAGGGACTTTTCATCTCAGCATCTAAGATTATTAGATTATTAGCCATCAGCTGTGAATGTATCTAGTTATAGAGCTGGCAAGCTGTGGATAGAAGCATTAGCTGATGTTTAACTCTTTTGAGAGTCGTCATTGAACTTTCTGAACTTCAGTATCACAAGTAAGTATTGCAGTATTCTGATAATGGTTGTATTTCTTCTTTCTAAATGTGAAATTATCCCAATCAGAACCCCACTCTCCCTTGTTACGTGAATTTTCACCTTGAGGTACTTGCAAGTTTTCTCACTTCCTAATTTGTGTTTATTCACCCCAAGCAGCCAAAATACAATTAAATAGGCAGGTAAAAATGGTGTGTGTGTGTGCGTGTCTGTGTTTGTGTTTTCAGTTCAGCCTCTGACTGAACTTAGCACTCACCAGACTTTGGTTCTTCCAGCTACTTCCTAATAGTCTTTTATTTTGCCCCTCTCCTCTCAGTTCATTCATTAAAAAGTATATTTACCCTCCAGTAAGCAAAGAAAAACTAATTAAAGTGCAGGTCAGCACTCTGCAGCTTGCTGCTGCAGAGAGGTTGAGCAGAAGAAAAATCTTTTTTTAATTATTAGTTTAAAAAATAAAGTCTGAGTTTTTGGCAAATGGATGACATATCTTGGTAACGGGGGGCTCAATCATACATTTTACTACATATCTTATAACTGAGGAAACAGTTGGGCTGAGGAAAGGAGGAGCTCAACATATGAAGGCCTTGGATTAAGCATAAGTCCGTCTTTCTGTCCAACAACATTGACAAAGAGCACTGTGCCACTTTAAAATACCATGCTAATCAAAGATGATGTTGTTAAGCTCCACCCTTAAATATCTTTGTGAGGCAAATGACACTCTCACATTGGCACATATTACTCACAAAAAGACACACTTTAAACCACAGACTACATGGGATTGATTAACCTAAAGACATACAAGCAACCAAAGACCCAAACTTAACAAAGATACAGAGTTAGAACAAAACCAAACAACACAAAATCCCATGCTGAGAGGCTTTCTCACAAGCAGCTCTCACTCCAGCAGCAGATCTGCTCTGATGCTTGTGCAGGAGCTTTTATTCAGCATTTTCCCTCTCAAGCTAGGTGCCCCTTGTTGGATCATTAAGATGTTGCACACCTCGGCAAAGCTAGAGGGGACAGGAGAAGAAAAAAAGGACAAAAATCACATCAAGCACATACAGCCATAAGAGATGTCCTTGAAAAATAGGATACATTTACTGTAGAGAAAATCTGAAATTTCTGCTGAGGAAAGTAGAAAAAATGCTGCCACATTGTCATTTAGCACAACAGCTAAAGCAGTGGACAAATTGACTTGCTTTATTTTCTTAATATTAATACTTTAACTGTATTTTGGGACAAATGATTTCTATTTAATTTGTCTGATTACAATCTTGTGCAGTTTAAATGTGGGGCAATAAAAGAGAGGGAGGGATATACAGTTAAAAGAACAATGCAGCTTATTAAACACTGAGAGTAATATGAATGATTTTTTCTTGGCCTGAGCCCAAACCGTTGCTGTAATAATACAACGGTAGGAAAGATTGATATTTTGTTGTTGTTCGCACCCCCGCAACAAACAAACTGGGCAACAACTGCTTGTGTTCATATTCCAATTATTTACAGCTAATTATTCATTCCCCTCTGGCTTGTAGTGCATTATGATTGGCACAAAATAAATACATACTGTAAATAAAGATGGTGAAATCCTTCTTGCAAGCAGTCACACTCAGCTAAAAGAGATGTATTGCTTGCCATTCCAAACGCTGGTGTCAGGCTGTTACTGCTATTTCACTCAGTGCACCTTCAGGCACTCTGAATGAAAGCACCCACTTACATTCACTTAGTGTGTATTACATTTTACAGTATATTTTTTTTATTCTAACAGTCAAGGCCTCGGGGTAAAGAATTTTTTGGCAAATTTTTCCCACTGAGGGGAATAAGTAATCATATCTTGCTGGTTTTCTTTGTGTGCAGGCAAAAAGGGAGAAGATTGGCATGTGTTAGTGCTGGAGAGAGAGAGAGAGAGAGAGAGAGAGAGAGAGAGAAAGAGACTGGTGGGCTTAGAGACAGAATGAAGGGTGGTGAAACACAAGTCATGTCTAAGTGGGAGAGAGATGGAGGGAGTGATACATATAAATGAATGAGGGTGAGAGTCAAGTCTATCTACATTGGGCTAAAGTACACTGCTGATTCAGCTGGATGATCAAACACTCTTCTCTTGCATGCATAGTTTCCCTTCTGTCTTTTCATCTCTAAGTCTCCCCAGTCATTCCTTTCTCTTTCTTTCCCTCCTCCCTTTTGTTCTTATTCTCTGTATCCCTGATTTTTTATGAATGCAAAGCTTATAGTGGGAAACAAATCAGCGTCCTTTAAAATTCAAAGCTGTAGGTTGCAGGGCAGAAACTCTAGAGGCCTTTTTGCTTTTGTGTCATTACTTAAATCAAAAATTAAAATACTTCATCTAATCTTATGTCATCTTTTAACATTCTGGACATGGAAAGAAATCACAGTTAAAAGTAAGATGGAAAGTCTTTCACTTGGTATCATTTGACTTTATTTTGATCAGGCAGTCCTCTCTTCTTATAAATAATATCTAGGTATCATCCATGGTTCCACCATTGATTTGGGGTGTTTTGATGTGTTTAACTTTAGAAACAATGCCATTCCACCATCTAAAATATCTCAGTAACTGATATCTATTTCATTGAGTACAGATAATCATGGTTTCCAGTGGATGAACTCGAAATATTTTGATTATCCTTCACCAGTCCAGAAAGGTCCTTTGGTGGTAATTGTATCTTGCTGCCTCTTATGATCCCCTGACCTTTTTATCTAGCGCCATCATCAGGTCAGATTGTCTAATACTTCGCCCTATAATCACATACCTGCAAAACTAATCATTTTCCTTCAGCCTCAGCTGTCTACTTATTTTGTTGCTAATTGGCAGGTATTAGCATGCAAACACACTAAACCTAGAAGATAAATATTATATGCTAATGTTTGGATAAAAAAGTGGCCAGACTCCTTGTCTTGATTTAATTTCTGCCCTGTTATTTATCTCTTTCTGGCTTTTCCACCTTTTCCTCAATCCAGTTCTTTCTTCTTTCTCTTTCCTCACATCTATTTTTCATTTATTCCATTACCTAACTGCACAACTCTTTCAACATCATCTTTCAGCTATGCCCCTTCCCTACATTCCTTCTCCCCTTCTCGAATCCATTTCTGCTTCATTCTTCTTCCCTTTTCTCTACTCATGCCTTCTTCTCTCTCTCTCACCTTCTCTACCTCTTTACCTCCTTCTCCCTCCCCTCCCATTGTTACACTCCATCCTCAATGCCTTTCATCCTCCATCCCTCCATCCCTCTGTGCTCTGCCACCACCCTCTTTCTTCTGTCCTCTAATCATTTCCCGTTTTTTAATTTCCCCGGCAGACAGCTCCAGTGCTGGTCCATTTAGTCACAGGCTTTTAATTAGGAGAAAGCAGATTAGGAAGGCCACTCTCTACCCTGCTAATGGTGTACATGCACACACGCATACGAACACACACTCACACACACACACATAGCCACCTATTCATGTGTACAGTACAGGAATGCATGGGCAATGTTATTTATTGTGAACTTCCATTTCACGGTTTCCTGTTTTTCCTAATGTAAACATACACATTTATGCACATATCCAGGCACCTAAGATGCTTTGAAATATTAATGTACCCACATACACACACTTTATCAAACAGTGGCCAAAGGGAACGTGCTTGTGTGACTATCCTTGTGGGGAACATTGCTGGCTCGAGCAATGTCATGTAATTATTAATATTTGAACTGCTTTCAGCTCCCTGTTGTTTTTTGTGCTGTTTGTGTTGTTGTAAGCAACCATATCAGTGTGAGGTCAGTGAGAATTTGAATGTATTTAGCCATAAAAATGTCTGTTTCTCTTATGCATGTGATGTCGTCTGAATAATTTAAGCAAATGCGGATCCATGAATTTTGATCCGTTATCTCTGTTACGGCAGGTCAGACCCACCGGAGCTCCCCCCCGACACAGCCGTTGAGTCATGCAGGGGCTTTAGATGATTTATAACAAAGTCTGTATGATCTAGTTTAAGCAGCAATATGGCAGATTGACAGGAGGAATAACAGCAGTTATTCACATTACAATATCATCTTCATGTGGAGGCTTAAAGTAATCCCACTTGATCGTGTAGACAGACAGGAGTAAAAGGAAGGAATTATGACTCATAGAAAGTGGTCTTTAATTGGTGTGTGGGAGGAACAAGGCCAATCACAGCTGCTATAACCTCCGCATTTAAATGAAACTGATAACGAATGCATAGCTCAAGTGTGAACAGAATGTGTCATATACTATAAATGTATAGATCGTGATGTTCAGAGTTCACTTTCGCAATTGTTAAAGGAGATAAATCTTTCTTTGAACGTTCGGAGGTTCAAAGTGTCAAACAGCAAAAGGAGAGAAAAAAATACATTAATTAAAATTATTCTTTTATATACTTTCAGTCAGGCAGATATGGCTGCTCTCGTCCACAGTCCCACTGTGCAGATAGCAAAACTCAAAACACATTAATCCAACTTGTACCAAAGGAGATTATCAAAGCTGACAAGAAAGTTTACTCTATATTCCATCTAATTGTGCATTCAGGCTGCAGCTACTGAGATAAAACTTCATTTTGATTTGATGAAATGTGTGTTGCTTGTTGCCAGCACCTGACAAAATTCAAACATAGCTTTCCAAGGAGGGAAATGTTTGCGTGTGTAACGCTGTGCATCTGTGTGTAAGCGATGATCTAAACATCCTAAGTTGCTCATCAAACTCTTATTAACTTCTAGTTTTCCAGCAGAGCGCATGTGTCCCAGTGTTTTCATGGGCCAGATTCGAAATGCCTTAAGCATATTAAGCATTTGCTGTGTGCATATTTATTCAGTGAACATGCACAAACATTAAATTTATGCACGTTTATTTGTGTGTGTTATTCATCGTAATGGTGGATTGAATAAACATGAATTTGTCCTTTCTTGTTTCTTGCCCTGCAGGCAGCTACTGTGGTACGCAACAGCTGTTCTTTCTGCAAGAGGACAACAAAGCCAGACTTGGTAGTGACATGCATCATGTTGTGACTTTCCAGTACGTGAGCCAAGTCCAAACTTCTTCTCTGAAAGTAGAAAATGTGGAAGCTGAAGAACAGGGCAGTTTGAGTTCATGCATTTAACCATCCTTTGTCTGCGCTTACCAGTTGTTTCTAAAAAAAACCCCTCAATTTTACTTGAGATACACTTTGCACTTTTCTCACTTCCACTGCTTCTCTGCTACTTGCCTTTCCTTTTGTTCTGTGTAAACACCCACACATGTACACCTTCAAACTCTAAATAACTGCTGCTGTTTATTATAACAGAGACTATGATTCACTTTTAGGGAGTGGCTGGCATTTTAACGACACAGAATAAGCTTCAGTTTTGTAGTTTGCTCATTAAATGACGACCTAGTGATGCCAGTAACACCACACAATGTGCCTCAACCTTCAGCACTGAGCCGACCGTGACTCCTCTCCTTCCATTTCATTTGTACTAAATGATTCTTAAACGTCACTGAGAAGAAAACATGATTGCTTCATTCTTTTAATGGACATAATGGTGTCATTTTCTTACATGCTAAGTTAGCTTTTCAGTCAAGTGGAGTAAATTGTTACAAGAACATGGCCATTTTCGTGTTCATAAGTGTTGCCTGGACATAATCTGTCCTTCTCTGCAGCAACATATTAAGTTCACCTTTCTCCTCTCCCTCTCCTCCTTTCTCTCCCTCTCTGTTCATTTTCAGATAATTAAGTGGTCCCACAGAGTAAGTTAGTGATGCATTAATTTGAGTTGGAGAGAAAGCGTCTGTCTGGCTTCTGCCTTGTAGGTTTGTACATTTCTCTGAGAATGCACTTATATATTTCTGTCAGTGTGCATGTACGCATCACTTGTGTGGTGTTTTGTGTGTCTGTGTGTGTGTGTGCGCGCAAGCCTGGTTGTCTTCCTGCTGATACGATATGCCCTCTGAAGCCAATAAAAGAGCAGCTATTATGAGAGCAGGGTTGGATCAACCCTGTTTTCACACACACACACGCACACACACACACCCACGCGCACACACACACACACACACACACACACAGACTCAGATATTAATTCCAGCTGCAGTGTTTCTGTCCAAACTGAAGTAATTCTCTCCGGGCCTGTTCTTTCCTTGCATCTTTCTTGCAGCCTTGAAGCCAAGCACAGCGTATCATTGACGAGCAGACTACCCTGTGTATTTCTGAGCATTTGTGCATATTTGTACTTTTTTAAAATTCAATGTCCATTTAATGAGCGCTGTTGGGTAACATAATTATAAAACAGCCAATAAATTAGTGAGGTCTGTGCTCCAAATTCTATCAATTTTGAGAAAATGTCACTGGTGAAATTACTCCATATTCCTCCACCTTGCTAAGCTCTCTATTTGAAAGATGTCAAGACATTTGAAACACTTGAATACACTCACTACATGCAAATTTTCACCCAAATAAACCATCTTTTTATATAGCCCTTCTGTTAGCCTCACAAAGCCAGACCTCGACTTATAAATTTACCTAATGAGATTTAAATGGTTTGGTTTACCCAAGTTCCATTAAATGAGCCACATTTGCTTGGTTTCTGTTAGTAGTAATAAGCCATGCAGATACATTGTTGGTTTATTTTAACATGTGAATAAGTAAGGTTTTTAAGTACAATCTTTGTCAAATCCATCACCACTTTACAACAAAAGAGGGAATTTTTTTCCAAACAAAAGTGGTTTCAATTTAGTTTGCTAACAGAGATGCTGGTTTATTAAATTTCCAAATAAGCTTCCATCTCTTGCTCTCCCACTGTATTTCTTTCTCTCTCTATATATATTTCTTTATTAACAGCAGGGACCTGTGAAAGATCAACAAGAGGTGTGAACATCATGTCAGGTGTGGAAAGTCCTGCTGATGGAGGAAGCTGACACGCTTCTTTTGCACAACCTTTATGTGACACCGGCCCCAGCTGCATCCAGGACCCTGACAGACCCCAGTACGAGGAGAAAAAATGACTTCATTAGACCACAGCTGCTTTTTTGTGTGTTTCTATTTAGCTGTTTTTTGTATGCTCATCGTTGCTGTGTGTGTAGTTATTTCTGAGAAGAAAAGCAGGTTTTGCAGCAGCAGAAGAGGAAAGTTAGTCAAAGAAGCTCATTAAGCTTCAGTTCACTCCAAAGCCAAGACCAACACTCTCCCCGTCTCTTCATCTCTATCTCTCCATCGGCTACAGCGCTGCTTTAATCAATCACTTACCTTCAGCCTCAGTCAGCCAGTCTGCCTCACACACACACACACACACACACACACACACACACACACACACACACACACACAAACACACACACACACACACACACACTCATAAAAACATTGAAATGTTACACTGTAAAGTAGTCAGCCTTGAAATTTGTAATGCAATTCTAAAAAAAAGTTTGTTAAGGTGCACACAAAGTTCATTAATATTCAAATACAAGTCCAACTAATGACACCAAAAATACTGACTTACATGCACACACATCCATGCCATCTCCTGTCTTTATGTGACTTCTCATAAAGGAAGAATGTGAAGTTTTTGAAGTGCCGTGCTGTCTGTGAATGTCAGTCTTCCTGCCTTCAATTCCTCAGGAAGGTCAGTGTTACCTTTGCAACAAGAAAACGGCCAAGGCTTTCTTTGTAGTTTTATCTGGCTGAAGTGTTAGTCATCACACACGTTCCCATGCAGTTACACAATTGTAAAGAACTGTGGAGGAAATTCACAGCTAAGTGCATGACCATGGACTGAGTCTGTCCTTGTTGAATGTGAGTTTTTGTGTGACATATTTGTGTGTGTGTCTTTGTGAGAGACGGAGAATGGTTTGGTGTTGAGTTCCTCTACAGGCCTCTGCCTTTCCCTCATGTGCACATGTTCATTTATACCATATATTTGTGTGTGTGAGCCATCATAACGAGACACCCCAGTGGATACATACTATACCTGCCAATCAACCCCCTCCCAACACAAACACACACATGCACGCACACACACACTGTTATACACAACTGTGGCTTTGCTCCACTTTTTTTACCACCTGTGTTGAATTGCTAGTGGCAGAGCTCTGTGCTGCTGATATGGCTAATGCTAATTCGTTGCTGCATTAGCAATAACACAATTCATGCTGATAGGCCTGTCACTCATTATTCAAGCCCAATTGGCCACTTTAAGCTTTGGTGAACTTGATTGCCTACAAAGCCCCTCCTGTGTGCAAGAGAACGAAGCATGCATGTTAATGCTGTGGCATATTGTTTTGCTTGTGTGTTCTTTATCCAAATAATGTAATTACATTAAATACACCATACATGCATCTGTATCCAGGGATAACATCTGTGTGTTAGTGTGAGTGTGTGCAGTTAAGAGCCAACAATTATTGCCTTGAAAGTTCCGTTCATTCTATAAACCTCTTATTTCACTTTAATTCTCTTTATTTTTAAATATTACAAGAGAATTTTGGAACAAATGAGGTAAAAAGAGACAGGCCATGCTGATGGAGTATTCATATACGTTGTTTAAAATAAATACATCACTTCATTGTATGAAGCTCACAGTAAAACATCCTGTAAATATAAACACTTGACAGCTAATGATACATCTATCAATTCATTAGATTTGGTTTGTGTTGTTAAGACTATTTCTAGTGAAGTGACTTCATCAGGTTCATGGTTTTATAAATCAACTGTGTGTTTATTTTTGACGGATAATTACAGCATAATATCTGGTGTTTTATTGCCCTTTTATTAATGAGAATGCTTATGTGTTTCAGCAGGTTCGTGCTGGTTTGATAGCAACACACTCCAGTGGTGTGTGTACAGTAAAAGAATGAGTGTGATAATTAGTGTTGCTCCCCAGCCAGTAAAACTAGAGCAGCAGTAAAACAACCTAATTGCCCTCACAGCCCCTTGAGATAAAGAGGTACAGAAGGTATGAGGGGATGGACAGAATGGAAGAATGAATGAAAGTAGGCCAATTAGCTAATAGAGATGTATTTGCTTTATAGTGGATGGAGCTGGACTGATTTACTACAACATGAGATGGAGCAAATTGTGATTTTACAGGAGTTGCATAACAGACACATTTTTGCTGCTGTTCTTTCATTATTGCTCACATTAGACGTTTCAACTTCATTGTTCCGCACATCCTCACAGGTGTTTTCACCTAATTTGACTAATTAGAGGAATTAAATTTAGGTATATGTTAAGGGCGTCTATGATGGGAATTAAAAAAGGTCACCCAGCTCCTTGTACTAAAAAGATTAACAAGTGTAAACCGAGTGGTGTCTGCCTTTAAGAACACAGCAAAAGTGGCAGAAGAGTGAGAGGATAATGATGATAACATTCATCATGTAACTCACACACGGTTCTGATTTTAGGTGTTGTTGGCAAATATAACTGGAAATGTAGCTTTAATCAAGCTCCAACAATAGTCATTTGAAAAACATGATTTTGTTTTTTTGTTCATTTCATGCATTTAATATTAAAATGAGCGGGTTAATACGAGCATAGCTTTCAGGACCTTAGAGGCTCTGGCCTGGTTTGCATTTAAACAAGGAAATATCTATTATTTTTCTGTTCAAGTGCAATGTGATCTTCCTCTGCACATCATCTCTTTGTGCTGCTGCAGCGTCATTCAAAAATGCCACTTTTGCCTATAAATGTATCACTGAATAACATAATTAATAGTCTGGGTGCAGGCAGTTTGACTGTCTTCATCTTGCAAGGTTTGACACTCACAGCTGAAACATGCAGACAAACTCGCATTAGCAAGAAAAAGCACATATGCATGCGTGTATGTGTGTGTGTGTGTGTGTGTGTGTGTGTGTGTGGTTACACATATAGTGCACGCCTAAAAAGTGAGAGACACACATGTGCGTCCTTGCATGTGCATGCATATGCAATGCTACGAATCATCTCTCATCTTGGATGTGTGTGTTAAGTGTGTGTGTGTGTGTCAGTGGATGTACCCAGGCCTCGGAGGTTCCCCCTGTCATGCATTCTGAAATTTGCCCCGCGGCTGTTCCACTGAACAGCTGCTCGCTCCTCAAAGGCTCTCTCTCTCGCTCTCTCTCTCTCTCTTTCTCTCTCTCTCTCTCCCTCTCTCTCTCTCTCCCTCTCTCTCTCTCGTCTTCTGCTCCCATTCCTCTCAAGACCAATCCCTCTGTTTCTGTCTGTTTCTCTTTTCTCTCCTCATATCTTATTTTGTCATCGGAGGTTCATGCTCGCGTACTTTCATCCAGCTCATGAGGGAATATACATTGACTTGCACCTGGCTTCACCTCTCAGACCTCATCACACCATACAACCCTCGACTCACTCTGTGCTCTGTAGATTCTTGTTGTTCAGCTATTCATGCAGAAAAATCTGCTAGTATGAGAACATTGAGGACAATATAGATTATAGATCCTCTTCTGATCCAGATTCTTTGCCTTTGGACACAACTTAGAACATTTGAAAAAGATGGGAATTTGACAAAATCATTGGTGAACTCAGACAACCATTTGACTTTGGCTTTAAACTTAGATAAATTAAATTAGATGAGGATGCAAATCCACATTCAAAACAATAGAAAAATGTATATAATTGCTTTATCTACATGGATGCAGAAACACCCTGTTGTCCAGGAAAGGCAACAAAACGCATGATCATGAAGTCAGTAGTTAAAAATTGAGAATAACCATCTTTTTTATGACTTAGATTTGTTATTCTCAGATTTTGGCTCTGAATCGCCTCTTTTTGGAAACTTTAATATAAAATTTTATACGCCTAATGAATGGATGTGTAACAGGGAATGTAATAATTCCCAAAAGCAGAAAGACACAATTAGAAACTAAGCTATATAATATTGACAGAAATTATGTTTTACAAATCAAGTATTGGGACAGTTTATGTTAAACACTCACTGAGCTGACTGAGAAACATATTTACACAAATCTTTAAAATGAAAGCAGGCACAAGATTCTTCACCCTGATTAAAATGTGACATTAAAAAAGAGATGTTGCAGTTATGGTTCACTGAGATGAATAAAGATCAATCTTTTATGAAACACATCAGTATCATGACAAAGAAACTAATACATACAAAAAAAGAAAATCAAAACAAAAAAAAATCTTACTGTGTGCTGAGGCAGAAAACTTTCAGCTTGAGTGTTAAACAGATGCTTATCTTCGAGTTTTATGAATCTAGTTCATAAATGTACAGAAGCAAGAGGAGAAGAAGAGAGACTGGCAGGAAATGAAATAAAAAAACTGGGGTTTGTGCTGCACAAACACACACATACATTCAAACACCACGGCTAGCTGTCTTATGGCTAATGTGAGTGCAGCGGGTGCATTGGCTGTTTGAAGAAAGCTGACTCAGACGGCACAAACAGAAAACAGTCAGATGTGCAAATGACAGCAGGTTTTCTTTATGAACCTTGAATTTTCTTCGTGCATGTTGCCTTTTTTTTGTTATCTTACATTTTACATACTTTTTACGTCGTTTTCAATATAACAGGTGAGGAATATTTAAGGCTGAACTCTGAATTTACAGTCAGTCCTCTGTCTCCATTACCTCTCTCTGTTTCTTCCTGTCAGTATTTCCCACTGTCCCCCTCTGCTGCTCCACTTCAACTTTTCAATTAGAGGAGAAATGGAACCGAAACATGACAATGAGGCATTTTTTCTATTTCTGCCGGCCAAATAGTAGCAGGCTATTGAATACTGGATGAGAGGATAGAATAAAGTGGAGAAGCAGGCGAGCTAGTGGCTGCTATGAGATGGAAGTGACACGCTCTTCTCTCCTGTGTGGTACGAAACAGAGACGCACTATTGTTCATCCGCTGTGTGTCCCTCCATTTTTCATTATATCTAACACTACACTCTGTCTTTCATCATAGCTACCCTCTTAAATCTCTTTTTCCTGTCCATCTCTCCTTCTAATCTCACTCTGACTCTGTGTTTCTGACAAACTCTTTTCCCATCTACACCCTCCCCTCAATGGGCTCTTTAGATTTTTAATGAGCCTATATTTAGCTTTGCTGGATAGGAGGAATTTTCTGAAGCATTTTTACCCTTAACAGCATTTCTCCTGTCACCTTGGACATTATTTCCCATCTGCCACATTAGGTTATGTCTTATATATACCTTGTGCCACTCCCTCTATCTGTCTGTCTTCTCTTCCAAGAGATTCATTATGACATTTTAGATGCATTAGGAAGGAACCTGGGAGCCAAATACGCTTGTTTTCAAATAATAACCTGTTTTTTCCATTAGGAGGCTTCTCCTGCTCCCATATTTTGTGGTGTGTGTATGTGTGTGCGTGTGTATGTGGATTATCTGCTTGCATGAAATGCCAGCATCCCTACCTCAAATGTCCAGCAGTGATTTCACCGGCATTAAAAAGAGGGGAGCAGAAGGCTGCATGGTGATGTTTGGGAGCCTCTCTCAGCCAAAGAGCATGACATGAGTTTTATGTGGTGGAAAACTTGAAAACAATTTTCATCAATCCTCTGCAGAGAGCCCGAATGCTGCAGCTTACATAACAGAAAACATTCCTAAGGCCATGGGGAAAGTTTTATTTTTCTGGGCTCTGAGAAACTTTCACAAATGTAAAAATAATTCATATTTTAAAGGGGTGTAGTACAAAGAGTGTTAATTTATCTTGTATCATCTTTGAGGCTCTCTTTCACTATTATTTAACAAGTGTCTTTTACAACTAAAATGACAGCTTGAGGAGGAAATTCACTGTGCATGTTTTAATTGTGGGATCGCAAATTGCTGTGAGGTAAAGTTTAAAAAAAAATAGCATTGGCTGACTGAGTAAATTATCCATAACCAATCACAGTAGAGCAGCTTTAGCCCTACTTTGTGCCAAGCATCAATGACTGTGTTAGATAGGTGAGTCCCAAACTTTAAATCCAGTGTCTTTATTTACCTTCCTTCCCGCCTGTGTGCTCTCAGTCTCACTGCGCTCAGTCAGACATGTCTGATCCTCAGTTTTCAGTTTGAATCTTTTCTGTTGACTTTGTTTACACTGTTGGATAATAATCATGTTGGCTGGCAACTGGTATTTTTTATTGTTATGAAATTAAGACAATATCTGTCAACTTAAGGAGGGATACCAATTTTGTTCAGTGGCTTTAAAAAATAACACTGAAAAAGGAATACACAGATTGATTATGAGCAACTGGAAGAAATATACACACTTGACCTACTACTGTAATTTGCAGCACAGTTTTTTGTGACCTACTTGACTGGTTCATTTTCACTTTACACAGGGCTACTTTTTCCTCATGACTTTGTGTAACCATTGGGTGTTTCAAAAACAGAAAAATGGCAAAAATTTAAGACAAGCAACTCCAGCTGCAACAACACTCGTTTTTTTTCATCACAATCCAATACAGGACTGTTGAAATTGACCTACAGTGCTGCTTAGAAGACAGTAAGAAAATAAATTGCATGTTATCTGAAATAATTGAATGCAGTTGTGAAGACATCTGTTTCTAGGATTTGATCTGATTTTTGGAGCATGACAGAAGGTTAACATGAGAACAGATGATAGAAACCTTTCTTCTTTTACTCTCTTTCTGAACATGGATAATGCGTCATATGATGTGAAGTATTCAGGCACAAAAACTGGAAAATATTGCAGGATTCGAAGGATAATATTCCTTAAAAACACGACTCCCTGGACATTTTTAACAAAGGCTGCGTCGCCCTCAGACAAAAAGTCACGACCCCATAACGGAAACTGTTGCCACTCAAGGTACGCAGGTTCCTCTGGCACACACATGCAGACAAATTAGTGCTGGGCTGAAGCTGAAGTAAAACACAATAGCAGGAAACACACACACACACATGGACACAGACACACGCACACACACGCACACTATAATGAACCTGTGGAAAAGAGATCGTAAACGCATAAATGCTCAAGAGAGAACAAACATGCTTTGGTAGGAAAAGACACAACCCAAACGACAGATACACACACACACACCCACACACACACACACAGGGCTTTCCTCAGCTGTTCAAACTGTTATCCAGTGCTGATGCACAATCATTGCTGTGTTTTAAAGCATTATGTGCAGTCAAAAAACACTTCTATTGTTACCACTAGATACTATATGTACACGTCTTATTCATGTCTGACCGTTTTCTCCGTCCTTTTCTTTCCTTTACTTATGAAAAACTTCACTCCTCTTAGCTCTTTTAGTTCTCCTTTCACCTTAAGCTCACCTTTTCTTTCCTCACCTCCGTTAGACGCCTACTTGTGACAAAAGAAAGACGACCTGTGAGATGCTGCAGGCACAGAAAGTTTCAGTTTCTCCAAAGAATCTTTCAAAATATTTTTTTTTCTGTTATTTAACCTTGTTTCCTGATTGGTTCCTGTCTGTTTCATAAATAACCTTTTTCTTTTGTTATTCCTTGACCTCTACTACACACATGTTTTCCGTGTAAAGCTGTTTTCTCTACCTCTCACCTTCCCTCTCATGTGTTTTGTAATTCATGAATTCATTGTATCGTCACGTTTTTTCAAATGTTTTTCATCTCTGCTAACAACAACCAAATTCTTCCAACAAGAGAAAATAATCAGTTAGCCAGTCTTACACATTTGAGTTGTAAAATAAAAGAGTTTCTATTAATTAAATGTGAGGAAAAAATTACCAATGGTCAACTGACAAATAACAGTTTTACCACCTTTTAGCTTAATGTGGTGAATGAATTGTTCTGAATTTAATCTTCCGTGTTATTCCATCACAGCTGTACATTTCACAGCACTCTTATGTGACTACTGTCCTTTTTTATGAGGCTCTGTACTCACTTTGTTGCAGTCATGTCTTTCATGTTATGTTTTTTTTTTTTCCTGTCTGAAGTCAAGGACAGACGCTGACCTCGAACACTCGTCTACACATGCACACACTTATATGCACACACCTTAAATCAGGAAAGGGATGGGTTCCTCTTGTAATATATCATCTTGCTGCATGACTGTGTGTGTCTGCATGATGTGGGCCAAACTGTGGGCATGCATGCGTGTATTCCTGAGTGTGAGCTTGTGATAGAGGATGATAGCAGGTGATCAGGAAACAGGGAACTCCAGGAAATTCCTCGGGGCATGGGAGAGAGCATCCGCAGGAATGTGCAAACACGACAGATACATTCAGGAGAATGAATGCGTGCACATTCAAACACAAATCAAGGTACTTATGCAGATTCACAGCTGGTTGGTTTTCAGCAGGAACCCTTCGTAATTATGCTTTTTTCTTGTGCGCTGTAGTGCAATATTAGTTTTCCCTTCATGTGTAGCACTGCAGAAACATCAAACCCAAATGCAGAGTTAATCTTAAAAGTAAATAGAACCACAGTCTTTTAAACCAGATGCAACGTCTCCTCAATTTTAGAATTTTAAAGTTTTTCATACCTGATAATCATTATGTTATTTGAAATCCAGGGTTACATTTTGTTGGGTGATTCTGCTGCAAAGTGTCAAACAAGTTACCTACATTAATGCAAACTCAAATTTTCGAAATGAAATGTTCATGCAGGAGGTATATATTTGCTCATGTATGTCTTAATGTGAATATTTTCTAGTCATTCCAAGCTGTACAGCACCTGTAGACAAATGCTCGAAAAAAGAGACTGAAAGAAAATGTGAAAATGAGACTGTTTGAGCTCGACACACAACGTTCTGCCTCTTTTCACAGCAGCTGGAGAGCGAGCCTGTCAGCTATTTGTGGCAGAAAGGCAACAGCTATCACTACAAGCAAAGAATTCACCTCACTTTGAAACTGAATTCCCTTGCTTGGTATCTTGGTGAGAGAGTGCAGACTGACTGAAGAAAATTAACTACTTCAAGGCGCTTTGCTTCTGCTCACACAGGCAGGAAATATTTTGTTGATAATGAAATCATCTTTGAGATTCACAATATTTTTTTTTTTACAATTTAATTTAACACAGAATATTGTGCAAAAACATGTCCTAATGCCTCTATTTATCACGGGATTTTTTTTGTTCCTTTCCTTTTGCAAACTCATGAATTTTAGATAACATTTTTAAACCATATAACTCAAGCTGCGCTCAGTTGTTCTTGAGCTCTGCTGATTTATTGTCATGGTTTTATCTCATAGTTTTTATTTTTAGGTAATTCAAATTTTAGGTGTAGAATTTTTTCTTTCTCCCTGCAAGGATTTACCAACAACAAATCTATAAAAGAATCACTAAAGAATCAGAGGAAGCTTAGTGAAAAGTCTATCAATAAAATGCCACCACACACATTCTCAGCTTGTGACTCTACAAAAGAGCAGCAGTCAGACTTAATCTGAACCTTACACAAAAAACCTCAAATCATGGATGCAATTCTTTAACATTCATTTGAATAAAAATGCCTTCAAGCTCTGTGGTCAAATGCTTTCTGACAACGCTGCCATCTCCTAATGATCAAATGACCACACTGACAGGTGTAACAGGAATAATAATGAGCAGGAGATAGAGTGATGTAATGGGTCGGGGTGCTGAACTTACCTGCTGTCTGCTAGAGAAGGAGAATACTGATGAGCGTGAAACAGACGGATGGTGAGCAGGAAGGAGAGAAAGGGAGGAAGAGACAGGGAGTCAGGAGTAGATGAAAGAAAGCAGGGGGCGGTAATGGTGGTGGTGAAAGGGAGATAAATGGTATGAGAAAGTTAATAACAAGCATTGTGGTTCCTCAGCTCTGAGAGGAGGGAATGGTTGAAGAGAGGAGAAATGAGAAGGGAGAGGGGAGAAGAGGAAAATGGCTGAAATGTGCTTTTTTTTACCTCAGAGGTCTTCCACTGTCATGGAGGAAAGAAGTGAAACAAATAAGATGAGAGACACAGATACCTCACCTTTTTTGATATGAAATAATAAAAAAGCAAGCACAGAGGCCAAAAAATAATAACATTCATGAAAACTAATCACACCCACAAGATCACGCTGGAAGAACAGCTGTACAACGAGAAATACAGAGCAGAGAAGAAACGCAAAACCAACAAAGAAGGAATATTGCAGTGAACAAATGTCAAGTGTCTGCACTGCTGTGTCTATTCCTGCTTGTGCATGTTATCATAAAGAGAGAACGGTGTATTAGTCATTAAAAAATGGTATGTTAACATAAGATGTGGGCATCTTTCATCCTACTGATTTAATTAGAACTCTGTTACAAAGTGACAAGTTAAATACAGGAATAGTTTTCTCTCTGGTCTTTGAGTTCACCAAGTTATTTACTAAGTTTTAGTAGAACAGTTCAATAGGATACCTTTAAATACAACACAACACAGGTGAGCTCATAAAGACACAAAACATCTATCTATCTATCTATCTATCTATCTATCTATCTATCTATCTATCTATCTATCTATCTATCTATCTATCTA
>JAQMCX010000053.1:10533048-10549459 GCA_029814765.1 Acanthurus leucopareius | reverse complement strand
GCCCCGTGTGAGGCTCGAACTCACGACCTTCAGATTATGAGACTGACGCGCTGCCTACTGCGCCAACGAGGCCTGAATCCGATAGTGCTGCTGTAGCTTTAAGACCAGACGCGCAGAGTGAGGGAGGGGGGAGTACAGCGGAGCATGCGAGGGGGAAAGGAGCGGGGGAGGGAGGCTCAGACTGAGCAGCCGACAAACTACTTCTGCTTGAATTACACGGGAAAAAACGCTTCAAATCTCATGTACTTTCTCTGTTTAGGAAAACACACAAATAGCAACATATAAAACATTCTGTACTGGTGGATCAGTGAATTCATCGTTAGAGGAATGAAGTGCTGTAAAATGAGGTAATCTAATACTTTCGTCCCACAGTTTTTTCTTAACCGGCCTTATCAGCCTGTGATTCATTTAGCGGTTTCCTGCGTTTCCCACACTGAGCCTGTGCGACAGTTTGTGTCTCTAGTGAAACTGTTTCATTCATGCTGTGAGCTGCTGTGCGACACAACAAGAGCATTAACATAGAAAGAAAGCGAGGGGGGTTTTTTTTCTCCAAACCTGAATAAAAAAACAAAGCCTTTAGCTACACTGCATTTTAAGTCTTATGAAACAAAAAAGAACTTTTTCTTCATCTGTGATGAATTTCTGACCTAATTCTTGCTTAATGTTTGCGTAAAACAGTCTGGAGAAGAAGTCCTTAAGTCCTCAAAGTCTGGATCATGCATGTTTTAGAAGAGGACTGTTTTTCAGAACCTACGCTGAGAGTCACCCTCGGGTCATGGGAAATTCTAAAGGGTTTGTCAAGAGGTCACCGCCGGGAAAACAAAATATTAAACTAGTGTTGCCAACTTTGAACCATTCCTCTATAAAACAGCTTCCCTTCCCAGTTTGCCCTGCTGTCAGTAACACTTTTTAAAAGGCTGTTTATTCTTCCAAGCTGTGTTCCACAGTAAAATAATTTTTACATCATGTCTTCAACACAGAAGATCAGACAAGTTAAATTTGTAATTCACTTTTTCATGATAGAATTGTAACAGCATTTGAATGAATCACTATTTAAATTCCAAAAAGACTTTATTGTCTGGACTTCTATTATTATCAAAAGCAGAAGAGGACAGATGTGACTTTTTCTCATCTTTACTCACTGATTGGATGAGGATGTGTCCAATGATCTGTCTATCGTGCCACTGGCCGACGCAGCTGGCGACCTGCTCCAGGAAGTGCTCGTGGTGCTCCAGGATCTCTGGGATCTGATAAAACATCTCATCCACCAGCAGAGGGTCCACGATGGAGCCGCTGTCCGGCTGTTTGAGAGGACGCATGTAGCCCTGAGGAGAGAAAGAACAAGTTAACTAATGACTAGATCATTTAAAAAGGTGCACATGAACTGTGTGTGGCTGTCAGGGAAATTTGTTTGACAGTTTTTTACCTTTAAAAAAAACTTTGAGAACTGAATAAAAGTAACTAAGTGTAATAATCTTTTGTGGTATTCAATGAAATATATGAGTGAACAAGCCACAGTAGTGTAAATGAGTTAATGTTTTTCTTGTAATGTGACCACAAACACCTGCAGCAGTGACGCTGAGAGGTTTGAGAAAAATAGTTTATTTGATACTGTCGCTAAATCCAGAGGGGCAAAGTACTTCCTACCGATTGTGTTACAGACACCAACCTGAGGCACCGAGGGAAAAAATTTTTTGATGCAGGTAGCACCAAAAGTTGAGCCATATTTCATATATATATGTGTATATATATATATATATATATATATATATATACACATATACACGCACAGAAATATATATATAAATTTAATACATTTAAAGTTTGTCTGCTGCAAATAATTTCATGCTTTTCTGTCTTTTCTATTCTATCTTTCTTTTCTATTCTCCTCCTTAAAATTAGACTTCCTTTTCTTCTGAGGGTAACCCCATATACAGTCAAAATAGCTTTGTAGTGCAGACTCAGACACATGTGCAGACACAGACCCCCCCTCCCTACACACACACACACACACACACAGCTATCCATAAAAGCTTAGAGAACTTGGAGATTTAATGCACTGTCTAAAATGGACTCAGACAGATGTGACCCCGAGGCTCCAGAAGCTGCAAAGTCCAGTCAGCTGTGCGAGGCTCACTGTCTGACTCCATGACACGTTTGATGAGTAATCCAATCTGCCACCTCAAACATTTGAGAAATCTTTAAAGCAGCAGTGATTCAGCCTGTACTTCCTGGAAAAATGTTACCTAAGAAATCATTATCTCACAGGGAAGAATCAGGTTGTGGTGGAGCCTCTCTGTTTTATTCAAATCAACATCAGTTCTTCTTTTCTTTTCCAGTATAAAAGTGTCATTAATTGTCCAGAAACTAAAATAAAAAATGCTGAAAATGAGTAATGGACTGAGAAGTTTTAATGAACTAAGGCTCTAACAAAAATAGTAAGCTAATGACGGATCTGTGAGAAGGTAGCTTTACATAAAGCTACTCTTCGGGTGTAAAATATCTTAGCTCATCTTTAAATCGACAGCACACGAAAGTTGGGAGTCAGGTGTGTTTTGTTTTCCGTATCAAATTGCATCGATACAGCTGTGATGGTTTTTTTTTTTTTTTCCACAGCAGCGAGAGGAGAGTATCAAATCAGGAAGGTGACAAAAAGAGGAGCATGTGTGCGCACTATGTAGGTCATGATTATTATTTACACACAGTACAAACTGATGATGTACGTGTTGCTCCAGTCTACCTTTGTGACGAGAACAGAGAGTACAGTTTTGTACAGAGATGCTTTCTATCAGATGTTAAATGGTGAACGATTTGGTCTTCTGTGGTCTTTTTCTGTGTTTGGGTGGATAAAAATGATCTTGGGCAGGTTCTGATAACTTGTGCAAAGAAAAGTTAGGCTTCTTTTCAATAAATTATCCCATCCTTTTCTTCCAGTTACATGATTTAGACCATCCAGGTGTCTGGTCCCACCTCAGCTGATGAGACTGTGCAACAAAAAATTGAGTCTATTCACAGAAACTTGACAGAAAGTGCAAAGAGTCGGATTTCAACTTTGGACAGCAGTGCTGTGAGGCTGTCTCAGCTGAACCACATCTGACACCCTCCTTCAGGGATCTGCACTTTCACTGCAGTCACCGTGGTAACACTCACTTTTCCTGTGTCGCCATGGGAACACATCCCAGGATTATTCACTTTGTGGCCACACACACACACACACACACACACACACACACACACACACAGAGGAATACATGCCCAGGGAGAAGCACAGAAAAGTCAGTGAGCGTGCGTGTGGGTGTGGGTGTATGTGTATGCACATTCACACACACACATGCACGCACACACGCACATGCACGCACACACACGCACACACACACACACATTTTATAAAAATGCACACACACATATGTATGCAAGCACACTGAGTGTTCGCCCACACATGGCGGATGGTGACAGGTTACACAACCAGGTGATCACAGGTAGGGAGGGTGAGAAGTGTGTGTGAATGTGACAGAGAGTGATGTGGGTGAGTTTTGTGGGTAAAGGTTAGTCAGCTGCTGGAACAGAGACAGTGGTAAGATATAGGTCAGTGTGTGTGTGTGTGGACGGATAGTGCTGAGGACAGTGAGATGTGATGGGGTTAGCAGATTAGCCTGACAGGATGAATGACAATAAGTGGATTACATAACTACTTTGTTGCGTACATTTGTTATTCACATTCTCAACAATATGAGATTCCACATTGCTGTGTTTCTTTCTGTTTGTGTGTGTGTGTGTGTGCAATGACAAACACACAGTAAGACTGAGTGTGTTTATCAGCAAATGATACTCAATTATTAGACCAGAGATGAATGAATACAGTAAGAATATCTGCAGTTAACTGTGTGTATGTGCATCTCTGTAAATATCTAGTTGTGCTTGTGTGTATGTGTGTGTGTGTGTGTGTGTGTTACCTGAATAAGAGTGCGCAGTGACTCCACATATGACTGCTCCATGTCCAGGAGGGTCATCATCACATGTTTCCTCATGTCCTGTGATGAAAGTAAGAACAGGAGTAGAAAAAGAGCAGAAGAAGAAGAAGGTGGTAGCGGTAGAAGAAGAAGAAGAAAAAGAAAAAGAAGAAGAAGAAGAATGAAAAGAATTACAAGTAGTTGAAGTAGAACAAGTTGAAGAAAAAGTAGTAGAAGTAAAAGAAAAAAGAGGTAGTAGAAGAACAAATACAAGTAAAAGAAGTAGTAGAAGCAGTAAAAGAGGAAGAAAAAAGCAAAATTAGAAGTAGTAGAAAAAGAAGTAGAACAACAAGTAGGAGAAAAGTCGAAGTAAGAGAAGAAGTAGTAGAAGAAGAAGAAGAGGAAAAACAAAATGGAGAAGAAGGTCAATTATCACTTTATTTTGATTGCGTTTCTCTCTCATTTTCATGTTTATACTGTGATCAGTTATTTACACACAAAACCTGACAGGAACATTTTGTTTTGGGCCTGAGTCTTTCCTGCACAATATTTTCTGTCAATATAAAACACTTTTGACTGGGCAGAACAGTACATTTTTCAAATGTTATTAAAATATTAATGAGTCATAAGTGTATCCAGTTTGGAGTAAGGTCTAATTGGAAGCTTTTGTAACCTTTTTGTAATGACTGTGACCCTGAAAGCCTCAAAGCTCTGACTGTGTTCAAAAAAGTGCTGTCATTCGGCTCTTCCTTTAATCAACTATCTCCATAAAAATGGTGTGGAAACCTCTCAGATTTACAAGACACAAGGACTAAAAATGAGACAAGTTTCTCTCCCTCTCTGCCTCCGCCTCTGCCAACAGTTTGCAACATCTCACCAAACTCCTAAATGCTGTTTATCATGTATATCCAGCATGAATTAATAAAGAAACCACATATACATCAATCTCAGTGAAACTTTGAGCTCCATTAAATTTAGGATCTCAAGGCTTCCAGACATTCAGATTACACTGAAAAGCTGTAAACTCTACTTTTAACTTTACTTTGAAAGGAAACTAGTTCTGCTTTTAGTCAAGTTGCAGTTTCTGACCCCTAAAACTGAAACTGTGACTGGTATCAATATTATGACTATGGATGGAAATGACTGATGCTACTGATGTTAAAACAACAGTTAATTGTGCAACAGACTCCTAGCAGTCTATGAAAGCAAGATAACAAGACAGTGCAATGAAGTATGAGCAAACAAGTGAAGCATTACTGGAACTTGACTTTATATGGTGTTTTTTTTCAGTGATGATAGGCACTAAAGTGAAAAATAACTTTGAAAACACTCAGAAGTTTCGTCTTGTCTTACTGGCATTTTAAATTCTTCTATTTCAGCTTCTGCATGTTTCACTTCCAACAAAACACAAACACACACTCACAGGGACCGGATTAGAGGTCACCGAGGCCAGGATGTCCACAGAAGCAAAGCATGACTCAGCAGTTCACTTAAACAATGACTCATGGTTTATGGGCGCATGTGAATGAGCTGCTCCGAGTCGCAGCAGATACAACCTCCACACACACACAAGTAACAGAAACAAAGACTGAAGAGATGAACAGAAAGAATGTTTCTCTAACTTCAACAAATAGTCACATTTAGGTCAAATTACATTTCAATGGAATAAAATGGGAAACTTCTTAAATTAAATAAATAAATAACAGTTTCAAAAACACAGTTTTCTGCAAACTTTCCTTCCAAGATGTAATGAAAACGATTCAAAGAAGCAAAAAAGAAGAAATCCAATACTTTTCTCTCTGTGGCCATAAAGTGATAAAGTCTCTCCTGGCACCTGAGACAAGCCATGTGTGTGTGAGTGTGTGTGTGACACATAGAGAGAGAAGTAAGAGAATAACAATGAGAGGATTATGATTATGGAACAAGTCAGACATATTATCTCAGGGGTCTCTGGGGAGACTCCCAAAATACTCTGGTACCAAACATGACTTATAAATATCAGCTGGAGCCACAGGCAAAACCCTATGGTGCATATAGTGAAACCACAATGTCTCTCTCTCTCTCTCTCTCTCTCTCTCTTGTCTTTTACATTCACACACATACTCACACTCACACACTCAGAGGTCACAAAAATATACAGAGGAGGATTTTTCCCCTGCTGCACACTTCAAGTACCACTGCGCCCTATAAATAACTGCAACAATGACTTCCCAGAAAGGCTGTGTTTAGTGTTTGGCATCTGATGGGATCCCAGGGGCGCTGTGGGGTTCCACCAGAGGGTGAAAGGTGGTGTGTGTCACTATGTGTGTGAGAGTGAGTGTTCATGAAAGTATGGGAGTAAAACTTCTAAAACGGGTCAAAAAATGTTCAGGAAAGCAGCACTTGTTTCTTAAACGTTAGGTTGACTCTTACATGCCAACCGTGTGACGCGTCTCTTTTTTGTCACATGCTTTTTCTGAGGTTCAACACTCTTCCTCCTTCCCAGAGTGAGGGATTCAGCTCAAGTGTACTCTGCCCTGATATATAAACAAACACAATGGGTTGGAGTAAATACAGGGCTGCACATGGCTGAAGGAAGAAACACACAACACCACAGTAATTATCCGTTTATGTTCCCCAATTGCTTTCCAAAATGGGACACTGGTCTACTCAGATACATGATGTTCACAGCAGCAAGCAACAAGACACTGAGTCTGAATCCCCGTCTCAGTACTTAATTTGCAAATCATGAGGTCCTGGAACAGAGAGAGGGGGCTTTTCCAGCATGTCACAGGGAGAAAAAAGGCATGAGAAGGAATCAAAAGTAAACAGTTCCTGGACAACGCTGAGCTGCTTGTGCTTAAAACTGCACAACACTTTGACAATGTTGCATCAAGATAAGACAAAAAGCTAAAAAGTCTTTTAATACTTCAACATCAACTTCATAATCAAAGAAATGGGTACCGACAGGTAGCTTTGGAAATATAAGAGGGCCACAGAGACACACTGCTATAATAATATTCTTATGTTTTGCCACTGAAAATGGATAACATGTGTAGCCGCAGTTGAACATTGGGCTCAGCAGCGCTGTGACTGCACCAAGAGGAGCTTTTTCACCGCAGCAAACAATTGGAAGTAATGGGTTTCACAGTGTAGGCACGCTGTTGCCATACTGTTAAAAATAAACAAATCACTGACTGGGTACATGTATTATAATAAGCATTACTGCACCGGGAGCTGCAACTACAGTAACTGATGTTGTTTCAGTGCTACACAAACACACAAACACCGCACTGCAAACAGGAACACAGCTGCCTCTGCATGAATGTCTCCTTCTAATTAAACTTAATTTAAGATGATCAAACTAACAAATGCAAATCCACCGCTTTGTTTTCACGGCCGCCCAATTAGAATCATAATTGCAATGTCAACCTCACATAAACAAATAAAGGTCTCAAATGGACTATTTCTCCGCGGGTCGTGTAAAGCACGTGCATGGCGAAGGAGCCACTGTAATCCTCAGAGAGCTGTTGAGTTGATGGAGATGCTGAGGTTATGAGCCGACGACACGCCAAGACGGGGAACAACACGTGTGTGTGTCAGTGCAGCAAAACAAGGGAACTTCCCCGAAGACAGGAATGTTCGTCTGATCCATGCTGGTCATTTTGATTAGATTATACACACACACACACACACACACACATCAGAACATGGTGAAATAATGCTAGGAATGCTAGTTTCATTTTGCTAGCAGGGTTACCATAGTAACCCCAGCTGAGAGGATGAATGATGACGGGAGAGGCCGGTCTCTCACAGCACAGCTGAGGTCAGAAAACTCTCAGTGGAGACTCAGACCAGTAAGATCAACTGGATCCAGTGAAAGACAACAACACTGTCAGTTGTGATGCTAATATGACGCAGCATGAGTCACTCTGTGATGTTTCATTGTCCTCCTGTCCAACATACAAGAGTAACTGAGTCATTTCTTAAGAGCCAGATATTTTAAGCTTCCTTAAAAGATAATTTAGCACTATTTAATTCGTTACAACTCGAATCTTATTTCAATAATGTCAAGAAAAGGCAAGAAATTAGCAACTAATGTAGGTCAAATGTTTCAGGAGCAAAGCGTGAGCTCACCCAAATGCTGGATAACAAGATAACAGCTACTGTAAAGAGCTTGTGAGTCAAATTTAAGCCTGAAAAATGGTCTGTAAACTGTGATGGATATATTCAACGGGGAGTCTGGGGAATAATTTGTAGCGTTCTTTCCTGATAAGTAAGGTTGACTAATCTGTGATTTGTGGAAAGGTGTCTGCATCAGTTCCTCTGAGCAGCATCCAATTATCCTCCTCATCAGTCAGGGGGCCAAGCAGCAGGGGGAGTAACACATTTTTAAGTGAAAGGGATCTTTAAATATCCTTCATAAACCTAAGGAGTCACCTATTTTTCACAGCAGCAAATCTTAACATAACGACTTTAAAGTATCTGAACTGAGATAACTTCAGTTCCTTAAACGACCCGGATCTTAGGAATGATGTGGCCTGAAGAGCAAGAACTGATTGTGCAATTAAAACAACCCAAAACAGCCCAGCTAAGAGCTCGGAAAGACAGGTCCTCTCACTCACATAAACACAAAGCACACAATTATATGTTGGCAAGTGTCTGGTAAGTTCATGGTTATTCTTTTCTCTCAGACACATTCATGGCTGTGACGTCCGGTTCACTTGGTAGTGAAGGCTGCAGCAAGTGGCAGAGCATTAAACATGACAGGACTGAAGGATGGAAGGCTCACAGGAATCCACTCATCACTTATTAACAGCAGAGGGAATCTGAGAGGGAACCCTCAAGTGTGTGTGTGTGAGAGAGATATGTCTGAACAAGTGTGTGTAATAGCGGTGTGGCAAGTTCTCATGTGTCGCTCTATGAGCTCTGGTGGCTTGAAAACGGTCACAGGAGTCCACAGAGTAAGCTCCTCCTCTCGTTAAACATCACAGCACTAAGACAACACACAGCAGAGTGAAAGCACAGCTCGTCTAACCTCTGACTTAACATTGTTTTAGTTTTCATGTAAAAAAAAAAAGACTTAATGTATCTAAAAAATCTAAAAAACTATTTTTTAATCTTTTTTGATCGGTCACAGTTCAAAGATTACTCCAACTCTCACCAACTCTTCAATCTAGATCAGAAAAAGCAAAAGAATTCATTGGTTTTTTGATGTTTTTATGTTTTATATTAGGGCTTTTTTTGTTGGTGCTTTCTTTTTTGTATGTGAAACTTCCTATAATTTCATTCTCAGTATTTGACAAGGCTACGAGGCTATGTGAAAAACTGAATGTTGTCCAAGGTTTTCCATTGTAAAATTTCAGGGACTCATTATTGGATAGGGAATAACCTGAGTTTTCATCCGGCACCTCTTTTGTACAGACAATTTTGTGAACTGCCATTCTGCGCTCGAAGAAATGGAGTTCCCAATATTTCTGTCTCAGTGCTGCAGCTGTCCTCAATTAGCATTATGTGCTATTAAATATTTTGAATGGTCACTTTCTTTGTCTGTGTGACCTAGCTGCAAACAAAAAGACCAGGGCACAGTTCTACAGTCTGCAGCTGCTTCACTGCGGCTTCATACAGCTGCAGACAAATGTTTATTTCTGTAGACTTTTTTAGTCTTGAGGATAAAAAAATTGCAGTAATTTGTCTTTTTTATGCAACAAAGCTAATTGAAGAGGGACAAAGATGTCAATCAAAAATAGTCTGTACACACCCACACAGTCGAGAGAAGAGCTCTAAATGCTCAAAATAATCAAAATCACCTGTGTGAGTTTTCTGTGTGTTGGAGACAAATGTTTGGAACTGCAATTTCACTGCTTTCCACGTCTTACACTCACTTTAATGTAAGCAAAAAAAAAAAAAAATCAGCATCTGATATTGGGAGCTTCTTAAAATAAGTGAATTAAAAAGTTCCTTAACTTTGGAAATACATCAATATTTTCCTTTTACAGAGAGTTTGATAATAA
This sequence comes from Acanthurus leucopareius, assembly GCA_029814765.1. Taxonomy (NCBI): domain Eukaryota; kingdom Metazoa; phylum Chordata; class Actinopteri; order Acanthuriformes; family Acanthuridae; genus Acanthurus; species Acanthurus leucopareius. The sequence goes on along the minus strand of JAQMCX010000053.1, from coordinate 10,539,516 downwards.
CATTAATACCATAATCATGACTGTGCCCTAAATATGAAGCCACAGTCAGAAGTAACTTAGCTTAGCTTAGCATAAAGACTGGAAAGAGAAAAAAATTGAATTATCCCAAAGTTCAGGTTTGAAATAACACAAAAAAGAACAATAATATTAAGTATAGTATGTAAAAATTTGAAAAGATTAAATAGAAGCTGTACAAGAATAATTTAACTGAAACTCAAAGGCATTAGCAGTACACATACAGGACCCATATCTAGTGTTATACTTAAATCGTGCAACATTGTCTCAATCAAATTAACCCGGTCAGAAATTATTGTATATGTAAAGTAATATGATACATTCTGATACAATATAGCACAAAGGATAATATAAAATAATCAATCTGTGATATTATTGTTATTCTATTTCAGTACCTCATCTTTGCATGTGGCCAAATTATTGAGTAAGTATCTCAACATCAGCATCACATACAGACAACATGAACATGAAAACACAGGCTGTATCCATTCTGTTTGAGCTCTAACATAAAGTTATTGCATTAAAAGCAGCAGGGGCAGAGATGCGGCTCTTTCCTCCCGTCTCATCGCTGTCGTCACACCTCTTCACCCCTGCTGCCTTCAACCCCCCTTCCCCTCACCAACGACTGTATCCCCTGGCAACAGCCTGGCGAAAGCAGCAACAGGCAGCCTCTCAGCCCAAAGACAAAGCATCCTCATCACCTGTGTCTGCTTCTGCTCATCCACACACCTCTGTAAAAACACTGTGAACGACTGTCATGCTCTGGAGGTGGAGGTCCTCAAAGTTAATGAGTCTCATTCTCCACCTCCTCTTCGAGCTTCGAACAGGCTTATGTAATCTTGCCATGCAGATTGTAAGCAGAAGCACATGTGTGTGTAAGTGTGTGTGTGTGTGTGTCTTTATGTACTCCCTTGTTATCATTTGCAGTCCGCAGGCTGCTCTGACCGACTCGATGGTTTTCTTACTCTTTCAGAAATGATCACACTCTCTACTGATCCACATACCAACATCTAAATAATCATCATCACCTGTTTCTCTCCTTTCCTCTCCGAACTCTTTCCTGTCTACAGCTCCTCATATCAGACTCATCTCACATTTATACAATCAGTTTGTAAGTTAATCAGCTTTGGTTTCCTACCACAAATGGGCCAAAACAATGTCTTTAGAATTTATACTCTGTTTTTGAAGCAATCAGTGCCGAGACAAGTTGTTGATTAATTGGCAGCTATTTTAATATTAATTTTAAATGTTTTAAAATATATATATATATATATATATATAAAAAAAATACTGTTTGGGGTTTTGGGTTGTTGTGAGAAACCTGAGTGTGTCTGATGGAAGAATTTATTTATTTTTTTACTTTTTTGACATTTTAAACCAAAAAAATTCTGTAACTCAGAAAAAATCAGGGCTTTACTTATTTTAGTTCATTATAATTATTATATTTATGACCAAAAAACAGATTAACTTGCCTGAGACGAAAGACAGTCAGGGGCTCTTTAACAGTTAGCTTTCATTTTCTAAATTTTTTGTAATGATATGTGTTGGGGGACACGGTTTCTTAAGTGGAAAAAAAAACCATGCATTTCTCTCATGATTTATGCAGAGGAGAAAATCAGCTCTGCTTTTACATACATTTACCTCCCACATACAAATACATTCTCTAGTGTTTGCCGTGGAATAACAGGCTAAGTGTCAACACTAGCAGAACTACAGCGTTTGCATTATGTCTACAGTATGCACAAGTTTGTGTTCATACAGATAAATCCTGAATGTTATTGTTGATTTTGCTCTCATATGAACAACAACCATGCAAAAGGGAAATGCACCTAGGGACACCCTTAAAACCACTGGACACCTCTAAAGATACTTGAAAGACGATCGAAACACTGAGCAGTGAATGCAGATTCATAAACGAGTGCAGATGGACAGACAGTGAGATTACAGAGTGTTTGTGACAGTAGGTGTTGGAGCTAATCATGTTATTCACTCAGCTCTAATTCTATTATAGAGGGAGAGAGAGAGAGAGGGGATCTGGAGAGACATTTCCCAAACAAGAAAGACATATTAGCACAAGGAATGAGATGCAATAACGAAGGAAATACACAGAAAATCAGGACAAACAGAATATTCAAAGAAAAAGCATGATCTACAGAAGAGGAGGAAGAGAGAAAAGTAGACTCAATAAAAGAAGAGGCTGGATGGAGTGAAATCTAAATTGACTTGGACAGGCAAGCGATAATGTCCTAGATATGCAGCGAAGGTGCTTGATGTGGACCAAACACACAGACAAACACACACACACAGACAAACACACACATGTTTACAGCACGAAAAAGACAACATTAGTCTACCTCTCCACTGGGGCTTCCGGCACAAAGTCCATTCCCATTCAAATTCCTGCCGGAGTTCCCATTCCTGTTGTTGTTTCGGAGCTGATCCACAGCATCCCTGTCCACCACTTCTTCTCCTCCTCCTCCTCCATCTCTCTCTCCTCCACCTCCTTCATCTCCTGTATTCTCTCCATTCTCATTCATTTCCTCCAGAGCAATGCTGAACTGGGCTAGGGTTCGAACCATCTGAAGCATACGGAGCGGTCCGTGCGCCTGAACGCACACACCCACGAAAAACCACCAGAAAACACCTGCAGAGTTTCTCCTCTGTCTGCTTACTCACACACAAACTCGGTCTTCATGCCCACAGAGTTACAGCAGATAAAAGAACCTGAGGGTCGGAGGAATCGCCACCTTTCCTCTTATTCACAACATGAAATAAACATCTTCCTTCCTGTTGTCTTTCCTCTTCTGCCAATAAATGCTTCTGCAATAATTCAGCCCGTCAGAAAGAAACCTCTCTGCAAAAATTTCCCCTCTTCCATAAATTCAGTGTTGTGTCTCCTGTGTTGTGTCAAAGTGTGCGTCTGTTCTGGAGGAGGTAGGCTCGGCGGCGCAGCTTGTCACAGTGCGTGTGTCATGCAGCACACACACCGTATTATGATAGGCAGAGGAGCTCACTTCAGCATGAGTGCATGGGTGTCTGATCTGTTTCTACTGCATGGATGATGTAAGCAAGACCGGAGCGCATGTTGCGGTGTGTGTGGACAACAAGGAGATTAAAAAAAAAAAGTGTGGGGTGTGTGTGTGTGTGTGTGTGTGTGTGCGTGTGTGTGTGTCATAGCCCTCCCCCTTTGGGTGTGTATAAAGGGAGACAGCAAGCGGGGCAGACACTCACAGTGCTATGCTCAGCCAGACCCGACCAATCCCCCTTATAAATAATCGATTGAGGGATGAGAGGAGGGAGGATGAGAGAGCCATCCATCCATCCATACGTCTCCCCTCGAATCACCTCTTTATCATGGTAATATCTCAATGTCACACACAGCACCAGTGATTTAAAGACAACACTGTTTAAGTTCCATTACTCCTATTGCACTTAAAGCTGCATTTAGAAGTGCAGATTTGAGAAAATGTCCTCTCTGTCTCTTCTATTTCTATGCAGTCATACTCAATGGCAGCAGCCCACATATAACCATGACAACAGTGAGCAAGGGTGTCATTTTAAAGGACCATACCTGTGTTTTGCATGCCTTAACCCATTACATAAAATCAAATACAATGACAATGATTGCAACTTTCTTGGCTTGGATTTAAGACTCATTACAAAGACATTACAAAACCAGACATGAGGGGGTTGAAAGACTCAGCGCTCATGTGATATGGACAAGATGCTGTTTAGGTCTGTTGAGTGAACTGAAGAATCCAGTATTTTTATTTTTTTTATTTTTTTAAGTTTCCCCTTTATTTCTAAAAGTCAGGATATTTTAGTCAATGTTATTGATTTTAACTAGATTTCTATTTTATCTGTCTCTTAAGTCCCTCAACTTTATGGAAGTGGAATACTTAATAGTTGGAATACAACTGATGTAATTCTTTAGTCTATAAAAATATGAGAAATTTTTCATTAAATCCTCCCAAAGGCCAAGCTAACAGACACCTTTCAAAAAGTCAAAGATATTACTTTACGTTGATTTATATAGAGAAAAGCAGATACACAGATTAAAGATAGTTAAATTAATAAAGCTGGAAAATCTGAATTAGTGGCCTGGGCCTTTATTTGAGTCTGCAATAACACACTTATCAGTGTTTTATTCACGATTAAAATAGAATTCTTCCTGTTTTCCATTGCTGTTGCTGTAAAAACAGCCCTGTTACCTCGGTTTTATACTAAAAACATGTCCAGTGTATCTCTGGCTCGATTGAAAACTTTTGTGGTAAAAGACTACAGAAAAGGTTGAGTTGAAAAGCAGCTAATTTTTTGATATAGCACTGCAAAGTGCAGTCAGTGTGAATTCATTAATCAATAAATTACAACTGTGTTTCTTCAAAATGACAACTTAAAGCAACAAATCGAGAAACATTTGGCGATATTGTTTAACTGATCAAGTTAACACTGTGAACATAGTTTTTATTGTGCTGAATTTCCACTCCAGTGATTATAATACAGTACAGCTACTTATTATTAAGTATATTTCTCCCCAGGCCCAGTTATTATGGCCATTACTTGACTACTAGCCTTATATGTGAGGTTTCAGTTTTCGTGCCTTCATACATTTTTAATCAAATTTTATATTATCACTGTATGATTATGGCTGAGCAGCTGTAATAAGTACCATTTTTCACTGCCCTTTCATCTCTACTTGCTGCAGTTTCCAAAAGAGTTAGAATTTGCATTACTGCATAAAGTTAATTGTCTAAAACATGCGGAACCACCGGGACGCTCCTTTAACAATTCATAAAGTTTGTGCTGCATCCACATTAACAAGAAGCCAGAAAGCACCAAACCCTCTGTAAAGCATGAGGGACAAAAGGAAACATGATGAAACGCATAAAGGAAGGAGTACGATCAAGGGATGTGTCCAGAGCATTAAGATTCAGAAAAATTTCAGTTCAGAGAAAAAAGGTAAAAAGGATTATGGACGTGCATTCATCAGCCTGATGGCGCACATGGTCCTCTTGAGAGTTCTCATAAGTGCAGAAATCTAAAATACAGTTTTAATGAAAAAGTTAAGTAGAAGACGGCACGGCAAGGGGGTTTGAGCTGAACTGCCTGCAAGTGAACTGAGAGATGCCACACTGGCCTTAAAATAGAAACACAGTACACCATGAAATAGAAGCAGAAGTGATTAGTGATTTAATGTCAACCAAATCAAAACAGAGCACTTCCCTGCAGTCGCTTTACTCTTTTACTCAAGTGGTCTGACTTTTTTTCATTCAATTTGAGCATGAAGTGTGTTGTTTTTTTTTTAGCCAGCAAATAAACCCAAAGAGTCCTTTAGGCCTTTTGTCCAACAGAGATCAGATGGCGACAAAACAAAAAAAGGTCACCAAAGGACATTTAAAGGTCAAGCTCGCGTCAGGATATTGACCTTTAATCCTTGTTGCTGTAGAAACAATAGATGTTTTGAAGGTCTGGTGACAGAGATCAGAGATGACAATCTCTCAGGCATGTTGGGATTTGAAATTTTTAATACATGTTCTGAGGTCTGTGGGCCACATTGGCGTCCTTTCTCACAGGAGGGTAAAACTCCATGATGCTGTTAACTCTCAAACTCATAACTGCCCTCTGAGGTCTGATAGCTGGAAGCTCTGTGAAGAACAAACAGGAAGGTGTGAGTCTGCAACTCGACTTACACATCAATGCTAACAACCTCTAACTCTTTCTTTCTTATATCTATTCATTCCTCCCTTTAAAAAGGAGGCATTTCATCTAATAATTTTAGAATTTCAGTACTTTCTGACTTCCTTTCTATGTGTGTCACATGCAGCCTAAAGCTTCAATATGTAACAATGAGTTACAAATCCATACATTCTCAACTTACTAAAACGGCCAGACAATGCTCACTTTACCAAGCACAAGTCAGATGTAAACTGTTTACCTCTATGGGAACGATTTTCAGCCACCACTTAAAGCATATTTAATGTGCAGAGAGACTCAACAGGATCAATCAATTACTGATTTTGAACTTTTGGTGGGATGCTTCGACAATAAGAAACACATTGAACCTCCTTCAGCCCCATGAGAGCACACAGGTCACCATCATCAGGCCAGTTACATCAGCATCCCCAGCATCTAGTTTCCACAGCAACTCCAGACTGCTCACATCTTCAGCATTTCCTGTTTAGTTTTTGACCATGCAGTTGCTAGGTGGCGAAGAAAAAAAAGCAATGAATAGTGTGTGTGTGTCTGTGTATGTGTTTCCGGATGTGCACACATGAAGAAAATGTGGGCAGCCTGAAGATGTGTGTTCTCCCTGAGTTACCAGCTCATGGCTGGCTGACCCAGATTTCCAAGTGGTATGCATTTACACACACGGCATAGACACACATACACACACACACACACACACACACACACACACACACACACACACACACACACACACACACACACACA
>JAQMCX010000053.1:10507482-10532948 GCA_029814765.1 Acanthurus leucopareius | reverse complement strand
ACACACACACACACACACACACACACACACACACACACACACACACACACACACACACACACACACAAACACACACTTACAACATGGTTAGCTGAAGATCCCTGCTTCCTTTTCTGGGAACTAACAGTGTTTTTCTTTTTTCTGCATGAACGTAAATTACGATGAAACAGGGACTGAATCAAACATGACAATCATCCTGAGCCAGACTCAACACATGAGACGTGACAAACGCTCAGCAGCATTTATGAATAAACCAGAACGCCACCACCAGATTCACATATGTGGCTGATCGTGAGTGGGCTGAATTTGTAGCTGTGGTTCAACCTCGTACTTCCTCCCCACCCAGCGAAGAAATGTGTTTGTGGCTGTAATCTCGCTCAGCCGTTCCGTCTGCCTCTGTCAGTGTTACTAAGTACTGCTAAATGACAGCTGATGTGACATCTGTATCACAGCCCCAGAGCAAATATCACCCAACAAAAACTGATTCAGTCTGGAGTGAGTCTATAGGTAAACATGTAGGAGGACCGATGACACCTGTCAGCATACCCAGTGGTCCACAGGTGTGTGTCTGTGTGTGTGTGAGTGAGTGAGAGAGAAATCTAAGGAGAGGTGGACGCATGACTGCCCAAACAGATCAAAACAGTTTTCTCATCACACACCTGTGCATACAGCTTGTTCCCTCTGTATGTGTCTGTGTGTGTGCGTGCGTGTGCGTGTGTTTGTCCATTTATCCATCTGGCATTTATCACAACAACCCTCATACAGTTACTGGTACACACACACACGTGCTAAAAGACAGAATAAATGAAGTAGGACAGTGAAAAATGTTTTTATGTACTAACACCACAAATCAAGTGTGTGTGTGTGTTTGTTTGTAACAGGTGTGTGAGGCTCTGTCTCCTCCCCATGTCCGCGCTGGATAACAGCATAATGGCTGATGATTCCTGGAAAAAACATGACCTCTACTGAGTACAACAAAGGAGATCTCTTCACATTCACTCAATTTTTTCGATTCCTCTCTCTGTTCACTGTTCTTTGTATCACTGTTCCAGATACAAACCTGACCCCATCTGACCTCTCCAGCCTTCTGTCTCTTCCTTAGGAGGTGTGATTGATAAGTTCATGGCCCAGTGTAGAAGGAGAGGGGTACCACAGCTGGTGTTACATGCAGGTGCAGCTTAACCCTTTGAGTGATTATTAAGGGAGTCCAAAGCTCACAATATTTAAGATATTTCTGTTTTGAGTAACTGAAAATTGCAAAGACATCAGCCCCATGGAGTCTTTGTAAAGTTTTAGCTCTCTGGTACGCTTGATATTAGCATCCAGCTTCTGCATAATTACTTAAAGGGTTTAACTGCACATCCATATAACAACTCTGCAACTCATTTCCTACTTTGGGCTGAAAACTTATCAATAACCCTTTTATAGTAAGAAAAACTTAATTGTCATGTGAATAAAATAAATAAATCTAGCCTCAATCTAGAATATACTATATTATTAGAATATCATCTAATACTGTGTTTGATTGCATGTATTGCTGTTCATACTTAATGGAAACTCACCATTACATTTGTTCAAACCCATATTCAAATAGAGCTTCCACAAGGGGGCACTACTAAAACTTAAAGGCATTACAGAGAATAGCTTGTTTTCTTCCTGCTGCAGGGTCACAGTTAAATAATGCTACATGGGACTTTAACAGCTTCATTCAGAAGCCGTGTGACATCGAATTAAGAACAACTGCATGTTATAATCATTTTCAGAAAACTCAACTGTCAAGCGACGGTCAAAAAGAGATTAAACAGAAATGTAAACAACAAATGGTATCTAACAGAGCTATGATTGTTGTCTGAACCATAGCATGTTGTGTGTGTGTGTGTGTGAGAGAGAGAGAACACACAGGTAACCAGATCTACTTGCTCTCCAAATACACCCTTATGGGATGGTGTGGACTTGTGTGTATGTGTGAGAGTGTGTGTATGTGTGCATGAGAGTGTGTGAGAGAGAGAGAGATACGTGTGCTGTGAAAAGAGCCTTTGTCCCAGAGAGGTGAGGCTGAGGCAAGGACACGATGCTTGGGCCAATATACACGTGCACAAATACACACAAACACATATATTGGAGACAGCCAAGAAGATTATTCCTCTGCTCTGACACACACAATCACACACGTTTGAAGACACCTAAGATATGTGATTGACTGTCAAAGCAACAACAACACTGATGAGAAGAAACTCCAAGAATCAGAGATGCGTATTAAAGGCAGAGGCTTTGAAATAACAGCCAAATTGTAAAGAAATTTAATTTTTAAGGTATTTATTTGCAAAAAGTTCCTTATCTAAAACTTTATGGATATTTAAGTCTATTTAATTCGTACAGCAGTGCAGTAAAACTATCAGTCTCATGGAAAGCAGCATTAAATGCATCTATGTAACACAACAACCTGGATTTACTGCGATGTTCAATGACTTTTCAATGACTTTCAAGGCATTGTATGATTGCCACAAACTTTGAATGCATTGGTTTGAATGCTCATCTATTAGATATTGTCTCCAGGTAGATCATGATGGAGACAGACTGGTCATACTGAAGATTTGGAAACTTCATAATACTTTGAAGTTGAAATGCTTTCAATTTATTCTTTTACTTTTACGAAAATATAATTTGAGATATTTTAAAGCCTGTTTCAAAATCTTAAATCCACTAATTTTCAGGATTTTGAAGCCAACTTAATGGACAGAATTCCAGTCAGCGAAATTATCCTAGTAAATACTGAAGGAAACATATATGTGTTTCTTCTGGCTCGGAGTGCGCTGGGTTTCTCGGCCCATGTCCGACTCACATTAAACATGTCAGATAATATATCAACTTCTGAACCAGTTCTGGTGTACAGACAGAAAACCCCTCTGGCCCAGCCAACACTGGACGATAACAGCTGGATTTTTTCAGATGTAAAAGTTTCCATGAAACTACACAAAAAAGTACATTTGACGCTCTCTATTTTTTTTTTTTTTTTAAAGAAAGAGCTCATTATGTTTAGTGCCCTCTTTACCTCAACAGAAACATTCAGATCAAACCAGACATCATTACAGGGACATCATTACAGGGACACGCCAGGAGGAGCCTTCAATCCACGAGACATCTACATCCTCGACTTCCAGCCTTACTGCAGCCAGTGAGCTGACATCCCATCCACTTCCTGTCCGGCAAACTATCCCACAATGCACTGAGATCCACAGATAGTCATCAGCCACACAGACCAGTCTTAACCCCAACACCACTCCGGAAATACCTTCCCTGTGTCTCTGTCTCTCCCACCCAGTTTGTCCTTTCTGCCACCCTCTGCCATCTCTTTTTCTCTCTCTGGTAATTTTGTATGCTTCCTCCTTCATGAAACTGACATTTTTCTTAAGAAATACTTGCTATTTTTAGGAGATTCACTAATGTGCTTGAGGAGACTGTCAGCAAAATTTCACACAAACCTGCGTCTCATAAAAGAATGCACACACTGCTGATGTTGGCTCTTCAGCGGCACTCAGACAAGCTCTCACACACTCACTCAGTGATATGTATGGAAGTTTCAGACCAAGAGTGGGTTAAAAAGAGGATGACGGGGGAAAATTGACAAACGGGCATGAAAAAATGTAATGGCAAAAAGCAGCAAGAGAGAAATCCAGACTGTGACAGCCAATGTAAGTCTGCACCTTTCCCAGCAGATTTGATTCTGCTTCCTATCCGAGACAAGAAACTGTACCATGGATTAGGTCAATCTCTCTCTTTCCTTTTTCATACTTAACTTTTCACTTTCTTTGAACCCTTTTCTAGTCCGTCTTCCTTCCCTTTATCCCTCCTTTTCACCATTTCCCTTCTATATCCTTCTTCCCTCGACATTCCTGACCCCTCACGGCCTTAAATCTCCATATGTGTGTATTTTTGGTCGACTAGTAAAGCTACAGTAAATGAAGGGTCTTATTACAGCTTTAGGCAATCAAAACATGAGTCACAGTTTTTAAAAAAAGGGCTGTATGGAGCTAAGACTTTCCAGGAAAATTGTGTCTGAGAATGTAAAGCAGCCATAAGCAGAATGACAGTAATGAAAATGGTGAAAGGCCACAAACACAGGAGGATTCCTGTACTGTATCGGTGCACCGCAGGCGGGAAAAAAAGCTAGTCTGAAGTCAGACAATATGTGGTCAGAAACACACAAACAGGGGAGTGACATAACAATGCACCCAAATAAAGACTGATCTCATGAGAGGGTGTAACAGGGTGGAGGAGAGGTAATGAAACAGAGAACAAGGTCCTGAAGATGAGAAAGATTTTGCTTTGACCTTGTTTAGTTCAAGGAAGCTTTGCTGAATAATCATTAATCGGTAAATTCCTGGTATTTCAAGAGATGAAACAAGTGACTTCAAATATGTAGGAAGGTATAAAAACACTGTTGCACTGTCCTCTTTTGGTCTGAAGTTAAAAGTTTCTTGAACATCTTAAAACACATCACAGCTGGATGCGGTCAGGTGTGGTTTGATGTACGTTTGACCACACCCACCAGTGATGAAGCCCTGCAGTGCCAAGCGTTTATTTGTTAGAGATCAATAAGTAAAGGAAGGCAAAAATAGCTGACGTTCTAAGACCATAAAGAACGGATCGATTGGAGCCAGAAGTGACCATATTTTTACAAGAGGGTGGAGTAGAGGTGGAGCTGGGGAAAATACCAATTGCAATGTCCATGTGTGACACCTAGCAGCTAACATGTGGGAGCTAGCTGTCACTTAAAGTGAACAAGGGAAGGCTATTCAAAAATGTCCCCTCATACCGCTGTAACAAACAGGGAAATCATTTAGGGACTAAAACTAAAAGAAAACAGGCTGTTGACACATATCTCTGCTAAAAAAGTTGGCCATTTTAATGTTGTGGTTTATGGGGCCTGACTTTTGAAGCCAGCCTCAAGTGGTCATCTTAGGAACTGCAGTTTTTTGCACTTGTGTGCAGGCTTTATTTTTCAGTCCTGGAAGTTGCTGCTTAAATTGTACCTGACAAAAAGCCAATTTTGGCTTGAAATGAAATGTTATAAAACACAAGAAAGTAAATCAAATGACAGTGAAGAAAGTCCTTTGGAAATTTCTTTTTTTTTCTTTTGGACTCTTGAACAGTATGAATGTGTAAATGTTCTAACACTTGTGGCACACTCACATACTTGGTGGCTGTGTGGTGCAGCAGCTGCCTGCTGAGCAGCTTTACTCTTTCTGTTTCGGAGTGACTGCAGAGTGCAGTGACTGAAGGAGCTCACGCAGATTTCCTGAGCAAATTCAAGAACTCAACCCTTTCACAAAACCAGAAAAAAACTCAGAGGAGGAAATGCTCAGGGTTGAATTGCTCCATTTCAGTGACTTTTTAGGTCAGAAAAGACATTTTTGCATCTCTTCAGTTTAATGAAAACCTGGTGGTAGCTTTGCCACACAGCCAAGAGAGCGGAGGCAGTCACCGCCCAAATGAACCAGGAAAGATTTCCACTCTTCTGTTTCACTGTGTGCTTCCAGCACTGTGATTCCTGGGCAGGATAAGCTGCTGCGGTTGTCACCTTTCCCTCCTACAAGGCCTTTAGGATTAGTAACAATTGACAGTCTAATGAGGGGAAACTCTTTTGAAACTCTTTCTGTTCGACAGGAAGGCAGGTGAGTTAGGGACAGAGAAAGAGAGAGATGGAGCAAGATAAAAGCTGGGAGATCGAGCTCCGTTACTGGCCAGTCAGTTGCTATGTAACCCTGGTTGCCACAGAAACATCTGAATGGAAGGGAAAGCATGAATGGGAAAGAAAAACCCCAGCAGCACAGTCGAGCACCTTCTGATTAGCACCTACACACACAAACATTCATCCTGCAGAGTCGTACTGCGGAGACTTTTGCAGTTGCATCACGGATCTCCTAGCAACAACCTCTGGCAGCACCAAGGAGGTTCGACTGGCTGTGAATCACTATTAAGACGGGTCAAAAATAGATACCTGGGAAAACATATTTTCGTCAGGTATGTAGGTCAATTGAATAATGTATCATGAAAATGTGCTACCTAAGGTTGGAAGGCTTCCAAAGTTTGGTTATTTTGATTCATGTAACATCTTAAGAAATGTCTTCAGTTGGTCTGATAGTTCTCCAAACTACCATGTCATAAAAAACAAATGGAAGAAGTGACCCAGAAAAGGTTTTGATCTGAGTTGTTTGGGAGCTGATTTAATTAAAAAATAAACAATAAAGAAAAAGAAACTAATGAAAATGAGAGAAAGGATTGTCTGTTCTTCATACGAAGCTGGAGGTAAAGATATGGTTTACAATGAATCCTATGGCTGACAACTCGCATTTTATTCAGTAACATCAACAAGGTTACGAATACCGAAAAGCTTGAGTGTGCCGTCGTGTTCTGTTAGAAACTAAATTATTGTGCTGCTAACCAGAAGCCATTGGATTGCAGTTTATATGATTGTTAAAATATTACTGGTGGCTTAATGCTGTCACACAGCACAGCAGGCCTTTTTCACAGGCGACATTTTGACATGTCATCGCAGAAAAAGCGCAGGTGTTGCTAATAACATTAACATCGGGATGTTCCTGTTCAATTCAAGTGTCAAAGTGAGCCACGACAGTGTGACACAGACAGCATGCGCAAAACCAGGACCTCAACACGCAAGCAGCCAAATGGAATTCAGCCATCATTCACTTTATTATTTATACCTGCGCTCTGCGACTGCGATGTGTCAGAATGTGTCAGTAAAAATCATCTGTTGCTTGTCAAAAAATCACACAAAGAGACCTTTCAACTGTTTGGGTTTCAACAATATTAGATTTTCATGGCAGCTTAACTGTCTCAGAAATATTAAGGTTTCAAGGTATCATAGTATACACAATTATTATCATTATGATCAGTTATGATGATCTATCAAAGGAATGGAAATAGTTGGGTTTCACAGTTGAACAATTTATTGCTTTGTTATAAAACTTTATGTCATGGCAGACAGTAACTTACTATACACCTTTTTTTTAAATAAACTTTAATAAGGTCAAATCCAATCCATTGATAAGCAAATCCACATGGTATGAGAACCATTAGTTTCTACACCACAGTTATACCTGATTTCAGGCTCAGTATTCACAGGTTGACCAGAAACAGCTGAGTCTTAATGTCAAAATAATCACTTCTCACAGGTTTTTTTTTCCCCTGCAACAAATGTAACATGTTAAATAAACAGATAAGCTTACATAAGCCTGTCTACTGAAAGATGATGTCAAACAAAAGAGCTGCTTCGTGCTCCTCGTCTGTGTGAACAGAAGAGGACCTGATTGAGGACCACCCTCCCATAAGCTGTCCTCCCAGCGGGACAGAACTAAAAAAGGGAAACATTTTCTTTATCTCCACTATAGACACACATACAAACACACGCAAGCACACACACACACACACACACACACACTCACACACACACACACACACTACCGGATACTCCCAGGAAAGTGGATTCATTTATAACTGCTCACATGAAACAGTCACATTCCTCTACATCTGCACACACACTCACACACACACACATGCAAATCGCAGAAGCCATGGGGGGTTCTTTCTGTCATCTTAACTGTAAACATTAACCAGCGCTTTGTCAAAATATTCACTAATAGTGTTACGCTGCACTTTCTGACTCTTCATGAAAACACAACATGAATCCAAACGATATGAACTCCTGTCCTGACTGTAAACAGACCAGGGTTATACCAACAAAACCAACACAAAGAATCAATAATGCAAACAAAAACAGAACTATTGGAGGCAGTTTTGCAGTAAAAAAAAAAAACAAAAAAAAAACCACACTGATTCAACAATTCAGCCCAAATACTGTCGGTTACCCACAGGAACCTCATGTTGCCAAATATTGATATCAGCTGCTAAATTGCACAAAGTGGTTTACAACTCGTGAGTCAAGCCAAACCACTGAAAAGACATTATGAAATGTCAAATATGGGGGTCGCCGGCAGGGCTTAGTCTTTAAAAAGAAAAAAAAAACTTTGAAAACACAAAATGTCTGCCGAAAACAGTCAGTGAGAAAGAAGCATTAAAAACAGCTGAGCAGAAAATAACGGCCTCCGTCACACCGTATCAGCAGCAGTGGAGGTGCCCCTTTGTTTGCTTATACTCTAGATTAAAACTGACTTATTTCCTAATGGCCTTACACTCCTGTGAACCATGTGTTTGGACTAAGCTAATATCAATGGTCTATTTGAACAGGGGCTGGTGAGTAGAGGGACATTTAGTTAATGTGTACTCATGATAAAACCAGGGAGGAAAGTTTATAGTGGTACAGAGAGAGGTTTCCAAAAACTGGGTGTGTAACGTTTACTCAAAGAAAGAGAGGGAGCGAGAAAGAGGGAGGGAGAGAGAGAGAGAGTTTGGGACTGAGGTGGAAGGACAAAACGAGAACACAAGGAGAGGATAAGAGAACAAACTAAAACGGAAGATGACAGCATGAAGACAGAAAGAGAGAGCTGCCAATGAACTTTAGTAAAGCCAGAGAAAATGGAAGAAAAAGGGAGAGAAGAAAAGAGACCCCCTGTTTCAAGCCTGCCTGATTCCCTCTCACTCTCTCCTTATATGGCAGTGTTGCGTGTGTGAGTGTGTGTGTGTGAGTGTGTGAGTGTGTGTGTGTGTATGTGTGTGTGATACGGGCTCAGTCCCAGTGTGGCTCTCAGAGGGAGCGATTATATCAGAAAAAAAGCTCACTGACTAAACTGAAACTAGAGGATCCTTTACTTGCAATCTGAACCAGTTTCACCTCTTGGAAAAAAAAAAAAAACTTTCACACCATCATCCAGTTCGTGTCCATGGCATTGAAAAAGCTCTTAAAAAGTGTTCTGCATTAACATTAATGCACTAAATCGCCAGGTACTGATTGATGTGGTGGATATTGAAGTTTATTTTCCAAAAAAAACTCTACAGAAGTCTTTTGAAATGTGGCTGAAAAGTTTTTATTCTCAGTCCCTCGGGCAACAAATGATGAACTGTTTGCACTCTGAAGTCATAATTCGAGAACACTGGAGAGTAACAGAGTTTTAATCTTTCAAAAGCAGTGAAAAAAGGGCGGGAAGGAGGAAGGGAGAGGAGGAGAAGAAGTTAAAAAAGAAGAAGAGGGAAAAGACAAGAGATTACATCACAGTCAGCCTGTTTATTGCTACGGCTCCTCAGAGGGGACAAAAATAACCCCTGGGATCTTTGCCTTAGAATGAAAAGAATTATCATAAGAAGCCAGAATCTTTTCATTCTTTCTTTTTCCTCTTTTTTTCCCATTTCATTTCTCCCTCCCTCCTTTTTGTACCCTCCTGTTCGGTTCCCAGCCTGATTCCAAATAAGAGGAATGCAGGAATCCAGGTAACAAAAACACTCACACAAAGCATCCATCCACACATACTGTACCAGGAGGAATGTACTGTACATGTAAATATACATAAATCAGTGCCGACATAAACCTTCAGTGAAATATGTGACCTATTTTTAGCACACAGGGATCAACAGAGTGGACACATTTATGCAAGACTAAACACCAGTTCAACTTGCCCTCACAGCACAGCCAATGCTCACGTTGTTTGGGCCGGTCAATCAGTGACGACTTGTGTTTTGGCCACTGACAGCTTAATGATGTTTTATTCAAACAAGGTGCCAACAAAAGGGAGAGCAACATTACTTTGTGTGCTTATGTTTTAAACTAAAACTGAAGCCAAAATATGGAGTAGGAAACAGCTGAGAAGATGTAGACGTCCGTGTTGTAGCAAAGTTTCACAGTAAACTCAGTCAGATTTAGAGCATCAAGTTCAATCAACAAGTTCTCTGAGAAAAAAGGCCGATGCTGGTTTTGTTTGTTTGTTTGTTTGTTGTTGTTGTTTTTGTGGGTGGGGGTGTGAGAAAATCCGTTGCAACACATTTAAAGTTCTTGAAGTAAAAACTGACATTTTGTTTGTCCGTACCCTCTAAACAACACACAAATTGATTCAAACAAAATGGACAACAAAAATGGTTGCTGCAAAATTCAGCGACAGTATTTCTCTTCTGCGCTAGGATAATTCCAACCCCCTCTTCCCAGCTCTCTCATCTTCTCTTATGGCATCTTTCTCCCTCGTCCCCTTATCTTGTCTTCCTCTTTCCCTCCCCATCATTTCAGTCCTATCTCCCATGGAGAGGCAGAGAAAGAGAGAGGGACAGAGGAGGGGGGGAAGTTTGTTTTTCCGGAGAGGACAACATTCCCAGGCCTGAACCATTCCTCTCTCTATTAATAGAGAGCACTCACACACACACACACAGACACACATATACACATGTACACATCCAACCAGAAAACAAGCTCTTTCAATCACTATAGCAACTGTGGAAAAATACCATAGTTTTATTGTGTATGATCTCAACTGAAAATAAATATAGTTACAATTATGTCATGAAGCACCAAATGAGAAAGACACGAATATATGAAGCGGCAGACTGACACGAGTCAAACATGATGTATGCCGGCCTCGTCCATGCTCATCTCCCACACTGACCATCGTCACTGTCATCCTTCAGCATTACTTTGTGCATTTAGCTTCCCTCTGTCGACCCATTCACACTCACAGTTCTTATTCACAGAGCTTCTCAGCTCACCAGCAAACTCACACAGACACCGAAAAACTCAGTCAGCCGCTCAAACTTTCTTTTTTTCCCTCCAGGAGTGCAGCCAGTCATCATGAAGATAAGATGCTGTCATGTTATTAACCGTTAACTCTCTTTAGGGTTCATGCTTGCAGTGCTTAGCTGTCACAGAGGTGAGACGGGGGTGAGGAATGAGAGGTCAAAAGTTCTGGAGTCGACCCTGAAGGCTGCTCACCTCAGACTGCAGCCGTTTGTTAGATTTAAGCTGAACTATTAGTCACAATCTCTTCAATCAATGGCAAGTCAGTCTTTTCAAACTGTTAGTCTCATGCATCACGGTCGTTTTCGCTATAATAATTACAATGGATGGGAGGCTGATTGTGTTGCATCACTACGTCACAATGCGACTCACAAAGCAGGTTATAACATGACACATAAACCTATTAAGTGGAGTTTTAGTGTATTATATGACATTAATACTAAGTCAGGATTTGGAGGTTTGGAAAACGGTTGTCAAGGTTTTTAAGCAGTGAAGACAATCAAAAGCTTTGTATTAATGAGCTGCAGGCCTTCAGTGCACAGCTACTGTCAGTTCACTGAGTCCAGAGACAAACTGCTGGGCTGTGCATGTTTACAGGCTTGATAAAGTACTGCAGCAACATCCTCAGTTACTATACTCCACAATATACAAGGATTTTATGCAATAAAAGCCAATAATAAATCAAAGGCATTGTTTAAGTAGGACCCTCCACATACAAACAGTTGATAAGATGGATTCAGACTCATGCTTTATTACTGTTATCTTAATCATATTGGATAGTTTAATGTTAATTTTGCAAATAGTTTAAGACTCAAAGACTTTATATTTGATGTGAAGTGTCCGACAGAATCAATGTAAAGTGTGACTTTTGTGGTTTTTCTACAATGGTAAATACAGTCATGACATAGAGAATATTGTGATTTTCTGATGAAATATGTTTTTTTACAGCAAAGAATAAAGAGAGTATCATTTTTAGAAATACAACCTGCTCTAAGCTGTAATATAACACACAATGTAATTGCTGTTGTGGAGTGTAGCTTGTCAACATGTAATTACTTGGACAATGCAATAAAAAAAAATCATATTTTTGCTTCAATTATAATTGTTACGTAACAGTTAAATTTGTAGCTGATCATACAAGAATATTTTTTAGAACAATTTCATTGATAGTTACATAACATCAAACAATCTAATGACTGAAAAGGATGATGAAAACACAACTTTCAATTTCATCATATCATAACTAATTAAGTAACTTTTATACTTATGGTAATTGAACAATGTGATGTTAACTTTCAATACAATAGGTGTGATTTACAGGCCATTCAGGGAACATGTTATTCAACTGGTAAATCGTTCATTCCCGCAGCTCAAAATGTAAAATGCTTTATTTACACTTAATTCTCATAAAATGGGAATATAAAACACAAACAGCACTCACTGTTCTTCAGCATTTTATGTCTCAACAAATCCTGGCTTTGTTGTGGCTGCTGATGCACTGTGTGAAATGTGTGAATGCGTTTGTGGTTGAGTGAAATATTCCTTTATTCAAGAGGTGTTTATATTTAGGCCTGCCACGCTTTGCCAGGCACACACACACAGGAACATACTGTATGTATACACATAGACACACACTGAGTCCAGAGAGTCTTTTATGGCTGAAGGGCTGTTCGCTCGCTCTGTCAATAAGATCCAGATGTGAGCTCGGTGGGAGAGCGGATAAAAATAGAGCGAGAGAGGTGGGGGAGACAGAAAGAGAAAGATGGAGATGGGGTCAGAGAGAAAGCGCAAGAGACAGACAGCGAAACAATGATCTCAGAGAGTGAAGGTAAAAACAGAGGAGAGCCGAGAGACTGATGGAGCGAACAGAAAGGTGGGGACGACATGTAAACCTGACTGTTTTATTGTGCCGACATTTTTCTCTCCTTCCTCCTCTGCTTTGAAACAGAAACACTAGCTCCTCTGATGTCATTACATTCCTGGGGCAAAATACACACACACCCTGCCACAGACGACAAAGAATACACACATGGTCGGCCTTCATCTTCCTCCTCCTCGAACCCCTCCAAAACATCATCCATAACTTCACCATTCGCCATCCTAACTTCAGTGCTCGCTGCTCCAAAAAGTTCTCTGATCTTTGAAGCAGCGGAGCTCTCACTGTCTTTTCTGTCTTTTTTTCTCTGACAAACACATTAAGGCAAATTCAGGACGCGGGTGTGTACATGTGTGTGTGTGCGTGTGCATGTGCATGATGGTCAAAAATGCCTCCCCCAAACCCACTTCCTGCCCTGCCCTCTCAATGAAGACAATTATGGTTCCTGCAAGAAGGATAACACAGAAGAAATAGCTCCTTAAAAGGCAGGATACATGTTGTTTTCACCTCTGCACACATTTTTCAAATTAAAAACCAATACCGCATGTTTTTTAAATATAAAGAAAAGGTTTCTGCTGTCTGTATGAAGGAGTGCAGAGCTTTGGCCGTTTATAATCTTTACAGCAGCTTCCTTAATTAGAAAGTGGATAGTGACATGATGGCTGCCACATTTATCACAGATGTGTTTTTTCTTCTGAACACAACTCAACTGCAGCAGCCTTTTATTTCACATAAACCTGCATGGGTGACTTTCATTTACACTATCAGACAGATACATTAGCAACAGCAGAGCTGATTAGTGTCTGAAGATGTGAGCTGTTTTCAAAAGATGAATATTTAAAACTATAAACATAAGACACATTGAGCTATACTCTTTTGGAAAAAGGTAGGAAGGCAACAACAGCTGTTTCCACAATTGGAAAAACGACTGAGCCAATCAGAGATTTGCAGGCCAGTTTAAGAATGAGGAGGTCATCTTCCCACAAGGAGCCCGAAAAATAGCAATAGAAATAATGCCAAAAACTGGCTTGGATAAAGCTCTTAAATCTGCATATTTCTATGATTGACATGACAAATGTTACATAAAATGCTCCTGACAACCTCCGTCACAGCCTCCATACCGAGTGAAAAAAACATGGGCAAGACGAGGACGCACTTGCATGCTTTTTCCCAGTTTGTAAATGCCAACAAGCATAGCTTAGATGTTCTTTTATACTTGTATATAAAAAAAGAGTGTTGAGATTGTTGATGTGCCCATATCGGTTCCTTTGCAATGAACTTTTACCCATAAAACACTTCTTTGCGTGTCTTTCTTATAGAAGCATATTTCCAGCTTCAACACAATGTCAGACAATAAATAGGAGTAATCACTGTGAAAGGCCTCATCAAAACGTAAACACACAATCAAATGATGAAAAAATATCATATCGGTAAAGAAAATTGGATTTATAATGAAAAGACAATGGAAAACAACATGTCATTCTGTGTTACTGAACAGTTCATCAGAGGCAGAACAAAGCCAAGTTGTTCTGCTTTTCAAATAACTGATTAGCTCTGAGACACAAATCACCTGCTAGCTACAAGGGATGCACTGCTTTAACACATCAAGGTCATAGTTTGAGCTATTTTTAGGTCTCCTCCTATCATGAGTGTTTTGTTCACACAACCTTCATTCACAATCTTGTAACTTTTCAGTGGGACTTGTATCTGCTCTGAAACGATAAACATCCACAGGATGATACAACAGACATGTGACTGAGAAGACAAAAGAGTGGTGCAACAAAATGACAAGAATGCTTCAAGAGTGTCAAAGGTGTCAGAACCACTGGTATTTGGTTATTGAAGCATTGGATTCGGACCCCCAAATCTTTCCACAGGCATGTGTTTAGGGTCCCCAGATGGCAGGCATCCTGCTGTTTTTATTATACCGGAGAGCAGTTACCAAGATTGAGTCCTGGTATGATTATTTTCAGGAAATTATGCGCCCCAGCACACTGTGTCAAACTTAAATCACTTCTCTCCTCCTTTCTCAATAACATTTCAGAACCGCACAATTGAAATGCCAACTGGTGAATAAAATGTTTGAAGGGGGAAAAAGTCGAGGCCTGGTTGAAAATAAGAAGCCCATTGAGGAGTGAAGAAGGACTACATTGTTTAAGGAAAGACAGACCCGATTACCCACAACCCCCTGGCTGTCACTATGTGATGGGAGCTTTCTGTGAGCTGTTCAAACATACCGTCAGGGACACACAGACGCAGAGACACATAACTCCAAACTCCAGATAAACGGCAGCCATCATCATTAACCATCATCACTGCCATCATGATTACCACTGTTGTGTTTGGCTAAATGTCCACACTGCCAGTTAACTGTGAGCGAGACAGCCAAGGGACAGCAGGTCGATACACACACACATTTATACACACCGAAAAGTTCATAATTTAGTGGGGTTGCTAGCAAAGCTTGGCAAAACAAATAATGGAAAAAGTTTGCTGGTTTCGGTTTGGGCATTTATACTCCCACAAAGATCTGTTGCAAAAGCACTGAGTGAGGCTGGCATCACTGGGAAACTTTTGTTGGTTCTGGTTCAAGTATTTCAAATTAATGGCAGCATTTGTGCCAAAATAAGTGCCCGACACACACACGGGAGATGTATCTACAACTCCATCACCGCTAAATCCAACAGTTAACCCTGCAGGATCAATTCCTTTTGGATCCAAAGCCAGATGGGATGTGAGTGCATCCAAAATGTTTTATAATTACTCTTGTAATCAGCCAAGGTGATGAATCTTTGTCCGTCCATGACCACTTGTCACAGGTTGCATATGTCTAAGTTGTTTCTAGTCAAATGAATGTGATGTTTCATTCTCAGATTGTTTGTGTTTTTAAACAGGCTCCAGAGCTAACAGTCTACGAGCAAAATTGGAGGAGAGTCAGATAAAAACATTTTGTGTAGCAGATCCTGCCAACAATTCACAATTAAGGGAGTTTTGTGTTGAAGCTTTTTTTTTCTTTGCATGTTTGCAGAGAAGTAAATAAAAATTCTCACATCCTCTCATTAAATTTATGGCTACAACCAGCAGCTTGTTAGCATAGCTAGGACTAGCATAACTCTGCACACAGGTAACAAAAACCACCAGCAGAACCAATTACACTGACTTACTAATACCTCAGTTTATTCATCCATTTCTAACTTGTTTTCTCCAGAAACAACATTTACATCTTTTGACCCTTTAAAAGGAGCAACTCTCAACCTGGAAACAAATGTCTTATCGAATGTAACCTTAAAAACTACATCCTGATGCAAAATACACTCTTTTTATCAACCATATTTGCAAAAACCTTGACCTTATAATTATCAGTTTACTCTCAGTTGCGTTTTAAACTTCTACATGGGAAACACTCACAGATACACTCTCTCCTCTTTACCACATGCAAACAATTCACAACGATAGCAGAGAAATACAGGAAACTGATATGTGTGACAATGAGACTTAGGAGAGTTTTGATAGCTTCTTATAGCTTAAAACAAATTTTCTCAGCCTGACTGAAACTAACAACTTAGTTCACACACAAGCTGATTAAACAGTGAAACATATACGTGCTTCCGTTTCTTTTTTTCTGCAATGTTTGCTTAAAATCCTGAAATACTGTTTGAAATAATCCACGAGAGAATCATCACATACAGCATCTGACCTTTTTGGCTTTTGACCTGAAGGGTCAAAGGCCAAAAAGGTTGGGAGCCGCTGCCTTTATCAGACATGGAGGCTAGTAGTTTGGTGTTTGTATGAGCTTGTTAAGAAACCAGATACGGCCTCAGATGCTTAGATCTCTATCTGCTACCAAGACACAGCACAGACAGGAGAGGCGAAGATGGGAAAGTGAAGTTAAGAGCCAGACAATATTATTTGGCATCAAAGTTGTTGAAACCCAGATGCGTACACACACAGACACACACACAGACACACACACATAGTACCCTCATGAATCTGTCTAATTTTGCCCCCTCTCTCTCACACGAAAGTCCACATCGTCTCGGTTGAGGTGAGGTCAACATACTTTTAGTCTGACTCACAGTTTTGTGAAAACTCATCTCGGGACAAAATGTTTTACTTAAGTACAAAGGTTGGCAGCGACCAGTGAGACTCACAGCTCACCTGGGAGGGGGGCAGGGAAAGGACACGGGTCACACTTCTGGACTTCTTGGAATTTAAAAACAATGACTAGAAAAGACTGAAAATAGTCCCGAGTTTTGATTGCTGATTGGCATAATACATCATGATAACTGAGGGAAATGTTGGGCTCAGTCATTACAAGCTCAGATTTAATTAGCATCAAACAAACACGGACTGTTTTAATGTAGAGGACCTATAAAGAGGTTAATAATTATAATGAGTGCTATCCACAAATGGTCCATAAATGCAGATATATTCAATGTCAAAGTGATCTTGCACATTTTTTTTAAAAATGTGTTGTATTTTGGACACCATGAGCTGTCTACTTTTGATTTATTTGTTAAATCCTCATTATTTGAGCACATGCTGATCTCAGTGCTGTTAGAAATCTGCTAAAGAAACTCCTTAATACTATCTCCAGAGTGTAGTGTTGACTGGGGGACGGAAACACAATCTGAGATGTAATATTATCTGTCCTGGCAGTCACGCCTGGTGGAAACATTCACAACTCAACCTCAGTAGTCCTGAAGATGAGCGAAGGAAAGAAGACCAGCCAATTCAGGCAGCGTAAACAAAGAAATAAGATAAAAATATGAAGCAAAATGATACAAGTGAAAAGCATACAGTATGCATTATCGCTGACCAAAAAAATTACAGGTGAGATGTAGTGGGGAGTGGTGAACAAAGCTTGAACAAAGCTACACAAATATCCTCACTAGTCTGGCCAAAAATGCCTTGCGGTGATCAAAGCATGTGTCACATCACTTTGATCTTCACACACCTATTCTGCCTGCATGAACACACCAATTAAGGCTTTCCTGGTAATAAACCACGATCTGTTAAGCTTCTGCTGCTCTTTTTTTCTTGTTTCAGGCATTACTGCCAATACTGACTGAGCACTTCTTTGGAACTGAAAACTCCGACAACAAACTTCCAAAGAAGAAAAAAAACAGAGAAAAGGAAAGGTGAACTTAACATATATCATAGGTGAGGCCACTGTGGTAATATGTATGTGTATCAGAGCAGGGAATGTTGAGTATAATTACCATAACTCCTAAAATAAGAATGAAATATTTTTTTTGGAATTTAACTGATAAAGAATAGCACTAACAAGCTTTGCTTTAGTCTTCAGTCATCCCATGTAAGATACATATTGCAAAGGGGTCAAAACAATGTAATTTGAAATTGCAAGAATATTTTACTTTTGATAAATGTGTTACAATACTGATCTGTAACCTATTACAATCTGTCCACTGCTTATCCTGTAAATAGTCTGAAAAATTTGAAACCCTTTAGACTAAGAGTTCGTCTGCAAAAAACACAATCTGAACCATGAGGGTTACATAAGCTGACAAAGCACTGCAGTGATGTCATCAACATGCCATGGATGATGTAATGACAAGGTCGAGGGGCGCCATGATGATCTCTAAATGACAGAGCTGATGTCACTGACAAGATAATATGACAGTCGACATTACAAGAATGATCTTACCTCTGATTCTGCATCCAACAATCCACACAAACACACACACACACACACACACACAAAAGCAATGGAACATCTTTTTACTTCAAGATATCACAATTATCAGAAAATATTACACTATTAACCAGACAAATGGTAGGAGAAGTTAAAAGAAACTACAAACACACACAACCACACACATACACACACGTACACACACGTACACACACGTACACACACACACACATACATACAGAGGACCTGCCTGTGAGGCTGCTTTGGCCTTAGCTGTTCCTGTCTCCCCTCTCCAATCGGGTTCCTCCTCTCCCTGTGCCTTAATCCGAGATCCCAGTAGCCATTCTGGAACAACGCTCCGACACTTCCGGCTTCTCCCATTCTCATTTTGACGCAAATTTCTCAACTGACAGCTAGAGCATGATCCGAACCGGCGGACTGATGCCATAAGGCAGAAGAAGGAGAAGGTGAGAGAAAGACCAGGACAGAGACGGAGATGGAGACGGAAAGAAGAAGCCGAGTTTTTCTACTGTCATGTTTCTCTGGATGACAAAAGACAAGTGACAGAAAAGGACTGAACAGCCCAGTCAACCCACAGTCAGACCAAGGCCAAGACTTTGTATAGAGTGTGTGCATGTGCATGTGTATGTGTGTTTCCGACCACGCCGTAAAGTATGCCATGCTACACGTTGCACGAGTCACACAGTTGCACCATTGTGTGAGTGACTGTGGGAGATGCAGGCATCACGTCAGTGACAGCCAGTCACAGAGAGATATGCACATACACAAACTCATCCTGGCATAATGCATAATAATGCAACTAGAGAGTTTGTCCATAGCAATATGGCGTTTGACGGGTACTGTATGATTTACTATTCATCTTTGGTAAATTAAAAACCCAACAGCTTCAGAAATCCAAGTGTTTGCTTCTTTTTCATAAAAACCAACTAAAAGTAAGTTGTACCTATTTTAATGAATGTGATGACTGAGGTCTAAAGCACTGCAGAGTTACATGTTACACAGTTAAAAAGCTAACTGTAAGAAAAAGTGGGCTTTTATTATGAATTGTTGCTGGGCAATAAAGCTGAAATACCAAACTGAGCAATCCCCCGAGTTAAAAATGTGATACAGGGAAGAATTTGGCTTTGACTTCGTATAACAAGCTGAGTCCTGCTGTGTCCAAAATCACTCCTTCATTCACACATCCAGCATTCACATTACTGAAAAGAGTGGAGTCACATAACTATAATCATGACATCTATCAAAGGCAAAGCACCGGGTTTTTTAGCCAAAAAAAAATGTTTTTCTTTCAAATGTTGTATCAGCTTAAAATAGGGATTGATTTCAAACTCAACATGATGCCAAAGTAGTAAAAATTAGTTAAAGTTGCTGTGTGTCCAACCTTTCATGTTCCACAAAGTCTCAGACGTAAGCAACATGAATCCAGTGACACGTGTCATTTCACTTATCTGAGAAGATTAAGTTGTAGGGCAAGAGATGCTTCACTGACCAGCAGCTAGCAACTAGCATGTTAGCTGGGTTAGCTTCTCTAGCTTTTTCAGACATAGTATTGGAATAGCCCAGCTAATGCCTAAGCCCCATGCCATTAATTTTCTTTTCCTGACACAAATCGGTGTGAATACCTCACATCTAGTCATATCAATTCTTGAGAATTCCACCTGTGTCTTATTTGACACAAAAAAGTGAGACTGAGTCAAAGTTGCAAACAACTTCATCACAAGTTTCAAGATGTCTAGGTAACGCCTCAAAAAATACAGCGTCATCTGGCTTTTCCAACACCAAAAAGTTTGCTGTTATGTAATTTATGACAATCAGCACATTTCCATATTTGGGAAGCTGGAGCCAATCACTTTAATGATTAACACTTCATCCAAATGTCTGCCTTTAAGATGGACGCTTTTAAATGAACTGGCTGAATAATGAAACGACATAAAACTTGTGTTACCACCTGTGTTGAATGACAATAATGCACTTCAATGCAAATTCCAGCTTCACTCTTTACCTCGCACAAACCAAGCACTCTGGTCCTCACTAGACTATGAAATTTATACACTGACAGGCAAAACTAATGGACCTAATCTGTGTGTGCAGCTGTACCATTGGTACCTGCAAGTAGTTATCCATTGACTTCTTGCATGTATCTGGAAAGGATTTTATTGTGGGATGTAAAGAATTTTCAGCATTTTTCAGTAGCTGCTTTTCCATTTTCTTTCCCTCTCTTTTTTTTTCTTGAGTAAATCAATTAGCACCAGCTGCAATATAAACACACCCTAAGGGAGTTCACTTAGGATATGGCAGCCAACACACTGAAACTGGGATTTTTGTATTTGACGTCGTTGTGGCCACGTAGACTGCAGATGTGTGACTCAGACAGAAAACTAAAGGGAAGAAACAAGAGAAACCCTGCGGAAAATGTAGGCCCATCATATTGTTTTATCTAGGTGTTCGATATCAGATTAACCCATTTTCAAAGTGCGGTGAGAACCAGGTGAAACCTTTGCGTTATTTACATCACACACAAAAAAAGACACATTTTAGTCTATAGAAATCTGGTAGTGTACACGAAAAAGCTGAAATAGCAGCTCTGCTAGAAAGTGCTGTTTCAGAAGAGGCTTTCCTTACATAAGCAAACTGCTCTGTAATTACACTGGGTGGATCCACACAGACTGAGAGAGAAGACTGGAGGGGAGCGACTGGGACAAGAAATGAGGATAACAAAGAGGAAAAGCAGATAGATGGGATCCCAAACAGTCACTGTTTGCAGGTTTAAACTGCTACAGATTTTCACTGGCATGCTACAGTGAATTACCAAAAAAAAAAAAAAATCCAGGAACTATCCTTACAAGGGAAAGTTAAAGATTTTCAAAGCATTTTGCAATTGACAGTAACATAGGGCAAAGACATCCAGAACTGTTTTCCCACAGAGTTTTTTTCCCTACTGTGGGAAATCAGATGCAGCCTCTTGTGACATATTTTCAAGTTTTTTGAGTATTGCTATTAGAAGCTAAATGTGGTCTGCAGGCTTGTTCAATCTTTCTCAAAAAGAAGTAAACAGGACTAAGTTAAGTTAAAAAAAAATAGTTCGACATTTTAGGAAATACGCTGACTGGCTTTCTTGCCCTGAGGTCGATGACAAGATCAGCACTGTTTGTGTGTGATGTAGCTAGAGCAAGCAGCCTGTTAGCCTAGCATAGCACAAAGACCAGACGCAGCTGGGGGATAAGCAATCAGCCATGCTCTGTTCAAAGGTAACAAAGTGTATCTACCCCCACTTCTAAAGCTGAAGACTTGACATGATATTTCTTAATGAAAAAAAAAGACTTGAAACTAAACTAATTGTGCCGTTTTATAGTTTATCTTTGAGGCTACTTCTTAACCAGAAGTGACAGCAAGACTGCACGAGGTTATTGCTCTTACACAACCCCTCTCAACCTACTGATATAAAATGTTGTCTTGTTCAGTCTCAAGATTTGCTCAGAGTAAACCAAGAAGATAAAATATTTAACATTAGCTTGGGTTTGGGTTGGCGAATCATTTAAAACCCTGAACAGAAGTGCAATCCAGTCCCTGTTTGTTCATAGTCTTTATGCCAAGCTAAGCTAAGCTAACAAGCTGGCTCCAGCTATATGCAGTATTGAAAGTCGATACATTAGAGTAGTATGAGAGTTGTATACTTCCACAGGAGGTAAAGGTGATGGAAATACAGCTGAGGTGGCAGAGGGAAAGGAGTGTGTTGCATTAGGAAATTCACTGAACTCTTTCTTTGCAAAGAGCTTTTGATTTTCACTGGCTGCAGTGCAGACCAGTTCATATACACACAGAGATCCAGAGTTAGTTATCTTCCAAAATTACTTCAGCATCTCTAAAATCAGCCTATTAAATCATCCCCCCCAACACGCTCTCACTCAGAGGAACACAAAACATTTTTGTTGTGCCTGTCCCAAAAGAAATACACACTTTATGAGAGAAAGAGAGAGAGAGAGAGAGAGAGAGAGAGAGAGAGAGAGAGAGAGGCAAAACATTTGCTTGTGTGAATGTGAGTAGAGGAAAAGATGGCTGGAGGTAAAGGACGTTTTTTGCTCCACTGTTCCCTGCTTTCTTGGGACTTTAATCACATAGGAACAGAAACCACAGCAAACATTTAGGAACCAGTTTGGATCCAAAGTTCCTTTTTTGTCTCTAAGGAGAAATGCTTGTTTTATCTGATCTACTCAACCAGAAAGAAACATTATGTGTTTTATCAACAGAATCCCACCACACTGCCGGTACAGCCATCTATCCTTTTAGGTATAAGCTCTTAGGTACAGTTTCCTACCTGCACGGGCAAAAGTCAGCCTAAAATGTCCACCAACAGAAGCTGCTCATGTGTCACTAAATCCACAGATATGTGATGTGTGGCCCATTTGATCTTCTGATTCATCTCACCATTTCCGTCTCATCTACTGAATCCTGGGGACCTTCAACCAGAACAAACATCCTTTTATCTATCTTTCACCTTTACCTTGCTTTGGACCTTACTAAACCTGGGTTGACCTTTGCATGTTCAAAAAGGACCCCCAGCACCTACACTATGATCCTTTCTGTGTGCTTGTGTAATGTGGCCTTTACTGTTACCTTCAAGTCTGCCTTCAAAGGAGCAGGTTGCGTATTGGCTGAGCTGCTTCCTCTTCATTGATGACACAATAAAAGGATATGATGGTGTGTTTTTTTGTGGTGCCCACACCAACTTATTGATCTATTTTTGCCATTAAACCACAAGTTATCTTTAATCATGTGAGAAAACAATCATCTCATGTCATCACTGCCACTTCTGGCCAAAAACAGTTGCTGCATCGATCTTTATGTGCTAAAACATTGCCTAGCCCTAATCACTTTTCCTTCCAGAGCTAATGGAAACACCCAGCTGTGACACTGCTGACTGAGTTACAGCCAGAGGTTGAATATCCTCAAGCACTGTAACATTGTATAGACCAATGGATAAGTTATTTTGGGTATGCCACACTCTTAAAGCAAACAAGCTCAATGTTTAAGTATCTTTACATCTCTGCCTTTACATCTCCTCCCCAGCAACAAAGGAGTGAAAGGAAGAAGGAGATGGCTAAAAGTATTTGATTCCATGTGGGTGGCCTGATAAAACAAAGTCCGCCATAAATCTGAAGCTATAAACAATGTGCTTTTAGACCTAATCCATGCAAAGCAGAGCAAAAACCAATCTTTTTGTCTCTTTTCTTTCTCTCTGGCTGTCCCTTTCCCTCTCTCTTTCTCCCACACACACCACTGCTAGAATCCTCTTTAAACATGGACTCTCCTCATCATTAAGATGAATGGACTGCAAACTTTTAAGAATATGCAAGAAGATGTAGATATCAACATTTATCAACATTGCTGGCCATCGTTTGGAGCACAGTTTCCAGAGGCCAGGACTGAATAATGGGACAGTGTAAGTCTTGTTTGCTTCTGTTTTTATTCACAAGTACACTAGGATTTAAATGGGAATGTTGCTGATTTAGACATCTTAAGTAAGTGGCTCTTGTTTGGCTGCTTGATTAAAGACAAAATTACATTAATGCATTTCAGAAGTTTGCATTATTTTTCAAATAAAGGAGCTTTTATTCAGAGAAATCCTTTTTTCAAACAGGTAAAATGCCAAAAAATTACATTTGTACTAGTGATGAAACTTAAATACTTCACTCTGTAATGCATGAGACACTTGGGAGTCTACAGCTCTTTTGGGAAGCTGGAGACTGTTATGCAACAAGAGGTGAAAGAAATATGGGCCACATTTCTTCTGTCTGCTGAAGTGAAAACTACTTAGACAGTACAGGAAACGCACACACACACACACACACACACACACACATCATCAAGAGGAATCATTAATAATACCATTCAGTCCTTATTTGTTTGAACCTGTCTGTTCAGTTTTTTTAAAGAACTAGCAGACAATCTGTGGTTGCCTTTTTTAATACATTAAGAAAACAATAGAACTCATTTCTTTCACTCATTTTATGTGCAAAATTCTGTTATAATCCTGAATATTAATAAGCTATTTTACCAAATATGTCCTAGTTTTAGGCTCCAAACACTTTTGTTCCAAAGAACCAAAAAAGTTAAATATGAGTCAAAACATTTGCTATCTGGTTTTGAATAAAGAATTTAGTTAACCACCACCACAGAGAGATCTAGATTTTATCAGAAGCATATAACCCACTTCTGGTTCAACTAAGAGCCAGACTTTGTCTATCGTCTTCTCTCTTTACCTCTAACTTCCTTGCTCCCCCTTTCACCTTCACTGTTTCATAGTTCAGCTCTCTCTCTCAGTTCTATTTTGATCCTGCAACTTTTTTTAGCCAGCAAAAGTGTTTCCTTCCAACTCCTCTTTTTTTTTCTCTGTCTTTCTTTCCCTCTCTTACCTGACATTTGGCTCGGCAGTCTGCCTCTCACCAAGACAAACGTTATGATCTCACTTCACTGCAATGTTTCCGAGACACAGAAAGAGAAAGCAATGAGAAGAATAAGATAACATTAAGAGGAATGCTGGAGAATTAGTATGGAAAAGACGAATGGAGATGGGAGGAAAGTAAGAGCTGAATATACAGCATGGCCATATAGAATTTCAGTCTTGGTCTTTATTCAAACCAAAGCAGGCGTTGCTGTGATAACTGCAGGTTTATCAGATCATTTTTAAATGGAAATAAATGTCCTTTTACTTTATTAGCAGGGTTGTTGACCTTCACCTGCTCTGATTTACCAATCACCTGACTGGCATCCTAAAAGTGACATTGGATTTGCACTTCTCCAACAGCCTCTGCAACCCACATTAAAATGTCACCATTATAAACTACTCACATTAATGGGAGAACCAGGAATCAGAGACCTTACATCTTCCTAGCCAGCCTGATTTATTCTGAATGGGGCTTTCATGACAGACTCTAAATGAAGTATGACTGGACTATAAACAAAGGAGATAAGACAGGAAGGAGAAAAGGTGCATAAGGCACAAAGGACTAGTGAAGTAATGTAAATGAGAAACGTAGATAGAGATGAAATTAATGAGAGATTTGGAGTCAGAAAGCAGGCTCTGCACTGTGGGTGAAATGAACCACACTTCAGTCTCCAGAAAAGGAAAAAGTTCTCCTCTCTCTCTCTCTCTCTCTCTCACACACACACACACACACACACACACACATTCTTTCATCCTTTCTTACTTCTAACTTGCT
>JAQMCX010000053.1:10385559-10507382 GCA_029814765.1 Acanthurus leucopareius | reverse complement strand
CACACACACACACACACACACACACACACACACACACACACACACACACACACACACACACACACACACATTCTTTCATCCTTTCTTACTTCTAACTTGCTCCATGTAAGCTTGGCACAGTTGTTATTGCCTTCACTCCAAATCACGCACACTTCCACCATTCCACCATTCACCAGACCTGAATGGTAGTGCTCTGAACACAGTGCGTCGGCAAGGCTCTGCACTCCGACGTTTGAACAAGCTATTGATATATTCCAAACAATATGCACAAGCAAACACCTAACTACGAGCAAACCAGTTTTTGAACACACACACGAACATGCTGGCAAGTTATAAATGTGAACACACACTCGACACAATGGAGTGCACATACACACACGCCCGCTGGCACTGCTGGACATCATCAAACACTTCAGTAACCACAACAACTTCCTATTCCCCGAAACCCATTTCCTGCCAAGCAAGGACACTTGCCAGCCACTGCTGATGGTGCTACAGATCAGCTAGGGACAATGAACAAGGAAATTAAACAATCAGCAACTAGTAAGGGCCAGGACAGAAGATGTAAATAATATCTAAAGAAAGGAAAGCAGCTTTGTGAAAGAATGTCAATGATGGACAGGTGAAGAAACATAGGATTTTTTTTTGGCAAATAAAAACAACATGGGCCAGATTGCTTAAGCATACACAATGACAAATCAGGTAACATTTGGCCTCCCTAACAGAGCAGGATGTGTCCAGGGCTGCAAGACAGTCTCTGAGATTAAAATAAAATAAAGAAGCAGTCATGACATCATCAAAGCAAAGCCCTGAATGATGTGTCTGCAAACTTTTGTCCTGAGCTCAGATGGGAGAGTAATCCCTGTATTGTTTTTACTTGCTCCACATCTATTCAGAGTCACACCCATGACAGTATGATAACTTTCACTTCAGGCTAAGATCTAAAGGAGAGCCAGTGAGCATATGTATGTGTGTCTGTGTACGAGCATGTGTGTGATATTTCTGTGTGTGTATGAGTAAGGGTAGCTGTGTAAGGCTTTGAATGAAAGGAACAGACACATCTAGTTACAAATGCTCTTCACCATAACACAAGCCAAAACCTCGAAAGAGGCTACTGTTAACAAACCTTACGAAATACAGTGTGAACATCTACCTCTAGTTTTTTGCATGAGATTAACTCTATTGCACAGCAATATGTAACATTTCTAACATGCTGTTTATTAATCATTTGTTATGTATAATTATTAAGATATTGACATTTGCTCACAGCTCTTTCAGTTAACCTTTGTATATCTATGACAAAACAAAGCAAAAGTCTCCTTTTGTTTAAACTCAGCTGAGTAAATGTTACATCGCAGACATGACAAATCCAATCTGTGTTGAGGTGAACTGTTTAATATATTCCCTCTCTATGACTATGATTCTGGAACAAAGACAATCAATACTGGATGAAACAAATTAATGGAAACAGACACATGCACTCAGCGGCCTTGGTTTACTCTTTAATGCCCTTTGTCTGCGATTTTGTTTGAAACTTTCTTCGAAACTTGAACTTTGAAACTAATAACATCCTCTGATGTTTGTTTAACGCGGCTCAGACTTTAATGGCTTCTGTATAGAAGCACAGCTCACAAATGCACTCTGAAATTAGCCATACGAGTCCTGATTCATAGCACACAAAATACACAGGCAAACAGGCACACCTTTAGCTGTGAAATCATACAAACGGGCCAACTGTATAAGACAACTTTATGGGTTGTATTTACCAGTAATACTTAAAACTCGTCTATCTCCCATCATTGCATCAAAAAACAAGTTTCACTGTAGAATAACTGAAAAAAAGTGGACTCACCACTCTTGGCTTGGTCCCCTGTGTGGAAGTTGTGGACACGGTGTCCTCTGTGCTCTTCCTCTGTGGTCCAGCCTTTGTAATTCCACTGGCATGGCTGGGTCCCTCTGAAGCCGACACTGAAGCTCCATCCCTAGCCGCAGGTAGAGGCCCTTGGCCCTCAGTATCTCTCTCAGCAGTGCTTAGTTCAAGAATATATTTCTGGGTCACATCCTCCAGGGATGGGGCCTCGTCTCCTGGAGGCTTACTTACGGTGTGAGGCTCTGCAGTTTGTCGGACAGTAAGGCAGTCTGCCTCCTTCAGTGGCTGGAGGTGTGGAGGTGGAGAGATGGGGATAAAGGTGGCGGGTTCGCTGGCATGGCGAACATGCTTCGGTCTGCTTTTAGGTTTGGATTGTAATGGGGAAGGGGGAACAGGAGGGGTGAGGTCGGTTTGGTTGCTGTGATCATCCTGCACCTCCGAACCCAGTTCTAGGGGCTCAAATGGGTCCTCATGAGGGAAGAACTGAGCCAACCTGTTTGGACGCTTTCTGCAGGGCCGACGGACCACTCTAGGAGACAGAACTCCAGCTAATTTGAGGTCAAGATTGAATTTCTGCATATCTTTCTCCTCTTCACCTTGGTCAATTACATCGTCTTCTTCATCATCATGGTTATCAGAGTTGGGGGTACATTCTGACTGAGAACGAGTCTTCTTGGCCTTATTACTTCTGTTTTCATGATGATCCTGCTGTGTTGGCGATGTGTGTTTAGGCTTCACTTCTTGCTCCCACAGTTCCTCTCTCTGCTCACTCAGGATTGGCTCACTGCTAGACGGTGGGATCTGTCCAGGTTGATCAAGCTCATTGATTGGCTGAGCACTGCCAGTCTGACCTTTGAACTGAGGGTCATTCTGAGAAAGGAGAGGGGCATCACTACGGCGACTGGGGTCACTAAATGACTTCTTTTTGGGAGTTTTGCCATTGCTATGTTCATCTGTTATCAGTCTGACCATTGCACCTGGCTCAGCCACAATGCTTCTGATCACACCGCTGTAATCCTGAACTCCATCATCACGTAGCCCAACATCACTGTACACTGACAAATCACTTGCCACACTGCCCTTGTATTCTGACAAGGAGGCCACAGCAGAGGCCTCTGGCACCCCACCTCCTTTGACAGATAGAGATCCTAACAGGTTGCTGTCCATGGAGGAAAAATTGTTATTCCCTTCTTCTGCCACTGAACAGCGTCGCTGAGGCATGGGGTCACTAAGAGAACGGTAGACTGTGGACTCGCTATTTCCAACAGCTGCTATTGTTGACTCTACATTACTACCATTACTGGATTCAGAGGCTGTGTTGCTATTACCAGAAGGGGAAAACTTGCGTCTTCGACGGATAGCACTTGGTGTTGCAGGGGCTTCAAGTCCTCCTCCTCCTACGGTGCCTGCTGTCCTTGGAAAAATAGCACTGTTGGTGTTGATCTCCTCACCCGTAGTGTTGACATTGTTGATGCAAGCAGTGCTGCTCAGCTCCATGATGATACTGTCACTCTCATCAACACAGGCAGGATTAGTCAAGGAGGGTAGTGCGGTGACTTCATTCAGACGATTCGCGCAATTCACACTCATCTCTTCTCTCTCCTGCTTAAACACTTCTGCTTCATGAAGAGCCGACTGCTTCCATACAGTGACAGGCTGCCCTAGCACGTCTCTAGCAATTCGAGACCCTAAGTTAACCTCTTCCGACCCCAGGAATGACCTCTCAGAGGGGTCACCGGGGCCCATTTCTGGCTCTGTTACAATCCCTTCATCTGTTAAACTAGACTCATGGCCTGAAAGTTCATCCACAGATCGGTCGTAGAACATACTTTCCTCTGAGTCGCCCTTCAGTAAAGCTCTCTCCGTCTCTCTGCTCTGTCTCTTTGCCTTCTCCCTGTACTCTGTGCCCCTGCTGTTTAGCTTCTCCAACTGCATACTTTGTCCATCCCTCTCGCTCTTCTCCCTCTCCCTGTTCTCTCTCTCCCTTTCATGTTTATCCTTGTCTTTTGTGTTCTTAAATGCAGCCTCTTGATCTGTCCTTGCCTCATTCTTGACACTCTCTCCTGCTTTCTCCCTCTTCTCATTTGTTTTTTTGACCTGGAAACATTCATCCCCCAAATCATTGTCAGTTCTCCTTACATCTTCATTATCATCATCATCATCTTCCCTAGTGCTCATCTGGCAGATATCTCGAATGACCTGCCTGGCTTCCTGCACATACTTCTCCTGCAGTGGAGGCATCACTTCTTCATCATCATCATCATCAAATCCATAATCCCTCATTCTTTGCCCTCTTGTGACTCTGAAATCACCCCCATCACTTTCTACTTCTCTATCTGACATTGACACCCGCCCTCCATCCCTCTCTTCATCTAGGTCAAGCCTCTGCTCAGAGGAGCTTCTCTTTGTGGGGCCACCTGTCGAGCGACTCCTGACAGTTGTTGTGGGTTTGTCTGAATAAGTGAAGGACTTCGCACGCCTCAGGGTGGCAGTAAGGTCTTTCAGGGATGGGCGACGACCAGAGGAAAGAAGGGTCCCACCATGACACCGTGAACCCATCTTGTAAACCGATGACCCCTCCACAACCCCAGTTTTTTCCCCACTTGTTTTCCGCACCTTGAGCTCTGACAGGTCAGATTTCAAAAAGCTTAACAGGGCCTTTGTTTCAGAGTTGATATCGGGGTTGGACATGGATATTCGGTTTTTGTCATCATCATCTACCCCATCCCCACCTGTTGTCCTCCTTGCCATGGTCTCACCACTCCTGACCCCTGCAGATGTCCCGCTTTCTCTAGCAAGAACACTAGGTAAGGTGGTGACTGTAGGCACAATCTTCGGGCGCATCCGCACATGGGAATGGGAGAAGTTATCCCCATGTCCAAAGCTTGGGGAGCGGTACATGGTGAAATTTCCATGATAAGTTTTACTTAGCATGGATGAGGATGCAGTTCTGTTAGCTGCACGATTGGCAAAGCCAGCCTGGTCCTCCTCTTTCAGCGTCTCAGTGCTGGAGTATCGGCTGCTGCAACGTGAACCACCTGGACTGGAAACGAATGGGGGGATATTTACCTTTGACACTCGTGATACACCAGGAAGGGTTGTGGACGTCACGGGTGAGAAGATGCGCTCCCATTGCTGCACCCGGGCTCTGTTACTATGACTGCTATACTCTCTTGTTGAGTGGCTCCGTGATGCTGTTCCTGCAAACTCTCCTCCTGTGTTTTTCTGGTGGTGCCTTTCTAAGTGCTCCATTGTCAAGGCTGTGTCACTGTCACTGTCTTCTGATTCGCCATCATGATCTTCATAATCATCACGGCCTGTAGCTACAGAAGCTCCACTGATCTTCTTCTTCTTTCTCAGTGAGCGGCGGCGTACAGCCTCTCGACTGTGGGGGCCTAAAGAGCCCGGGCTGTCTTCCTCACTACCTGAAGACCTGCCAATGCCCTTTGCACCCCACCAGCCATTTTTACTGCGAGATAAATGAGTCCCCCCTCGGTCTGTGGTGCCCCTTTCTCCTACTCTACAGGAGATGGAAGGAGCAGGGCCGGAAGAAACGCTCCAGCTGCCTCCACCACCTCTTCTTCTCCTGGTGTGCTCCTCCTCTTCGTCCCCAGAGCTAAACCTCCAACGGGAGCTGAGGGGAGAGGCAACTCTTGCTGAGGCTCTTAGCTCAGTTGAGGGAGCTACAGTAAAGGAGGAGGAGGTAATGGCTTTATCTGGAGCTGGAGCAGCGGAGGGGGAGGAGGAGGTGGGGGCTGGAGCTCTAGAGGAGCTATGTGAGGAATGTAAACTATCCCTGGGCAGCCCGACCCCCTGTCTATCCCTTCTCTCCCTCACTGTTGGCTGCTGACGGGAGGAGGAGGTGTCTAAACTCTCGGATCTACTCCAAGACGAAGTAGCAGGGGGTTGAAGGTCAGGGCTAGGGTCACTAGGGTCAGGTGTCAACCCTGTTGTCCAGGGGGTCTTATGGGCAGCCTCTGTCTCAGAGCTGGGACTGTGAGATCTGTATGGAGATGAGCTAATCTTCCGGTAGTGACTTCCCCCTGTGCAACTGCGACTGCTACTGCTTGCACTTTGAAAAGTATCTTTGCCAGAAACTTTGATATTTTTAGACTGTTGCGTTTCTGTGTCTACCTCGTCATCATTTGAATACTGCAGGTGGTCAGCTTTGGACTTATAGTCCATACCGTAGCACAAAGTCTCCTCAGCAGCACTGCTGTCTTTGCTTTTTCCTCTATTTATGCATTTGCCAAGACTACTGGCTTCATTGGCAGAACTGCAAGGTGAGAGTTTGTCAGTTCTATCCGAGAAGAGAGCACTGTCACTGGGGCTGAGCTCTTGTAAATGGCCTGTGGCTGCTACTTTTAAATTCTCACAAGTGTCAGTCTTGTGCTGCAGCGCAGACTTGCTTTGTCTCTCATCAAAAATTTGTCTTATTTTAGTGACACTGGGCCACTTGTCAGAGTGCAGGGGAATAAAGTCACAATGGTGTGTAGAGAGATAACTTCTGTGAGATTTACAGGGTGGAGGAACCACTCTACTAGTAACATCCTCTTCCTCGTCTGTAGTTAAAGTCTTTCTGTGATCAGAGGGACATGCATTGATCTGTGAATAATCTCTCTTACCAGAGTTGTTGCTGCTGTCGTCTGATAAACGTGTAAAAATCCGCCTCTCACTTTTCTTTTCTGAGTCCGAGCCTGACACAGAGTCAGTTCCAGAGTGCAACTTTTTCAGTTTATTGTCCGTGAGAGACTCTGCAGTAGTGGTATAACTGTCCTGAAAATATCCACCACAGCTGTCCTCATGAAAAGATATACGCGAAGAAGGAGACCCGTCTCTCCTGGAGCTCCTAGTCCGGGGAAGAGTGCTGCTCCCCCGCGTCACTGCTGCGTCGTCTCCCGGTGAGGCTCTGAGCGTCCCGGCGGAGCCGCTGCTGCTAAACTTCTCAGTGAGCTGGCGAATGGATGGAGAAATAGAGGAGAGAGGAGTGGAAGAGCCTCTCTTTGAATCTGCGGTTGGGAGGCCGGCGGTGGTGGCAGAGATTTTGGAAACTTTTCTTGACACACTGACATTACGCGTCGCCAAGGGTTGTTCTGCTCGGCTGGGCTCCGGGGGATGGGCGACGCCAGCTGCCTCCAAATCCTCTGATTTGTGTTGTTGGTCTTCGCTCCTGTTGGCACTCCAGGAGCCGAACTTTTTGAAAGACACACTGCGATACACAGCCGCATTCTTCCTCTCTCTTTCTGCCATTGTTCATGTCTTTCTTTGTTAGATTTTCAAACGCACATTTTAACACCGCTGATATCACAGATCCAATCACCTCTTGGAGTTGTGGTCCATGTCCCTCCGCAGCCTAACGGCATGAAAACAATGAAAACTATCACTTTTTTAAAAAAACAACAACTAAGAGTTGGCAGAGTTTCAGATCTCATTGAAACGAGGCAAATCAAGTGATAAAATATCCATTAGGTAAATCGGTGAGAGCTTCTCTTTTTACTTACATGTTGTCGATACCCGAAACCGCATCCGTGCACGCAGGAAAAGAGCTACAAGTTTTTGGGCCAAAACTTTCCCAACCTGTTCACAAACACAAGTTTTCCATTGTAATTCCCCACTGTATCTAAACTTCTGCCCATCGCCAGGTTTACACGCCTGCACGGGCCCGACGCATCATTCACTATTAATTCCCAAACTGTTTGTGGATTTCTTATTTTGGCATGATTTGGTTTTCCGTAACTTATGTTGTTTTTTGCATGTTAATGCCTGAGATAGGGCAGGGGGGTGGGCGGGACTAGGGGTATAGGGGCTGTCATAACCCCCTCGGGGATTGAGAGGAAAAGCTTTTTCTTTTTTGATAGGAGAAGGCAGATACTGTGGACAAACATGTAATTATAGCCCTTTCCCTTGCGAAAAAAGATAGTAGCGCTGTCAGGAGTTTTTTAGCAAAAAACTACACATTTTTAGGGCAAAAGCTTGGACATGCAGCACTTTTTTAAGCTTAAAAACACACCTACGAGGACTTTATTATATTAATATCAAATATATACTATAAATATGGCAGCATTTCTTTCTTCAGAGGCTCTCAGGAGGAAGCCAGACAATGATACACTTTGGTTAAACACTACATTTCCTAACTGCAGACTCAGCAGCTCCATACCACACTGTGTTTGGATGGTGTTGGTGAATTAGTGTCAGCATTCAGGGGGGAGAAAAAACAATGAAAAAAGTTTTCACTCATGCACAATAACCCCTCTGTGGTGCTTCCCATGTGGCTGTCTGGTTAACAGGTCCTTTTGTTCCACACAGGAATTCTGTGTTAAATTCCCTTAGTGCGAGAAAGAGAGAGAGAGGAGATGCTGGCCGCAGCGCCCCCTACAGTCTGACCTGTTAAGTGTCAGGTCATAGGAGATATGGATAATGGACAGCTTTGTTTTAATAGGAAATATTCGCAATAGTTTGAATACTAGATTTAATTTATCCGGCAAATGTTTTGTATCAGTGAAGCAGAATTCAGTTGTAGTTATAACTTGATAGGACTTTTGCTTAATTTTCTACGCAGTTGGAACGAATGAACCTCGTGGAAGAGCTGCAATATATCCACATTAGATATCCGCCTATTGTTTGCTGTTTAAAGCTAATGTTTATTTATTTGGAAGCTAAAATTCACATTCAGGGATGTAAATTTATGACCAAATGACCTTTTAAGTTGCTTACAGTTACAATGCAGTTATTCCATATGTTAGAAAATTGAAACTGTGTCAAGAAAGTTGCAGGTTGCAGTCAAAGAGTCATCCTTGTAACCTCTTTGATACATAATGTAAGCATAGGCTATAATGTACATGCCAAAAAACTAATGATAAGAAATGTTGATGCAGTCAAGTAAGATGCAAGATGCAACGGTGAAATCTAACAGGACTGCTTTGCTTTTTAGGGCTGCCATCTCTTTAGCTACAAATGTTGTTAGTCTTCCTGCAAATTTATAAGCTTGTCATTTGTCTGATCAGACTGAGGGGATATGGAGAGTAAAAAATCTTATTGTGTTGTGAAAATATGGAACCATTACAAAATAAGTTTTGTCTAAATGAAGTAGAGACATTAATCACAGGCTGTATGACTTTTTAATGGCTGTTTGCAGTTAGTTTCCATAATAACAACATCTAAAACATTTTTACAAGCAGCTCAAGGCAAAAGCTAAAATACATGAAACATAAATGTTATTTTAACAAAATAATTATAGCTATTTAACAAAAATAAAATTCTATACCTGATATTACTTTGATACAGTTTTTACAAAAATAAGAATTCTTCTAAATAATACTGATTGACACATATACTTTTATGTTGACATAGTGCATATTTATCTGAATCTCTTTATAGTCCGCTCACGTGGCACATTTCAGACAACGGTGGACAAACAAAAAATAAATCAGACATCAAAAATATTTTTCTAAAACAGACGTACTGGACCATTTTTTTGCAGAAGCACAATAAAAGTGTAAATATCCATGCTGTACAGACACATACATTAATAATACCTAACATTTCAAAGCACATAATCTCATATTTCATTCAAAAATATTCACTACATTTTAAATGCATGAAAATTGCATGTTCACATTAAACCAATATACACATTTCTTCCCTCATGGTGCAAAACTATATTTTCTATTACTTATAAAATAAGTTTGAACAAAATGTTAAGGTAGGAAAGCTGCCTCAAGGTTGTCTGTTACAGTGGCTTCAGAGCAATTCGATAACTTTGGAAAATGTATGTGTTTAAAAATCTGAATTAAGGATTCCTTTTGTGATTTTATTTCATTCATAATCAAACTGAGAACCTGATCTGGCAGGGTAGGAGAACCTAGTTAAGTTCTTGGATTTAAAGACATTAAGTTACAGTAGTAAATAGATTAAGCAGTATACCACACATCTTACACAAAAAATTCATGATCAGGATTCATTTATGTCGGCAGTAAATTTATCAGATTAATGCCACAATTACTTGTTTCACTGCAAAGTTAATTCAGGTCAAATATGTGCAAGATCTGCTCAGCTTTTCTGTCATGATACTTGTGTAAGTAAAATTATAAATTTATGACATAAACACCATTGTTTTTTACAGTGTACTGCTGATGACAACAGGCAAGAGTAATTAGAAAGACAGCGACTAAGATAAACATTAACAATTGAATTAAATTAAACAAACTTTAAGCTACAGAAAAGTACAGTGACAACAAACTTTTGCATGCATTTGCATGAAGCTACAGACCAAACTGTCAAAACTAAGTAATCTATTACTTGGAATAACTCCATGAGAAATCCCAATAAGAAGTTTAGTTTTTTCTATATTGAACGAACTGTACTGTAACCTGTTAGAGCAATTAAATCAGTACTAAGTACTACACAACTATCATGTCACTCTTTAAGAGTAGAAAGCTCCCTTTCAAAAAATATTTCTATCCTCTTTTATCTTTCTCTTTTCTACCAACACAATAACACCAAACTTCCATCCACAGAGATGTTCACAATTTCATGGCCAGGGTTTAAACACTCACATGAAATGGAAACTGCAGGGTTGAGCTTTAAAACCATTGAAGTCCAAATTGGTTTTTCCTTCCTTCTAAGCATTTACTACACCTGAAATATGTATTCACCTTGATACAAACTTTTTAAAAGCTTTCCTTTGTTTACAAAAGAATTTCAAGAACATGTAGAACAAGATCCATGAAATAATGGCCTGTTTTAGTTTGGTATGAGCTGGATGTTCAGGTTGTTTGCATCAGTTTATCTCTGAGTGTGTTAGGTAAGATCCAACCCTTACTTGATATTATGTAAACAAGTATACTAATTTTTAAAGGAACAGAGATGGTATTTCAGTGCAGTGGGGTGCACACACCATCCAGTGGTGAAAATATGAAACAACAAGCCTTACAACTTGGATAATGTTGACAAAATGTGTCACTTTTGGGGAATAAAAACAGTAGACACGATTACACTCTAATCACTCAGTGCACATGTTTTTGTGATCTTTTGTTTGTAAGACATGTTTTTAATCCCATACCAGTTCCTTTGACCACACAAGTGCTTTGTGCAATTCTAACACGCAGTAATCAAACATTTAGCATCGCCTTAAGCGTTAACATGGCTTTCTACCAAAGTGGATTTTATCCAAAACAAACTTTTTGTTCCTTTTTTTTCTCTTTCGCCATGTAAACTCACACATATCTCATCTGTCATTTGTAATTCTAATATATACAGAAAGTGTAGAGACACTCCTCATTGTTTTATCATTTTAGAGCTTTTCCATTATACTGTAGTTCACAGTGTGTAACAAATAAGAAAAATGTATACAAACAAAACGAAGGTTCCTCCTTTAAGTACATTTCACAGATAACAAGGAGAACGCAGGCTGTGGATGCATCGTTAGACACTTACAGTACTTAGGGTTCAGTGAATAATAGTTTTTATTTCCACTCTGGGGATTTATCCTCCTAACTTTCTCTGTCTATTTTTAGTTCTCTTAGGAGGTAAAGTTAAACCATTAATGCTTTTTTACGAGGATTCTTGATATACCAGCACCTCTAAATCTCTTAACCTTCCTCTCAGGAAGGTACACTTCATCTTTACTGTGAATTTTAAGGAAATAGCTAAAAGGACTGCAGCTTACATTAGACAATGCTTAAAGAAACTTGTAAAAAAAAATTCAGCAACCAATACATGTTCCACTATGCAGCAACAAGGCTCTAAGAAATACTGCAGGAGTTAAGGATCTACTGTTCACTCACACACTGGTGCCCTTTTCCCTGAGGGTGGTGACCCTGAGCACAAACCTTCTGGTGCTCTGGCGGTACCGTGGCTGGGTGAAGTAAAACAGAATAGGGTCCAGGAAGCTGTTCATGCTGGCAAATGGCCTGGTGCTCTTATAGATGATTGAAAACAGGTTTCTTGTCTCACAGGGCGCATTGGGCAGAGTACGCACCACCAAGTACAGGGTCTTGGTGAGGTGAAACGGCAGGAAGCTTATGCAGAACACTGCCGCCACAACAATGATCATCCTCACTGCCTTGTCACGTTTCTCCCCTGTCGCCATGGAGACACCCTGGTAGGTCACCGGGCGGCAAAGGATGTGGGCCATCCGACAGTAGCACACCATCACGCTCACAAAAGGTAACAGGAAGCCAAGGCAGGTCAGGACCATGCCGTAAGGGTAGTAGTCCACTGAGCGCTTTGGCGTACTTAAGTCATAGCACACCGTGCGGTTTCGCTGGATTCCCGTCGCAGCAAAGTGAAAAGTTGGAGCACACAGGGCGGCGACCAACAGCCACACACATCCACAGATACACCATGCCAACCGGCGGCCACCTTGCTTGTGCCACATCGCCAGAGGATGGCAAATGCCGATATAGCGCTGCACACTGATGCAGGTGAGGAAGAGGATGCTGCCATGCAGATTACTAAAAGAGGAAACAGAGAAAATACTGTTCAGCACAATCTAATAAGCAATATTCTATTGTACTGCGCTGTGCAGTGGCACTGACTGAGAATAGAGTAAATTCAGTATATCTGTATAAAACAGATAAGGGACACAACCCTGTATTATGATACAGTTAGCCAATAAAAAAGCATCTCACCTGTAGAACTGAAACCTGACCAGTTTACAGGCAAACTCCCCAAAGGGCCAATAGTCATGACTTCCGTAGTTGTAGATGAGCAAGGGAAGGGACATCACATACAGAAAATCAGCTATGGCCAAGTTCAACATATAAATGTTATTTTTGGACAGATTGGGCCGAGTCCTCCATATCTTTAGTATGACAGCAGCATTGAGAGGAAGGCCGAGCAGGAAGACAAAGCTGTACACAGCAGGGAGCAAAATACGTTTAAAGTCCTCCTTATATGTGCATCGCAGGCTGCCTGGTCCGCTTGACACGCTGACGTTGCTGATATTACCGACACTGGTGGTGAAGCTGTCAGCTGTGAACAGCTCAGGAGGGCTTTCACTGCTGGAGAAGATGTCCAAAGAGAAGGTTTTAAAGATGTCCGTTTCTGTAGGGAAGGAGCTGAGAGAATGGGGCATCTTCA
The DNA here is from genome assembly GCA_029814765.1 of Acanthurus leucopareius. Taxonomy (NCBI): domain Eukaryota; kingdom Metazoa; phylum Chordata; class Actinopteri; order Acanthuriformes; family Acanthuridae; genus Acanthurus; species Acanthurus leucopareius. The sequence goes on along the minus strand of JAQMCX010000053.1, from coordinate 10,494,430 downwards.
CATTCTGCAGGAGAAACAGGAAGAGACACAAGGGGATATTAGTTTTATAATAATGTCAATATTATAGCTGAAATAACAATAAGAGTACTGATGAGGATATCCACTAATTATGTTGGCAGTATTAAGATAAATAAGAGTTATTCTCACTAGATATAGAATTGAATATTTGTATAAATGTTACAGCACATAATAACACATTTGCCAAGCATTAAACCTGTCTTGCCTAAAAGCTTGCACTTTAAACTTACAGGATAACTTGTTTTTGTTTTGTTTTTTTAATTAACCCTAACCCTCCACCAGAGGGCACAATAGCTCATTACTTGCTATTTACATGTCCAAGGACTTCCCAGACAACAGTGAGCACTGGAAGAGCACAATTCAATGTTTGCACTACCAAATTACTGCAGAATATATTTGCTTGATTTTGATGACATCCATACCCAATAAGGCACTGCTGGGATTCCAACCCAGGATCTCCTGTTTACTAGACAGGCGCTTTAACCAACTAAGCCACAGCGCCAGTGAACAAACAGTAGAATGAATGCAAAAAAAGACATTTAACAAACTATCAGTAATCAACCATTTTCATTGTAAATGGATACAATAAACTGACTGCTTTCTTTGTTTTCTTTATTATCTGATTAACTCAGATTTATGGCTGAGGCATAATTTACATATGTCAGAAACACACATTAGCATTCAAGGCAAGGGTCAATGTGTCCATATGGGATCAATAAAGGTCTATCTTATCTTATGTGATGAAATATAGATAATAAGGCACTGCTGGGATTCGAACCCAGGATCTCCTGTTTACTAGACAGGCGCTTTAACCAACTAAGCCACAGCGCCATGTTGACTCTCTAAAAATACATGTGTCCCTGTCTGTACATTTGTGTACATACATACATACATACACACATACATACATACACACACACATATGCACACACACTCACACACAGGCAAACAGACAGATTCAAAAAGCATCATTAGAATTTTTATTGTAAGCAAGACTCCTATCTTTTTTTTTTCCAAAGGTGCAGACCAGTGAAAAACTCTCTGAGTGATCCATGTGATGTTGAGACGGATACAATCCATGACTAAATAAAACATTGCATTAACATGTTTACATTGTTGCATTTAGTGCATATAATGCAAACTCTGATTAATTGCTCTTGGATGGTGCTTCCCAACCTGGATATTTAGCAGCAGTCCAGTTGTTTCCTGAAAAATTGGCCAAAAAATAAGTAACTGAAATAAAATGAGCGCCCCTTTATTAGACTCTGGTGCTGTAATCCCTCCATCATTGTATAACAAGAGGAAGTCGGACGGCTGAAAGTTCTGCAATAAAAACCACTGCGGACTGTCTGCTCTCCCACTCACAACTCACACTGTCTGTAACAGGCTGAGATTAATCAACCATCTTAATTACTGCTCCCACTACCAACATCAATCATATCCATTCCCTTCATGGCAGCATGTGGGCGAGTAAGTGATTGGCTTAAGCCTGTTCCTTCATAGCCTTGTTGTCAGACTGTGACTCATGGCATTTCACAACTAACACCCCTGCAGCTGAAAAGCCTAAGGTGTTTGGAGAGTGCGTGCATGTTGTGTGTCCTGTGACCGCTTGAAACGTTGTCTTTGTGTGTTTTTTTTTTCAAAAATTGTGGGTTTGTGAGAATGTGTGTGTTTTAAGGTAGGTCCTCTGTGTGGGTGCATAAACAGTTTCTTGTAATCAACAATGACGCATGATTTCATAATTCCTGATAGAGTGATTGAAGTTGAGGAGGAGGAGGGAGAGGGAGCCAACCAACCATAAAGCATTTCAATAAGCTGCACCAATAAGCAAGCAAAAAAAAGAATAACTAAGCATTGTTAAGTGCACTGTGGTCTGCTTTATTTGTTGGTGACTCATTTGCAGAGTAATTAGATTTTTTGATTTGTGGACCAGTCTGTCTGAAGAAAGTCCTTGAGACCAATTCTCTTGGCTATCTTATAGCCATCTGTGACGCAATGACCAGCTGTAAAAAGTGATGAGGTATTAACTCCACAAATCACAATTATTAGTGGAATGATGTTTTTGCTTCTTGTGGGCAACCTTTGTGTTCAAAGCTTTTGGTGTGCTAACCCTGCTAGCCTCCTCTGATTTTGGTATTAAAGCTGCAAACCATACTATAACTTTCCTTATGTACAGTTAATATGATGGTGGCTGCTGTGAGTGATGTTGCATAACTTGTTGCACAAGTTATAGTACCCATATAAAGTTATCATGTCACAGAGTGAGCAGTGACATAATAAGTTACATATTTCCAAAGAATAAAGAGAACACTGGCAGGTCCACATTTTATCCTGCAAGTTGTCCTACAAATCTAAAATCCCACATTCTGGATCCTGCAAGTCCTAGCAAGCAAATCACTGGTCTATGAAGCAAAGCAGGAATAACAGCTGAGATCTGCCAACTGAAACAAGCTCAGCTCAGATTCCCATATCAAATATCTGCTGCTCATTAAAACTGGAGATAATCATATACCACTGGAGGAGATATTGCTCATGAAAAATTAATAAACAGTGGAGTCTCAGTTTCTTTTTAAATTAATCATGGGAAACGGGCAAAAAAGAAATGTAAAACCTCTTGCTGATTTATTTTATAATGTTAATTAGGCTTGAAGTGCACTCATTTCAGTCTACTGGACTGCACATTGACGAGTGAATGTTCAGGATTGTTCTCTACAACTTTCACAGAAACTAAGCAGATTAGGTGAGTCAACAGAAACATGAACAGGCTTTGTTTAGTTCAACTCAAATCTACCTTATAAGCTCAAAATATATTATATACAAACATAATAAAAACATTATAACCTGATATAAATTGGCTCAGTTATTAAGTCATTGACTACTACAAGAAAAGGTACTATTTTTGTGGCTTTGATGATGACTCAGAGTTTGTGTTTGTACTGCAACAACCTCAAATCATACAGATTAAAGAGCTCTGCATAGTGCTCCTGAAAACTAATGCGTATGGATTTGTGAGTTTTGATGTGATCATGTCTCAAATTTCTAACACTGTAGAGAGAAAACAGTAATCACAGGTCTGTGAATGGTGCTATTTGTCAGGTGAAGTGTTTGCACACAGCTACGGTTTGTATCAAGTTACTAATCAGCTTTACTTAATTTCAGAGAACTATAATATATGAACACATTAAAGAACAACGATACACACATACAGACAGGCACCACAACACAAATCCACAGAATCATAAGTCTGAAAAACCCCTCAGATCATTTAAATAACACAACTTTAAATTTTGCAGGATTTACATAATCAGAGAGACTTGAGTAAATATGTGCTGTTGGCATATTTTAGGTGTGTAAAGTTAAAAAATGACTCATAGTTCTCGCCCTGTTTGCACTTTACAGAGTCTGGTATAACAATGATTTAGTCTTATGTGTGTTTACGGAGATTAATGCATAACTGCATAGAGATATTGCTCCTCTGAATAATAAGGCAAACAGTGTTAAATGGAAATCAGCAACTGAGAGACATGAAGGTTTTCAAGGTTCAGCTTATTTTTAGATATTCAAATGAGATTCTCAAAACATGAAAATGAAAGTTGTGTGTAATGAAATCACTGCAAACATGCTCACTGCATCGCAACACTAACAGCAAACACTAATTAAAACATTGCTCACTGAATTTATTCAGCTGTGACATTATGGGTGTGAAGGAGTCTTCTACTTTCACTCTATGACTCAGTGCAGCTTTTTAAGCCCACACAGTTGTAGTATTTTTGGCAGGTTCCTAAAACTTGTCTATACATCTTCTCCTTAAACCTTGTCTGTCAGAATACAGACATGTAGTCTGTACCGAGACACATGAAAGCTGCTCCAAGTCTCCTGATGTTGTGCTATTTATGATAAAACACTTGTGGTTATTTAGTTAAACTAGTGTAGCATTTTAGCTCTGATTAAAGCTACAGCATAACTTATTGGCAACTACTGTGGCAAAAAAAGTAAACAATTTCCTCTTTGAATCATTGGATCCAAGGTTGATAAATAGTTTACGACACAAACTGCAGTACGTTAAGTACAAAAAGGTCTCAAAAGGTCTAAGGGTAAAAATCCTTGGTTTGCACCAAAATGGCCTGAAAATCTGCTATGAAAAAATGTTTTATGCCTGTCAGTCAAGATTTATAATGCTTCCATACAACCCTTTACTTCTATTGCACAATTTAAACTAGACAACTAAATATAAAGTGCTATTTTGACCTCTGTAAAGGAATTGTACTTTATCTACTCTTTATTTGTCAGGGACAGAGACATGCAGAGCAAATATCACTGCTTCACTGGTTCAACTGACTTTCTGTAGATGTTCTATCACCCATTAATTCATTTAACTTTTTATTCTGTATGAAAAGACTTGTTGGAGAATGCGGGCATCGATCCCGCTACTTCTCGCATGCTAAGCGAGCGCTCTACCATTTGAGCTAATTCCCCCTTGTGAGGCCCCATATTTTCCCACACAACTAATGTTACCAGCTCCAGGACGCTGCCTCACTCTGCACTGTGTTAATCCTTCTCTCACACATGCTTTGACAAGTGAGACATACTGCTGCATACCTTCTGCCGTCAGGCCTGCCAACAGACAGAACTGAAGGTGCCACAAGATTATTTATAAACGTATGGTAAACAGGGTTACAAATCACACAACACATATAAAGCTTAATGATTACTCAGAATATGGATCTGATAGCTTCTGGACTTTTGAACCCTGGAAGCAACTACTTTCAAATATGCAGATTCTAATCAAAGAGATAATTAGCAGAGATACACATAATAAACACTCACAAATCTACAACCTTAAAGCAAGCATCAAATATTTTCTATTTACAATAAACCAATCATCTCTATGTCATATATAATCCCTGTAGTTTCAATACAGTTTCCCTAAGTGGTCAAAAACAGTTGGGTATGTAGGCAGCAATTAATGCTACAGTCATAGATTATTTTATTAATCAAAACAGATTGGATGGATGTGAGCGGATCAGGTAAGCTCTTTGAGCACTCTATGTTATAATTAAACCTTTTGCCATCTTTTTTTTAATAAAGCACATGCAAATATAACAAAATATAACTATAATACAAAACATGCTATCTGTTGGAACCAGCACCAACCACACACATACACAAGCATCTGGATTTATTAGCTGTAGCAGCCACTTGTTATCTTGACCAGCTTCAAAGATGTTGACCTTTAGGTTATCTAAATTAAAAGAGCGGGTAACAGGTGATGGGTGACAGGCAGATAAGGATGCATAGAGACTAATACTATATACTTTCTACACACACACACACACACACACCGTCTGTCTGTCTGATGTTGAGTTGGGGAGAGAGAGCAGGGAATAACCTAACCCTAATTACTTTCCCACCTCTGTCCATGGCCACGTTAATCAATGATTTATGCTGCTGCCCCTCTGCTGAAATACAGCACACACAGGCTCACATGTGAGTACACACTCGTGCTTTGACTGAAATAAACTTAAAAAAACGGCTCAGAAAATCCCCAAGAAACAAAAATAGGCACACTGCACAGACCAATACAGAGACAGATACAAAACACAGCAATGTCACTCTACAAACATAAACATCCTATTTACTGACATAAAAAACAGACATTTCACTTTCCAAACAACGACAGATGCAGCTGTTAAATACACACAACCGCATGTTGCAGATGTCACAAGCATTGAAAAGAAAAAAAAAACACATTTTGTACTATCTTGTGATGTAAGTTTATACAAGTCAACTATTCCTACAGACAGGCAAGGTGGCCATAAGAAAGAAGACATTTTAAACTATAAGCTGCACCATTACAAGACACATGGATGCTGAGGAAGGCAGGTGTTCAATGCAAGCACTCTGCCTGCCATATGGTCAAGAGGGGAATAAAACAATTACATGTAGAGCGAGTGCTAACTGCAATCAGTCAACGGACGTAATAAACTCTCCCCTCTGAGAGCATTTGCTGCCTCACATACACAGCAAGCAGCACAAAATCATGAGCTAAACCTCCCTTTGTTGGTCTTATCTTGAAAAATTATGTGTTTACACTGATTGTTTAATTTCCACAGAAGAAGTGTGAAGACTTAAAGTACAAATATGGACATTATTGCATGGCCAGTAGGGAGAATTTATGCAGTAATCTAGTGTAGACAATTTCCCTTTGGCAGAACCAAACAGAAATGTTAAGCCAGTTATTTCTTGTCCTCTGGAAAAGTACAGATGGACAGGACTGCCTTCAAAAATGTGATATATTACACACAGATGGCTGCAAGGGACAAAACACAGCACCCGGTTGCTAATAATTTGCCGAAACACGCAGACAAAAACTTGCTGATGCATGTCGCTGTAAGGTTTGGACAGAGGATTTCATCAGGCATGTAAAGACTAATAGACAGCAGGTCAGGATGTTGTCTATGTGACTCCTGCCATGCTGTTGCCACACACAGAGGAAGTTAATGCAGCTCTGTTGAAACAAGTAAAGTACAGACACGGGACAGTGGGTCATCACGCAAGGAAACATAAATGTGGATGCAACACAAGGTTCCTTCCGAGCCAAAGTTTCAGTTTGTTTTACTTCATTCATTCAGCCTGACACTGTATCCGGGTTCATGCCAACTTGTTTTGTTTTGCCTTAACCACTTGGTAGCTCATAGTGTATTCATCCTGCTGAAGTTATTTTAGGTCAACACAAAGGCTCTGGCACCGGTTGCTAGGAGCAGGTAACATACTGTTTTGCACTGCAGTGGAAGAAATATGATCCCTGGCACCTTATGGACCGAAGCATTAACCATCAATCACAAAATCCATGGTTTGTATTAGATGAGTCCTTTCTGTCATCTTAGTAAACAAGTATGAAGCCTTAAGAGTTGTTAGCCTCGTTTTAGATTTCTGATTAACTGTCCACCTTTGATTATTAGGCAATTCAAATAGGTCTCTTGTTGTGCCCATAGAAAGCTTCTGTCTTCAGTCAGGGAAGCAACCCACCAATCGAAGCTTATTAGACAGGACTAAGATTAACTGATGTCTAATTCCTGCATAGTTACATGGCAACCTAGCTATTTTAATGAGACATGGTGATAAAAGAATGGTAATAAGAACAGATGGGATCAAGGCTAACCAAGTCAAAGTCATGATTCTTAACAATGCCTCCTCTCCCAGAAAGAAATAGCCTAACATGAATAAAAGGAATGAATGGATGAAGTTAGCTTGCTATGTATGAAGACAACTTCCCTACTCCACTCACAGCTGGTTACCAACCCTGCATGGATGTTATATCATGGGTGGGCTCAAAGATTTACAGCTCCTTTGACATTTATGGATACTGGCTATTTGTTGAATTGAAAATTATCTGTGAAGTTGCCTATGGGTGTACAGGACGCTGCAGGGAAATAGCAGGATCCCAGCACTTAAAAAAAAAAAAAGTGGCATTTGATCAATCCATGGACAACTCTAGTTGAGATATTAATATTTAGTTAATACACACACCATAGACAAAAAAGAATAAACACAGATACAAGAGTGACCATGTTGACTTGCTAACTGGACATGTCACATCCATCTTGTTGTCTCTTTTTTCTGTCTTATGCAACTCCCTATCATTATAATAATAAGGGTTCGTTGACAATGCACAAATATTTTCAGCTATTTTTGCTGTCCAGGCACTTGTTTTTGCTCCTGAACCTTCTTGTTATTGGTTCCTTTTAATGTTGATAGACAAAACATGTTTTTGTTCCAAACATAATTGCAGTAGGTTGATGTAATAGCTTGACGCACAGCTCTGGTGAGACAAAAAGCTAGTCAAAAGCTTAACTGAGTGGTAAGTAGCAGTTAGTCTGTGCCCTAAGGTGGCTGTTGTCATGAATTTGTGGTGCAAAGGGGATGTGAATGTAGATCAGGTTAAAGCAGAGCCAGTTGAGCATAAAGATAGTACAGAAAGAGAAGCAATGTCTTAATATATAGCTGACAGTCTAGGAGAATTATGCAGTACTTCTTTAACATTAGCTCTGGTTACTATGGTCCCAAATTAAGACAAATTACACAAGTGAATTCTCTGAATGTTATGGAGCATGTTATGGATGGCTGTCACTGAGCTCTTGATTACTCTGTGAGATAATGCTATGCATTTAACTTTGTCCTGGAAACAAACAACTTTTCTCCTTTTTTTCTTTATCTCTATAACCGAATCACCACTCTGTTTCTGTCTCAGTGTCCCTACATTTGTGTAACATATAGTTTGTTCCCAGTCAGGCAGACAACACACCCACAGAAGTCAAGCAGAAAGGAATCTTCAATGAAAACAGAGAAGCCAAACTCTCATGGCGAGTGTGCCAAGTCCTCACACATGACAGCGTATCAAAATGATTCTTGGTTATTACATCAATGATGTGACACTGTAGTGACAAGATAATTCCACTGAAAAATTACAGAGAACACAGTTTGAAAGTTGAGGTTGTATACGAGATTTTTAAAAAACTCTCACTCTGTCATTTTTCCACTGCTGTCATCAAAGATGATGTATGCATATCAAAAGGGAAGTAACATCTACATAAGCCAGTTTTTCAAGCAATAACACTAAAAGTGACCCATTACCAACTTCTCAAATGTGAGGATTTGCTATTTTTCCTTGTCATGTGACAGTGAACCACATATTTTAAGGTTTTAGACTGCTAGTTGAACAAATCAAGATGTCTGAAGTCATCACATCAGGAATCTATGACTGCTATTTCACACAGTTATTAAGGAAACTCAGAAAATGATCACATTATTTTCATAAAAAAGAAAAAAGAAGTATTTGCTGCAGCCCATTATCTAAATATCTAAATAGTAACATGTAAAACAGCTTCCTCTATTTTGCACTTTCTTGTTTTCAATAAACGGGAAGCCTTGTTACTTACTAGTAAATGTAAGTAATCAAGAGCATTTGGCTGGCAACTACCTCTGTGTCACCTTCAATACCTGAGAGGATGCTCTGTCCTGTCCCTGTTTGTTCTCGATATAACCACATATTAAATATCAGTCTAATCTCTGTTGCATTAAGATATTAGTGTGAGTCCAGTGCTTCAAAATGCTACACTGGCTAGGCTCAGATGGTTGATACAGATGTTAAAACAGATATAAAGACAGATGGCTGCTCTGCGGGCACACTGCTATTTGTCACACAACTCTGGTTCTTATAACAGATGCTGTATTAAAAAAGAAAAAACATTTATAGCTGAAAGATTTATGACAGTATCTATGAATAGAAACATATAAACATAGAACATGATGTCAGGCTTGTTCTTAATACTCCACACATGAATTTTCTTGTAAATTATATGCGTGATGACCAAATTGAATGTAAAAATAAAGTCTAACAAATGCTTGTTGAGTCAAGATTAGTAAATATGTACAAACATCTGCACAGAAGAGGTTATTTAACCTGTTTTAACTGTAAAGTCAACAAGATAATAATGCATCAAGTTCGTTAGAATAGAGGCGTTTTTTTCCCCAGAATAGTTATAGGGCTTCAGTTTTGTTCTGAGTCTTCTTCTTGTTTGTTTTCAACGTGATCTTGTGGAAAACCTCACGCTGCATTTCCTGAGAACTTCATGGAGTCATCAATCGTTCACACCTGGTATGTGCCTCAGTAACACCTCGGTTCCCTGAGGCATGCCAACCACTGTGCGGATTGCATCAGACTTCCAGCGTCTCTTGTCACTGTTCACTGCACTGTGTGTGTGGAATTTGATTTAAGAAAACACTGGAGAGAAAACTGGGAAGGGATGCAACGAATCTGATGTTATCCAAACAGAGCAAATTCTTTTTAAAATTGCAGTGAGTGACTTTAAATGGACTCAAATCCTCCTCCACCAAAACAGGAAAACGTTTGTTGGGGATTGTGTTTATGGGACGTTCAAATGACCTAATTAAGCACCAAACGTGTTGGATATCTGACTTAGTCTTTTTAGTTTCTGTTTCATCAACATTTCAACTGTTTCCCGACCGTAGAACCACTCCGATACATAAATGATGGATTAATTTATCATAACAAACTTATTAAGCTGTAATACGACTATCAAAATAAAACCACCAAAGCTAAATTACTTTGTTTAGTTGGCATAATAAGATTTGCATTGAGCAACAAAGCCACGCTGATCCCCAACGGGACTGCCATGCTCTCATTAGTTTGATTCACATGCCCTAGTTAGATATACAGTATATTACACTGCTTCAGAGACTGGTGAGAGAGAAATAAGAGGCAGTGAAACTGTGAACAAATAAAACTTACCCAGAATGACAGCAAAATAAAGAAGTGGCTAGATCAACAAGTTGGCGACTTATCCATGACAGAAGACTCGTCCTTCTCCTTTTCTTTCTTCTGTAAAAACAAAAGCCTGTTCAGCGTGGAGGAGCTCAGTGGTTCAGGAGGAGGGAAAAACACGCGTCAATAAATCAGTTTCATTTCACTTAAAAGCTGTTTTTACTTCATAAACACCGAGTACAAGCGCGGTTTAAACTGAACTCTCTGTTTCTCCTACACGCTGTGAAGTGGCTCTGGTTACCGCGCGCACACTTCACACACACTTCACACACTGCCGCCTCCGCTGCTGGAGTCCCGGTCAACTCCACGCGCTGCCGCAGGGCGACGCACGCCCAATAAAAAGCTTGCGCCACTTTGTCCGGGCATAATGAGGCGATTCCGGTGAAAACGTCTGTGCGCCGTTATGCAGTTATTTTGGGGCTGCTTTGTCATTTCTTTTGGACAATTAAACAAAGTCACGACTGGTACGTGTTTTTTAATGGCTGTCTGAGTCGCAGGTGTATTTTAGAAGAAGCTCAGACATGAAATCGGTGGTCTAGGCTAAATGATTCCCGATGCTGAATATATTGACTTTAAGAAGGCTTCTTTTCGTCTTTGATCACTCCCTGAATTACAGAGCATTGCCCCACAGGCTACTGATGAATAAAAAACAGTTTGCTTATAACTGAAATTAAAACTTGGCGACTTACACTTACTCTGCCTTTGACATGAGTCCTGATCTCCTCTAGCAGGGTCTTACCTCCTTGGCATTTTATAGGCTAAGTCTTTTATTGTACTCTTATCTTATTTGTCAGTGTTGTTGTTTCCTGCTCAGCATCCGGTTTGTATTTCTGATGATTTTTTCCCATAACAGAGAACAAATTTTAGAAACCACAACATAACTTTTTTCACCTTTTAACCCCCTTTAAAGATCACAAAGCACTAATTTTTGTCTGTGACATCCATAAAGGGGCTGGTTCGGACAAATAACAGTAAATTCAAAGTAGTTACTGCTACTGCCTTGCGTGCCATTTGTCCCCTTAGATTTGGATTAGCCTTAAAAGGTTATTCTGTAGAATCTAAAGAATTAAATAGAAAGAATAGAAAGATTCAGAGCCAATCACAGCTAAGATTTACAATTTTGAGTACCCAGAGTTAGTCTATTGGTAAACTATGGTATATAGAGACCAAAACCCAAAACCAGACTGAAGACAAGTTGAGAACATGTCAACGTAAAGCCTTGTATCCTTGTGGAAAGTGTGAGAATAGATGTAATGGTTGTATTTTGGATGATGAACTGGAGACCAAGAGTCTGAGATCTAAAGGAAACTACTGTTATTACATGTCTGTGTGTTTTTAAACCGCACAAAATATTATTGCACATTATGTGCTCATGCGTCTCACTTTAGTGTTGTGGCCTGTGAGTCAGGACCACATGAATCTACAAAACTTATCTACTTTCTTCTTTTGTCATGAGTAAATATATTTTCTCCTCATCATTCACAATGAATCTGTCCTTCGCAGTCCTATGATTATTTATTAACAAATGTTTCAACATCAGTTTTTAAAGGAACCATCTGTTCTCCCGTTGTCCGTGAGTCACTTCCCCTGTAAAATTAATGCCTGATTTATTCAGTGTAAAGGATCCATTTGAAAAGATTTAATTTCCTGTAACTGTCAAATCTGAAGCCTGCAAAGTTGCCAAAGAGCCATGATACCTTTGTTAAGACCGACCTGAACAGTGACATTAAAATATTCATGCAGAATGAATCTGGTGCTCTTGTCTGTGGATAAATAACAAAATCATTGACAGATTGCTGCCTGACCCTGTTGTATTAACTGCTATAAAACAGCCAGTGTGTATTGTTATTGACTCTGCAGACTGACTTTGCAAGTCATCAGTTGTTGAGTGTGTGTGTATGTGTGTGTATGAGCAGTAATCATATCTCAGGATTTTATTAACATATCCTAAGAGACTTGAGGCAGACTTTTATGAGTGGGTTTGTGCAAGCGACGGAAATAATAAACAACAGTGTTTGTGAGTTTGAATTCAAGGGCATTGTGCTGTTCATGGCAATCTGCCCCCGCTAAGAGAGAGAGAGAGAGAGAGAGAGACAGAGAGAGAGAGAGAGAGAGAGAGAGACGGACAAGACCCAATATCGATGAGGTGCTTCCATACAATAAGTGAACACTGTACTAGAAAACACAGTGCTGGTTGTTTTGCAACACATTTGCATACCCGAACTTCACAATTTTATACAAATAGTAACACTGAAATCCCCCAAAAAATGTTACAAACTCAATAAACAGAGAAGGGCTTAGTCAGAGAGTTTGAAATATATAGAGAGAGATTTTAGTGCCAGAAAAGACTATTATCCAAGTGTAGCAAACACAGAGCATGTGAGACAGCCAGGGGAATAAATCTGTCTTTCTGCCACTAACACAGAAAATGGATATATGAAAAAATGTGAGGTCACTTAAGTGATTAAATTTCTAAAGCGTCATTCAGCGGACCTTCTTCTCCTGACTGAGCTCATTTGTCATGTTGACAATGAGACGTGTGCAGACAGGGCAGTGGAGTTCATCAGGCTTAATCAGCAAATTTCGACATGGTTGCGGAGATTTGTAAGAGCCTCTCTGATCCAAACGCAGTCATTCATGGCCCCCACCCTTCTTTGCGTCTGTTCTGCAACAGCACATCTCCAAAAGCTTGACCTCTATAACACATCCTCATGCAGGGGCAGCTGAGGTGAAGTGTAGAAGTCAAACTTGAAAATAAAAAAATAATTTGCATCTGATCCTTCTTTAGCAGGATTAATGTGAGATGGAAAACTTTACTGCTCAACCCTAAACAATGTGGTGCCTTTTGGAAATGCAATTTGTAATACCATGTGGTGCATTCACAAACCCACAAACACCTTTATAAATTTTTCTCTAACATTAGAGTGGTCTTAATGGCTGCAGTATATGAACGTTTTACACATAATTTATGCCAACAACCCAAAGCTTAATCCCCCAAAACACTTTGTGTTTAGTTTTCTGTATAAAACTTGTCCTGGCAAATATTCTGATAACCCTGAGGTTCATAAATACAAACTTAGCTAATCTTTTTTAAGTCCCCAGTGCCAACTTTCTGGTGTGTAATCGGCTGTTTTCACATGGTAGTTCGATCCCATGAGAGCCATGAGATTAATTTCACTGATATGGAAGTTTGAACAAACTGCAGCTGGTTTTTCCAGGTTGTTACTTGCTGACACTTTATGTCATAATCCTTAAAAAAACTTTTGGAGGTCAAAACTTATTATGTGTGAGATAAGCACAGTCTGCCCGATACTTGCATGCATGTTTAAGAGTTGTTTGCAACAGCGTGTTATTATTTTGATTTGCCAGATATCTGTTTAAAGAGCTGTGTCTTTTTTGATCTTATCGGTGAGGTAAAGACAAATGATTCTGCTGTAATACCCCTGTACCGACCGCCTGAACATGTGCAGTAGTCTATGCACTCTAATTTTTAACTGTGTCAACCACATTTATTTAATATGAACATGAGAGGAAAATGACACGAAAAAAATCTGAAGACAGTGTGCGACTAAATTTTTTCTTTGTTTGTTTTAAAATAGCAGGGGTTCACTTCTTGTAAATATCAGCGGTGACTTTGGAGGATGCGGTTCCTCTTTGAGAAGCATCTCATCAGATATAGGAAGCGAAAACATGAGCAGGTGGCACTATTGAGTAAAAAAATGGCATTTATGACGTTTGTTCACTAAATTAGCTCAGGTGTTTTGAACCAGTTTTGTTCAAGATTATGGAAACCCATGTGTAATTTTGTGAACAAGCCTGCATTTCCACCATTTTTGAATGAAACCATTGGCATCAAGGACATGTGATCAGCAGAGAGCCTCACACAATGTTCAACAACCTGAAGAATTTAACACGCTGCTTCACTTCCCATTTAAATCAAGGAAAAACTGATACTTTTTGGTTGAAATGCTCTGGATGGTTCAACAAAAATAGAACCAATTCCATGTTGGTGCAAAAGGCCCATTAGTGTACTTAGATAATAATAAAAAAACCACTGACCACTATGAGATATGAAAACTGATTTCCACGCGCTAATGAGTGTATCCTCAGTGAGTGTATCCATGAGTGATCATGTTATGCTGTTGACATGCTCTCATCAGAATGAAACAGTAAATATTTCTTTATGAAAATACACTCTGATTAACACTTTCATTCATGATTTCATGGAAAAATTAACAAACATCGAAAATGAAAATAAAAAAAAGCCAGCAAAGGCACATCTGTGATTTCTTTCGAAACACCAGTTCAAACAAAAGCTTGACAGAAAACAAGCTGAGACAGAGCTGCAGATGCAGGGATGCAGGATTTGTCCTTCCTTTGAAGCACTTAGAGGAGGAGGGTTCAATCTTGTGCAAGGAGGCCATGTGTTGCTGTGTGGTCTGGCCTGCAGAACCCCAGCAGATGAGAAATAAAGTCATTAGACCATGATGAACCTCTCTGGCTGCTCTGGTCATTAACCTCAATACTCCCTACATGAACATTTTAACACCGACTCTTTGTTATTGTTCGCTTCTATGATCTCTTCTCTAAACCAGTTTCTAGCAAAAAAAAGCGGTCCTCTTTTACGTTTGTTTAAAATATTTTTACGCACTACTTATGTATGTACTGTATGTTGTTTATGTTACATATTTCCTCTTACAAAGGAGCAACTAAATTTAGGGGAAAGGACACAATGAAACTGGGTCAGTTTCCCAGTGGTGGACTGTAACTGAGTACATTGGCTGTACTGTACAAATGAAGGTACTTGAACCTTCCTTGAGTAGCTCCTTTTATACATATCAGAGGCAAATGTTTTATTCTCTGCCCTTCTGCATGTGCTCCAAGTTCACGTAAGATTGCAATTTTATAAATTCTTCCAGTCCAGAGAAAAATCAAGTATCTCCAAATTTGGTGATTTTTGAATGTTTCTGATGGATGAGGTGTTCTTATATGGGCTGAGAAAATGCATCCTGCTCCTTAGGGATAAACAAACAACTTCAAACGCATCTCAGATTAGCCGGAAAATGCATCATCACAAAGCTGAAAACAAGGGCTGTTTCTCGAGGCTCATGGAAAGTTTGCTTATAACAAGTCTGTGGTTTCAGAAAAAAAAGTGACGCTGCAAACATATGACGATCTTGTCGGATATGATGCATCGCTGCAAAACAAACTACCAGCACTATTTACAGTTGCTGATTCAATGAACACAACAGCAGTAAAATACAACACACACATTAATACAACACCAATATTATGTTTAAAAAAAATTATATGTAACATTAAAACAATAACAGGGACAATTTTACTCCTTTTACTTCTGATTGTTTTGGTAAATTTAGTTGATAATACTCACACACTATTTTAAGTCGTGATTTCTACATGGAGTTTTTTTACAGTGTGGTTTCTATACTTTTACTTCAGGTCTCAGTACTTCTTCCACCACAGCAGTTTATTAATTTGATGACTTCTGTGTATTAGTGCTGACACACCATGCTCTACCACTTGTAGCACAATATTTGTTACTTGTGGCAACAGCTAGAAATGATAAATCCTTACAGTTAGTGCATTTCTTGTATGAGGAGAGCAATTTAACCTCCTGAGACCCGAGCTTTTATTTGGTGTGCATCTTTTATTTCTCCTAGCTATTTGGGATTAGTAGGACCTAGGTTTTTAACCTAATAAGTATAATAACTCAACTTTGTTTTTGTACAGGAAGTAGTTTTTGCACAAACTGATGCCCTCATATGGGGACAATGGGTAAAAGTAAAGAAAAATGAAGTAACATGGTGCAGAAAGGCAAAGATGTAATGTCCTCATAAGAATACACAGCATCTCAGGAGGTTAAATAGTTTATATAGATGAATTGGATGATTTCAAGGTGACAATTATTAGACCTTTTACCCAAATTGTGTGTGTAACTGGAAGAAGAAGATTTAAGAGTTAGCAAGATAAGAATAGCCAACAGGAAAATGGAAGTGAACTGCACAGACAGACACTCGTGGTTGTGGTTCAAACTGTGTAACACAGGTTTCTTATCAGGGTGGAAATACTTCCTGAAATATCCACAAAGGCTGAAAATATTTAATGAGAAATTAGCCTTTGACTGAATCTTCTAATCTGCATTCTACCGGCAATTTATACAGGAAAATATATGATTGTGTAGGTGTGAGTGTGTGTGTGTTTGGTGATGCATTGTGTGTAAAAAAGAGGTGTGTGTCAGAGTTTTTTCAGCAGTGCGTGTAACTGTACAAGTCATATGGCTATTGCACAACTGAGGAGGATGTCTGGCGGTGAATAAAAGAGAAGTGAAAGAGTGTGTGTTCGCTTTCTATCCTCTTCAGTACTAAAGGAAATAGGTCTTTTGAGTTCTTCTATTTGATTGCAGACTGTGTTTTGGGTCATGGGTTGATATCCTTACACCAACCTGTTTTGAAACTGTTCAATAAATGTGCCATTAAAGGAAAATTCCACCAATGATGAAATGAATGAAATGAAAAGACTTAGACCTCAAAGTATTGTTTCTTTTAGGCCACAGCTGCCAATGAGGACACTGATATCAGGTCTTTTACTACTTTTATTTAGAATTTGGCGATTTCATGACCTGAAGGAAGTTCAAATTGTACAAATTAGAAACATGCTCATGGTGGGTATTATTAAGAATTTTTTACACATGGTAAGACTCCGTATTGTAAAAAAATAGGTACCTCTACTTAAAAAACTGACTGGATGATGTCGTATCTATGTAGCAATGCTGTGTAGATGATGAAGGAATCTCCGTTGACACCGACTTGATTGTATATAACAAGTTTATTACAAAGAAGTACAGCATCGATTGATCAGGCATCCCGGTTTGCCTGAGAGAGAATTCTAAGCCAATGTAAATCTCTGTAGCACATCTCAAACATTTCACTTATATAGACCTGGCAAAGCTTTCATCCTACACAAAGAATGACACTCTAAAAAGGTGAAATAAATCAACCACTGTTCTTCCCATGAACCCTGCATTTGGGGACTCCCACTCCCGATAAGAGGAAAAGGCCCTAGTACAAAGACATCTACTCCCTTCAGTCAAGGTCACAGTGACCCTTGTACAATAGCATCTACTCCCTTCGACCAAGGCTGCAATGAAAGCATTTCCGATCACATAAGGCTAAAGCATAAGATACCACAATGACATAGCAAGTAAATAAATGACCTCGTGAAATCTAAAACCCACTCACTTACCCTGACTGACACGACTGATTTCCACATTTCATCCCTTTTACTGGTAAACAAAAGTTGAGCACACTTTTAGGTATGTAAACAACTGCTGTTTGTATTAATGCTTCCCACCAACACACTTTGTGTGTATCCTAACAAATGCGTTTAGTGCATTTCCTTTCCCATAACACTCATTAGACTTTTTTTCCCACTGCACTTCAAGATAAAATGAAACCTCAGTGGAGATTAAGAAGGTAATTTTTACCCTTGAGAATGAATGGAGACTGTTTTTTTAGCTTTGGTTGAATGAATAAAAATTTGAAGGACTGGCACAGAACTTCAGCCACTACTCTAAAAAATGTGCCCATTACATTTTACACAACTTACCATATATGAAACCACTCGAGATCTGCACTTGCATAACATTATGAAAGTTTGTCTTTCTGCTGTTCAGCTCCATGAGATGTTGACATTTAAGTGCAAATTTTCACTTTGATTTAATAAATCCTGCTTGATCTGTCTCACCTCTTTAAAAGGGAAAGAAGTTCTGTGTTCATGAATTAAACCGAATCTAAGTGGAGCAACACCATACAGTTGGATACATCTTTGTATTTTTCAGTGACGTGACGAGAGAAAAAGTTGTCGACATTTTTTTCAGCTTTTTAAAATCAGATTCATCCTACAAGGAAATTAATATTGGCAATTAAAAATAAAAAATCACAAAAGACAGTCTTCCTTTTATAGGAAAATTTTAATAGTTATTCAATGTTCTACATTTTACAGTAAATATACAATTACAAACTTGGCTTAGTTATAGTACTAAGATCACTAACTGATCTTTTAAAAAAAACCCTCAACAACAAAAAAAAAAAAAACGTAAAAAAAAAAACCAAAAAAACAAAACAAAACAAAAATTAAAAACAGATTTACACTTCATATCACAAGCCTGACGCTGGTCCTTCAATCTGGACCAAATAGCTAACATACAATTCACTTCTCTCAACGCTGAACAGACGTTGGGCTTCTGTTTCAAACACAACCTTACGGTAACAGATATACCATAGCATGTGCAAACTGGGTACCAAACTAAAACTTCCAAAGATGGGGTTGTTCCTAATACTCGATCCAGAGGGGATACGAGTATGTTTTTTTGTTTTTTTTTGGAAGACAAGGAATTTCCACTTTTTGCATCACATTTAGTGTCAAATCAAACTAAGAGATACCTCTGACAAATTAAAAAGCTGCAGCAGAACATCGAAGACATTTAAGAGTCTACTATTCACTGTGATAGTAGTGTTTTAATTTATACTCATGAAAAAGAAATAAGACTCGGCAACTGCAAGGCAAAAAAAGAAGAGAGAGGGGAAGGGGAAGATGGAAGGAGAGGAGAGGTGTTATGAATGTTTCTGCAAGGTTAAGATATAACAGAAAAAAAAACTGAGTGATCCTCATTAAGTTACCACCTGTGATGTTTGGAAATGTCACTAAGAACAGAATGATGGATGATAAAAAAGGTGATAAAAGACCCATGATTAAGACAACTTTGCATTTCCCCTCTAAACACATCAAAGTGTTCAACCGTCCATTTTCACTTAAGTGCAAATTGAAATAAACGAGAGGCAAGGAATGGAGTGAAAATAGGAAGCAGCTTCACCACCCTGAAGAACCAGTCTGCTGTTTGGGAGTTGTTCATCTTTTAACTATCCCTCCACTGAGCCTCCACATTAAAAACAGAATTCGTCTTGAGGCATTGGTCCTAAGCGCAGAAAAGAAAAACAACTTCTATTTTTGCTTAACTTTGAATGATCAGGTCCGTCTATTAAAGAACAAACAAACAAAATCTTACTTGGTGTCAGTTTGTTCTCTTATATGGCATTTCTGAAACAATAATTAAAAAAAAAAAAACAAGTTTGGGGGAGACCAACCCCCCAAAATATCTCAGTGCTCAAAATGTGACACTGTGGTTCTTGAATGCAAATGAAACCATTAATCATTCATTTATTATTTGTGGCTCTCAGCCTTAAAAAAATGCGGATGCCACTTCTAGACTTTGTGAGTGGCGACATCTAGTGGTGATTTTACAAACACCAAAAAATAAAAAAAAAATTAAAAAAAGAAACCCAATTAATCTTTTAATTAATATGGCTGCCACTGAGAAGGGTGGAGAGGGTTGCAAAGGTCAGACTGAAAGCACATAAAAGGTCAAAAAATGTGAGACTGTGAGACCAAAGGGATTAACAGAAAAGGTAAGCATGGACATGGGAGAGAGCAGAATATCTGCTTCATTTTGCATCTTTGAAAGTGATCAAATTAAACGTGAATGGTTGGAAGGATGCAAAATTGCCCCTGGGCACAAAGTAGAATTAGGATCAACACAGAGGATACAATTAGAAAAGAGAAAAGGTGAGACAGGCAATATGCAATAACAACAAATTGAGAAATAGGACAGCAATAGGAAAACACAGATTCACAGGAAGATAGACATAGCAAGGACTAGAATTCACCAGTTATTTAGTGGAAGAAACTTATATTTATCGAACAACTGTTGGTGAAATATGGCACAGAACAAAGGACATGGAGGCTGAGGGCTTTCAGGACATCGTTCAATACAACTCTGCACCCACAGAACAGAAATGGACCGCAGAGATGGCTGCATCAGGGTAACCCTTTTTTTAAATTTTTTTTTTTTTTTTTTTTTAAAGTCGACAGAAAAAGAAAAACGCTTTCCATTTCAGTTCTGTCATTAATCCTCTTCTTCCTCAAGGTCTGTAAATCCAGGCAGTAATTATAAAAACATGGAAATCTGGTGACAAGAATTTCCACGAGCCCTGCATTCGTTTACTCGACCCTGTCTTAGCTCCTCCCCCCTCAGTGACAGATATGTAGAGGACAGAGATGCAGAAGAGGAGGTAAAAAAAAATATATATTAAAAGCACAAACAGTAGCTGCCACACTGACGCAACCATGCTTAGCTAGAAATACATTACTGTACCACTTGCTGTATAAATATACTGCATTTTTTTTTTTAAACTTAGAGATCCAATGCTATAGTGAAATACACCTGAATATTATGCATACCCATTATGCTCAATTGACCAGAGGGAAAGAAGAAAAGAAGCATAAGATTTAACTGAGAAATACTGACAGAAGTAGTGGTTGGTTAAATAAATCCTAATGACGATTAACATTACTGCTGTCGCAAGAAAACCCGTTTTCTGTATCTTTTCAGTTTCACTGGCTTGGTTTTAAAATATACAAGATCCTTTATGCGGCGGGAACATTTTATGACCCTCATGCAGAAAGCATCCACTTGAGATCTTCTTGAATACAAAGGGTCGTTTTAAATATAAGGCTCAAAGACCGATGGTTTTCATCCGACAGCAGCACTTTGTAATATTTTCTCGAGAATTAACCTACTAGTGTACAAACATCTGGACTAAGAATACCTCAAACACTCAACCTTATTGTTTTATTTTTAATTACAATATAAATTGCTTTTTCCTCCCTCCTGCACTACAAAGCCTAGGTACCTGTTACTTAGCATTAAATTATACTCAAGTTTTTTTTTTTTTTGTCTTATGTTGTGCAATATTTCCTCACAAAGTTATTCAATACCCAAATTCATGATATGTTCTACTTTTCTTAGCAGTAACTGTAATAATTATTGAACGGAGGCTGCATATAGAGCCTGTAATCCATATTAAGAGATTACAACGATAAGCATTTTTTTAAAAATCAATTCAAAACGCTGATAAAATAATTACTGTGTGTTAACAGTTGGAGGCGTTCCCTCTTATTTTATTGCAATATCAAACCACTTCATCTACATACCCGCGCAGTAAATGCTTTTTGTTATACCAATCTGTATCTACAGATCATTAAGTTGTGATTTGACTCCTCTTTTTTTTTGTAAATCCTGAAAAATATCACAGGCCTCACCTAAATATTAAACCCCGACACCACTACTCGGCGTGTTTGTAGTGTTTAAGATGAGTCATCAATGCCGTTGCATTTACATAAATGCCTTTACATGTAGAAGCATAGAAAGGCAACAGAAAATGGCTGCATATGGTCTGTGTCTCATTAGCTCAAACATTATCCTCAGCTAATGACAATTTTTGTAAAAACAAGATTTATGCTGGATTTTTAAAAAAAAAATGTAGAATGTTTAAAAGCAGTCAGTAGAAGCAGATATGTGTAAGTCTCTGAATCTCACAGAAGAAAAGCACAGTGAACAAATGAGTGATTCTTTTTCATAAAATGTACTGAAGTCTATAAAGCCTCCTTTTAGCTCCTGAAGGTCATGCTGGACTGTACTGTTTTTAAACTGAGTGATGCTGCATCGTCACAGCTCTGCATTCCTGCTGATATTTCTTTATGTTCTTTATAGCCATAAACACTGAAAAACAACACTTTCTGATGATGCTCCAGCAATTCCCATGGGAATACCAAGAAAGGTGAAAAAATTTGAACCCAAATTCTAGGGATAACAAATCATCCCTATGACATGGACTAGGTGTCAACACATTACAGCCCTCTGATTGGATTAAATCTCTTCCTAACTGTGGCGCACAATCACTCAAGTTATTGGTTTGCTCTTTTCAGCACTCACAGCACTGCAGAGAGGACAAGCGGGTCGATTTCTATCCATCTAATAGCACATTTATTTTACCTCTCCATCATTGACTGTATACTCAAGCGCCTGGGTTTCTGTCTGTTTAGTGTTTGGTTAAAAAGTCCTTTAAGAAGGAAGGAGAAGAAGACATACACACAGGGAGGAAAGTCAATGCACAACACATGTAGTGCAAAAAAAGAAAGTAAAAAAAAGAAAAAAAAGTGTTTGTGCGGTCTCTTGCAGGTGAGCCGTCACAAACTCAAATGTCTTGTACCTTGAAATGAAACAACCAACTGTGAACATGTGACCCCCTCCCTCCTTCCTTCCTTGCTTGTCATCTGCTTTCCTCATCTCATTCTCCTCTCCTCTCCGGGTGCTAATGCAATCCCTTTAAACTCCGTCTGCAATGCACATCCCCAGAAACCCATGTCGTGTGTGTGTGTGTGTGTGTGTGTGTGTGTGTTGATCAGTAAAAACCTAACTGGAGGTATGTTACAATAAGTGCCACAAAGTGATCATTTGTTTTTCCAACACACCACAGGAGCCCCTGTGTGTGTGCATGCTTGTGTGTGTGTGTCAGACAGTGTGCACGACCATCCATGCTGTTATTATAAATATTTGTACATTTTCTAGATGTATTGACCTACGCTAAGGTTAAGATTTCAATAGTATTGCCACATACTAGCCTGCATAGTATGTAGCATGAAGTAGTTGATGTTTTCTTAGTGTGCACAAGATACTAATGCTAATGAGGAGGACACAGTGGGACACGCAGCAGGATGGGTAATGTATGAGAGTGCTCTGCTTATAGCGACGTAGCACTCACAAGGAGACCTAACAACAGGGATGATTGACTGACTACTGCTGGACAGACACCTACATGCTGGAAGTTGACTGAGATTAAACTGAAAATGAAACAAAGTGGATAAAAAAAAGAATGAAGTGGAAGGAAGAACAAAGATTGGAAATAAAAACAGAAAAAATGTAAAGTAATTCAGTTTAATGTGGTAAAAAAAAGAGAGTGAATTAAAAAAAAAAAAGATTAAATAACCCTCCCCGCCCCCCCGCAAAAAAACCCACAAATAATCCTAATTATGTTAAAACCCTGTGCTGATAATCTAAGTCGTTAGAAAATTTGGCAGCAAAAGTCAATAAGTCGTTGGACTGACTGATGGAGATGACGATGAGGAATAAGTGCCCAATATTTTCCAGCCAACTGAGCAGCAGCAGCAGGAAGGACCACACACACCAGCACAACACAGAAACAGGAGCGACTGACACCTGTGATTGGTCAAGAGTCCTTCTGGAGTTCCAATGACAGACACCGCAAAAGAGAGTAAGGACATGAAAAAACCAAAAAAAAACCAAACAAAAGTATAAAATAAGGTAATGACCGGTTGGCGAATGAACAGAGAAAAAAATAAAAAATAAAAGCAGCTTTTGGAAAAAAAAACGTTAGAGAATGTCGCATAATAACAATAACAATAATAGTAAAGTGGCTGTTGCACTTTAGTTTTGTTCTTGCAGACAGGTGCCGAGTTCCCGTGGTTACCGGTGGGAGCCCGTGTAAGATTTGAGCAGTTGCATACGATGTTGGACTCCAGATCTGCAGGGAGAGAAGAGCAGAGGTACACACTGGTTATTGATTCAAGAAGGAAATGAAATACAAGGCAGTACAGTTTGTTCAAGCAAGAGAGACAACAGAGGAACAAAAATGGAACGAAAAGGAGGATGGGGAGGGTGGAGGAAACAGATGGAGGAGAGAACATTGGGATGTTAAGAACAAGTGAAAGAGGAAAAAATAGAGAAGCGGGAGGGCAAACACTCACATGATGGGTGGGCTCTACCAGTGAGGCGGTACGTAGCTGTACCCAGGAGTCCCTTGGGGCCTGTAGGTTGGCACAGTAACTGGGTGTCCTCCGATCTGGGGATGCTGGGGTGTTGTAAGCAGAGTCCCTAAAGGAAGTCAACAACAACATTAGTGAACTTGTGCCATTTGTAAATCTATCTGGTTAACAATATAAAGAATGTGTTAATCATTTTCTTGTCTATTTAAAAATAAGATCTGCCCTGAAGAAGAAAGACCATGTACCGGGCTGAATGTGAAAAAAAAACTGATTTCCACCACATCTATTTTCATTTTAGATTAATCTGACACTTATTTTCTCGAGCAATCAAATTTGTTCTGTCAAAATATCTCAAAAACTGTGCAGAACAGGTTACCAGAATGTGTGATCAGAGTTTCAAATATCCAAACAACAGTCAAAACTCAAACATACTACACCCTAACTATTAAATTATGACATATTAAAGTCTGTGCTTGGTATCTATTCACCCATTCATTCATATTTACTATCTCTGGCATTAATAAAGGACTCTGAATCAGATGTCAGTCAAGATATTTTAGACAAGGCATTTGTTCCAGCACATCACATCTGAAAAATAAAATAAATGTTTGCTGTCAGTGGATCTGATCCTACCTGCGCTCATGGCCATGGTTGTCCCGGCTACCATCCCCATGGCAGCCATGCCGTTGTTGCGAGGAGCAGGTACAGGGACGGGGGCAGGGTAGAGGGCTGTAGAGGGGATGCTGTTAGGCTGCACCACAGTGGTGTGATGGATCACATGTGGCTGAGCCGCATACACTGGCTGGGTGTAATACGCTCCCTGTTAATATGAAAGGACAGGGAAGGATGGTGAGGCTTAGGAAGGGTGTTTTTTGTTAATAAAGTTAATCATAAAACTTGAATATTTATTTTATTTAACGGAAGTCTGAGAGGATGGTCATAGTCATTTTCCACTGCAGGAACAAGAGAAGTAAACAGAAAACACTCAGCAAATCAACACCACTTTCTGGCATTTTCCATCTCTCTTCCCGCTTTTGCTCTTTTCTTTTCAGACATCCATTTAACCATTACAAAGATGCACAGCATCAATTTACAAAAGAACAAAATGAGAGCTCTGTTGTTGACTCATCGTGTATGATTGGATCTCAAACAAAGCCAGTGCTTTTTAATATGCTGTCAGTCTAAATTGCACATTCATCAGAGTTTGTCTGTGGAAAACAAGACTGTGTTCAAATTGGATTTCACATTGTGATTGTATTTGGGTTAAAGTTTCTGGAGCGCCTTCAGACTGTTAATCAAATTAATTCTTAAAAAAAACATTAACATTGCAAAAAAATAGTGCAAAACACATCACCTATATGCAAAGAATATCTGCTTTTTTGATAAAACTGCAGTTCACATTTAGTAGTTTTTATACATAATGTAAAACTAACAGGCCTTGTTTTCTAATCTTACTGATTACAAAAGGGGAAACTATTTCATTCTGACACTGAACATAGTAAAGGTTTGAATCAAAGCTGCATCTCTGCAGCCATAAATGATTCTAGCAGAAAGGAGATCAACTCATAAGCAACAAACAGTTCTTCCCTTGTTCCCAAAAAAAGAGCTTTTTGTGAAGAAATTAACTTTAGTGTAAATGACTGACTATTTAATGTGACTTTTGCAAAATTGGTTCACCTGATTGTGTTCACATGCTGTTAAATTTAATCATCCAATAACACAATGTGAGCATATTTACCAAAAGCAATTCAGAAAAATGGAGCCACTAAACAAACAGGTGCGACACGACAAATCTGATTTTTCAGTCAAGAACAGACTGCGTCTCCAGGGTTATGTTGTCATTTCTAATTCAGTCTCCTTACCTGTGCGTATATGTTCTGCTGAGGGTAGGCACTGCGGATAGGGTACATCGCTGTGGGGTAAGGGGTAGGGGTTGGGGTGTAGGGAGGCGGTGCTCCATTTGACTGGGTGGGGGGCACTTTGTATGGGGTGCCTGCTGAAGTATATCCTGAAAATAATCAAAAGAAAGAAAACTTGAGCAAAGATGGAGGTCCTGAGAAATACATTTAATTACAGAAATTCACCCTAAAAATGTATTGATAAGATTTTGTTTACTTATACCTGGAAAAAAAAAAGATTTTCAAGGCCAGATTTTTGTGCCTTAAGATGCCGATACATTTTAGAGAGCTGAGTGACACTATAGAGGTGGGTAATCATTCTCTGAGCCTTCATTGCTACAATTAACCCCTCTTAGGTATAAGTGATCATGTGATCTAGTATCTAATAATATAATCATTGATTATAGCAGCTTCAAGGTATTAAAAATCATCATCTAAAGAGGAAAATCCGAGCTGAACCTTAGTCTTTTGTCATAGATCGATAAAAGTTATCTAAGACAACTTAAATGCATTGTATAAGTCAGGTCTGATAGTAATGTTCACTCTTTTTTATTCCTTCTAATTATGATTGTTCTTAAATAAATGAACCTAATGATATCTGGGTTTGTTGGACAAAGAGAGAACAAATCTAAACCAAACTGTTAGAGATTTAATGGTATAATGGATTGAATATTTGTTTAAGCAAAAATACCAAACTCTTATGGCTCTTTCTGCTTTTCTGTCTTTCATTAATGTAAATTAAATATTTTGGAGTTTTAAACATCTGCTTGTACAAAACAAGACATTTGATGGCATTACCTTGAGTCCAGAATCTGTTTTCACTGTTTTCTGATGTATTACAGACCAAACGATCTATTAATCAAGAAAACAATTGGGAGATAAAATGATGATGAAAATAATCAATACCTTCACTCCTTTTCAAATGTTTGTTTTTATTTTTTTTGCATTTCCTACAAAAACCACCAGATGGGGAACTGTGCTATCTTTGAATGTGCCTTAAGTCTCAAAACAATAGAGTCTAGTGTAAGTGAGTCTGACAGTGCTTCATTTAGCCAGTCTCTCTGTCTTTAAGATAGAACTACTGCATTGTTTAATGCTAAACAGATAAGAAAGTAAAGATAACAATAATAAGAGTTTGTGTACCTTTTGGACCACACACAGTTAAGCAACCTACTAATCTCAATGTCCCTTTAACAATTTAAGTGTAGCCACACCTAAACTGACACAACATAAAAAACATTGAGATCTACTGTAGGACAGTGAAGGCATCCTATTCAGACCCCTGCAATGATGTCGGCTCTTAACTGTGCGCTGCTCTGTGGGGTGCAGTACCTCTAAACCGCCACTCGGAGGAGCCTGAAGGTCAAACATGCTACTAGCTAGTTGCTGAGCTTTATGAAAGGGCTTCTCTGGCACAAGGACAAGGGAACAAAGAGATGCTGGAGCCGCTATGTGTGCCTAAAAGGGTGAGTGTGTGTGCATACTCTCACACACATTCTTCTCTTTAACATGGATGCAGGGCATTAGAGGACAATGGTGTGTGACAATTACACAAAAGCCCTGCTGATAGAAAACAGTTTGTCTATTCAGTGGTCTTGAGAAATACTGACATTGACCAAGACAAGCTTGTAATCAGACCACAGCTGGCTTGTCTGGAGGTTGATGTTTGTGTAGAACACAAAATCTAAAGACCTTCATTTCACCATTAAGCACTGTTGAGTCCACAGATAGAAATCTGCAGTCGAACAGAGAAGAAATCTGCCGATTTAAACAATAGCCTCATGAATCAGGTTCAAGTCTCTTGCTGCAACAAAGCTGGGTGAGCTTTGCCAAAGCACACCTGATATTTTGTTAGACTTCCAAAAGATGAAACCAAACTGGGGGAGGGGATGAGACCAGAGGGGCTTCAAAAGCTACATAGATGAATTCTGCAAACATGGCCTGCCTTGGTAAGATACCTACAATTCACCATAATAGAAACCATTTAAGTAGCTTCATATCTGCCCTGCGTGTTCAAGAAATCTTTCATTCCTAGTGATTAATACTTTTAAAATATGGTTTTAATTAGGTGATAACCCACTTAATGCTCTCCAAAATAAACATTTCCATTAAGTTTTAAACATTCATTTATTATATACTCTTTCTTTAAAGCACTTTCTGTTGTTGTTGTTGTTGTTTTTCATCTGTTTATACAAATTTAGGATCCAAACCCTTTATCTGGAACCACACATACATCATCTTTAACGTCATGAATTTCACTGCAATTTTTTAATGTCCTACTAAAAAGACAAACATCAAATTGACGTATTCACTGCAAAGTAATTCTACCCCTAAATTCTTCACATTAAACTTTTGGTTATTGATATAATTTTCCTCCCCTTGGTTGTTTGTGAATGACATTTGTTTTGTTTTTTCCCCCCATATTTTTGTAAGTTTGTCTTCTCTACCTGGCGTTAATTTTACTAAACAGTTCATAAAATTACTTTTCAATATTTAATTTGATTTGTCTAAGTTGTACGTGATGTTTTGGACTAGTAACAAAAAAAATCTGCTAACAAAACTCGACTCATTGGAACTATAAAATATACCTCAAATGATTTTTACAATCAATGTTTCAGATAAGGGATGCAATATCAGAATCTGTTGTTTTGATTTTTCAAATCTTTAATTTTGATAAACACTCCGAGCATATTTATATGAAGCAGATGACTGTATGGTCAAAAACCAGTTGTAGTGCAGGTGAATCTAAACTGTGAATTTATTTTTCTAGAATATCTACAAATAACAGCACTGATGTTGAAAGACAATAAGCCCGAGTGAGATTGTACTGAACTGGTCTAGGCTGAAAAGTTCAAGACCTCATAACACTACACAGACACACCATATCTGGAAAGCACTGAGACAACTGTTATTCCCATCTGCTGCAGGGACCAGACACTGACCCTCAGCAGAGTGCGGATCTGCTGCTATAAGGCCGCTGGCAGCTGTTACTGGCCAGCTTCCCATTCCTTCACCATCAATGCCCTTTAGGCTGGGATCACCACTTACTGCCTTCACATTATTACAACCTGTGCAGAGCTCGAAAAAACCTTCTGTTTGTTCCAAAAATACTGCGATGAAACATGTGAAAGCATGAGCGGCTGTGGCTTTACTTGATATTTCTAAGCAAAGTTGGATTTACAGAAAAATGTGATTCAGCAATAACTCAGATAATCAATGAAATGTGGGAAAACTATATTCTGCTTTAGGTTATGTGTGTATAATCAACACATTAATTCAGTGCAGCTCACAGCAACATTAATAGATCATCTCACTTGAAATTAAAATTTCATCAGCTTGTTATTTATTCAACGCATTAAATGTTATCCCAGCCTCAACTTAGAACACTGACTTTAATTTTAAAGCAACACATTCCGTACATATTTCTCAAACTTAAAGAGATAATTGATGGCACATATATTTGACAGTCAAGGCATCATTAGTTTAAGTATACAATTTGTTTAAAACCTTCTGAGCAACAATCTTTTACAAATAAACTAGAAAAAACTCATCAGCTTTGGCTTCAAATTTTCTGTTTAGAATTATGTACTAAGTTCTTATAACATCACAGCTACTGTTCAGAAAAACTGTTGAGAATTTACACACTGCCAGCAGTTGCCTTTTTTGGTTTAAATTTGCCCGCGTGAAAGTATTGTAGCCAGGTTTGTGCAGATAACGGTTACCTTAGTGAAGTCTACAGTGGTTTTGCTTGTGATTTCTTCTTAATGGGAGCCACAGACTAACACTCTTGGCTTTTTGGCTCTGCTAAGATGTTTGATCTTTCCTGATGTTTTTATCTGTAATAATCTTACTCTTTTTCTATTCAAATGAATAGGCAACAGAATCATAAAGGGAATGCAGAGTAGAAAACTTCTTTGCAGTGTGACAGCTAAAATGTGATAGAGAAATATAACTAAAATTCAAATTCAAGTGTGTCAGTGTGATATCCTTTA
Source organism: Acanthurus leucopareius (assembly GCA_029814765.1). Classification (NCBI taxonomy): domain Eukaryota; kingdom Metazoa; phylum Chordata; class Actinopteri; order Acanthuriformes; family Acanthuridae; genus Acanthurus; species Acanthurus leucopareius. The sequence continues at coordinate 10,464,476 of JAQMCX010000053.1, read as the reverse complement.
CATGAAACTTCAGGGGATCCTTCACACTCTCTACCACCTTTGTGCTGCTTTTTTCCCCTTCAAAAATGGTAAACATCCCTCTATTTAACTGCAAAATTAGAGTACATTGCCAGCAATTTTTCCCAAGAAATTAGCTTGTTAAATAAAAACAAAGTCATCAAATGGTGTGTGTGTGTGTGTGTGTGTGTGTGTTTTGGGCTCACCTGGTGGATACCCAGGACTGCCTGTTTGATAGAGGTTGGGTGTATAGGTGGGAGCCGTGGCAGGATACCCCCCTGGATAGCCTGCAGGACATCACAGACGAGACAAATGTCAGACACCACAGTTTAACAAACAGACGCCACAGATGCACAGAATCAAGGCATGCATGCACGCACACACACGCACACGCACACACATACATACACACACATACACACACAAACACAGGTAGGGCAGTATTTGGTTTGGAGCAGGATGGGCACAGATGGCGCTCATTAAAAAAATGTCTGCACCAATAACACGGTCGGCTGAATGCATCTTACATACAGATGAGACACACCTGCTAATATGGTGTGGGAGGAGATAAGTTCAGAAACATTACCAATGCAAGCAGACACGTGCAAGGGGGTGCACACGCACACACCTCACATGCACACTCTTGTGCGTCATCAATTACACATCAAACGAATAAAGAACATTTAGACCAGAGAAAAAGCTTTCACTGGTAAAAAGGTGCGACAGAGCGAGACAAAGACGGAGGCACAGGAGAAAAGCTGGAGAGTTAAGAGATGGTATGAGAGTGAGAGCCGTGCTGCTCACTGCTTGCTATTATTGGCAGTCGATCTCACAGACTGTTCTGTAGCTTTGTGCCTGAGCTATATCTACCTTTAAGTGCTGCCGGTTGAACCACAGTCACATGGAACCAGTATATTAAATATCTGCATCAGTCTACACTGCAGCAGGGTCCAAAGGTTGTGATGCTTCTCTATTCTGTGCTCATTTTAGTATAATATATCTTCATTATACATGATGCAAGAAAATTGATCACTAAATACCTGAATGTGTGTTTTATAAAAAAATTTTTTTAGAGGCATAACAATTCACAAAATCTAAAGCTAAGCTCAGTGAATAACTGTGGATTTTTATTTGCATATAACAAAAATAAGTACTGTTTAAGTGCATTCTGTTAAAAAATTCCACAATCACATGATTAGTGGCCTCTGATTTCAGTGTCTCTATTTTGAGCATTTATTGTTTTTCTGTTTTCAATGTGACTAAAAATCAAATATCTCAGCATTTCAGATTGTTGGTAAGACAAAACTGGACATTTAAAGAAAATCAACAGAGCTCTGAAAAATTGGTATAAGCATTTTTAAACATTTTTTCTTTATGTGAAGGAAAGAAAAACCATCAATAACTTAATACTCATAAGTTATTTAATACAATAATGTTTTGATTGGGACCCTTACCACTTGTAGCCCTACATATAGTATTTTAGACTTGAGAATGAGACAACAAAGTCTTGAACCTGGAGTCTGAGTGGTTTCTGAACTTGAAAAAACACAAAAGTATTATCTCAGCTCGACAGCTGCAGAACTGCACGGTTCAAAGGATTCTGAACAAAATGTCTGATATCTTATTCAATTCATCATATGCACTGAGCCAAAAACTTGCATTAAGATACAATAGCACACCAGATGCTGGTACATCCCTATAAAACTCACAGAAGTATGTTGATTAACAAGGTGTTAAAGTTGGATGAACATCTCGAATGTCTTTTTCTGTACAGACTTAAGTTCAAACCAGCTTGTGTCTGTTTTAAATATCTGTTAACTTGCTGCTCTATTTTTTGACAAGTTGACCTCAGTAACATTTAACATCTCCAAATCTGAACCGAAGTTGGTAAAGTCTTTGGCACATGATCTCAGGGTGACAGTTCATAGCCTTGTGTAATGCTCGGAAATATCACACTAGAAGTGTGTGTGTGTGTCGTTGTACATGGTTCTGTTGAACACACACTGGGTTGGCACACAGATCCATGGATGTGTAGACACAGAATGAGTTTCCAGGCAGAGAATCTTTTGCTTTAAGATCCAGTTTACACAGTGGCCCAATTATTTGAAAATGCCATGCTATTTAAAATTAGGATCAAACAGGCTGACATAAGAACAAAGCATAAACAGCCTATTTCTTAAGCTGTGACTGAATTTGTTCATTCAAATTTTAAAAATCTGACAAAAAGTGATATACTATTGCCCCCTCTCTGTTACATTTTTCCTGGTGATGTCTATTTGCCACAGTGAGAGTAGTGAAGATAAATCAGGACTCATTTCCTTTTTTTGGATGGGTCATTTACCAATAGTCAGATTTGCATTTATATGAGAATCAGCTTTCACGATCGATTGTGTTATTTAAATATGACTATGTTGAGTATTTTGGCCTCGATGGACGAAAATGAAATGGACTGCTTACTGACTGACATTCATGAGGGAAAAGAATTAAGTCTCTGCCAGGAAATAATCCCTGAAAAACATGCCGCTCCTCAGACTTTGTCACATTTATGTCTTCTAGTTTACATGCAAATGTAAAAAGGCACAGAACCGTGCGCTACACGAGTACTCTCATTTTACTGCATTAAATCTCTTTTAAAATACATTAGGAACTTGGTAGTGAATGCATAATCTAAAGTTTCAGCTCTCCTGCAGTCAACTTTGACCTGCAGTTTAAACTCTGCTCTCCTTTTGGGAAAGAACTCCACAGTATATTCAAGGAGACAAAGGGAAGCGGACAGGGTTTAAAAGGAGGAACGCATCAGCAAAAGCACAGAGTGGCTAGTAAAATGAAATAATGGAGGAGTCAAATTATTCCAGCATCATGTTTCTGCACCAGGCAAAAAAAACCAAAAACAAAAAAACCATGTCACCAGAGACAAAATAAAGTGTCTTTTGGAACAAATCTCACCAGCTGACTTGGAAGTCAAAATGTAGAGTTGCTGTGCAAAATACACACTAGCGTTTTGCTTCTCTGAGTTTGTCTTAATTATATGTCTGGCACAGCAACAGGAACAGCGTGTGCGAACTTAAGTGCAGGCGGTGACGACCCTTTTACAAAGTAAGCAATAAAATAATAAAATATGGCAGTTTTGAAAGCAACATGGACAGCAGAGCATATAAAATGAACTACACTTAACAACTGGACACAGCTGCAATGTTTTGGCCACTTCTTGCATTCAGCTATTGGCAAGGAGCGTTGGCATTTAGTGGTTTCTTAAATCATCCACAGACAGTTTCTTGGGTTGTATTATTTGCAATAAGCACATGAAATTTTCAAAGTCAGTTTCATAAACACACAAAGTGGTAAAATTTCACCCTTTTTTTCTGGACTTCATATCAATAATCATTATCGACAGAAAAGCAAACCGTTTATTGTGACACATTTTTTTTCAGCTATCGCCCAGTCCTATCTCACAACTTCCTTGACCTTTATCGGATACATTACATTGTGCGTAAACTCATTTATACTGACAATGCAAAGCTAACATCTCTTTATATTACATTATCTGATATAACATTATTGCATAACAGATAACAACTCCAGGTCAAGAAACATAAATGGCAGATTTTGGACCTCTTTCTGTAAACTCTTTTCTCTAAATCAGCCACTACAAATTGTAAGCAAAAGCTTAAAATTTAAGTTTTTTTTTCAAATGCTCACTATAGACATTTTGTTCTCTTTAACACTTTATAGAATGTGGAAAACATGGATGTCGTCCCTTTTCAAATACAATACCAACACATTTTATATCTTTTATGCTTAAATTGCACAAAAATATGTATATATATGTATGTAATTAGCACCCAATTGGTAGGCGGAATGATGGTGTTACTGGAAAGTGTGATAGTGCGGCACTTATGTATTTTTCTTGCTTAGTGCATGATGCTGTCTTTGGTTTTTCAGGGTAAGTTGTTAAGTGAAAGAAAGATTTACAATTTGTTGCCAGTTATCAAATTTGTAAAAATCCAAATGTGAACTCCAGGGAGGCAGAAGAAAGGAGTTAACAGAGAGCTCGGAAGGAAAAAAGGAAACTTGACGTGTTAAATAGCCCTACACTGTTTTGACCTTGATATTTTACTACTGGAACAGCAATTTTCTAAATGGTAAAAGTGAAATTAGAGTCACTCACTATAACCCTTTTCTAGAAAAAAGGTGTTTTATCATGGGACAGTTTTTATTATTACAGGCCATTAGTGCTAATTTCTCTTTTTTCCTTCACTGACTGAGCAGTGCTGACTTCACTTGCAACAATCCTGGATGATAAATGTGCATGCGCATAGTAGTCTTACCTGTGAAGGCCATGTTCTTAGGGTTTCCATAAGGGGTGCCAGGTTGAACAGGGCTGTAGACTGGATTCATAGCTGAAGATAACCTGTTCTTGCTGAGAAAGAGAGAGATAGAAAGTGTGGCAGAGAGGGGAATAAGAGAAGACAGAGGGAAAATGGAGGGGAGAGAGACATTAGCCATGTAAATTGGAGAGGAAAATTGTTACGATTATCAAGTATATGCACACACTCATCACGCACGTTAATCCCAAACTCAGGTTCTTAAGGCGACATATCCAGCTGAAGCATTTTGCCAGTATGCAACAAAAAGCCCCCCATGAATCCTCACTCTCAAGTAGGATCAACATAAGCATGTATTTAAGAAAACGCAGACTCGTGGAATAAACAAGGAACAAGTACTGACAGGAAAGCACAAGGACGCATGGATCCACTGAAAAAATGGTTTGGTTTCCTGTGTGGCATTAAATACAGCGAGCCAAATGCTGCACATTATTTTCACTACTGCACCAAAATGGGCAGGGCGAGCTCCACCGACCTGGTTTCAACTGCAGGACTGAATGGAAGAGTGGCCACTATAAATTTAAGGTGCTGGAAATGGTTAGGACGAATCTCCCCAATTATATTACATCTCCCATAAGGCATCTTTCTCTGTTGGCCTCACAATGTAGAAGAAAAGACCTCAAACTTACCTGTTCATTTTGATTATGGGTGTAGGGAAATTTTGTGTGTGTGTGTATGTATGTGTGTGTGTGTGTATGTGTGTGTGTGTTTGTGTGTGTGTGTGTGAGTGTGCATGCGTGCCCCGTACCTCTTGTGCGTGTCTGGTTGATACATGAAACTGAATTTGTCTGTGGGATGCCCGCTCGCCATTCTTGCTGTATGCAAATGAGGAAGGAGTGGAAGTGGATATGCAAATCTGAAATTAAAACAGCGAGAGGTCATGATTACAACGAACACAGGAAAAGGGAAAAAATAAACAAAAATAAAAGATAAATAAATAAATAAATAAATAACAGCAAAAAAGCAAGCACCAGTGCAACAGCAAATGGTTAGTGACAGCAGCAGGGGGGACAGTGATTTAGACAGTGTGCTTGAGTGAGTGTATGTGGCAACTGCTGTGTCTTCAGCCACCATTAAATGCATTCAATAAGTGTGATAAATACAAAACAGTGCATGGATCAAACAATTTATGTAAATACTGTGAGAGATGGACTGTGGACTTGCTTCTATTTTGTGCACAATATCTCTTATATCATAAGTTGTGTGTGTGTGTGTGTGTGTGTGTGTGTGTGTAAAACAAACTGTTTCTAGCACAACTAACAGACAAAATATCATTAAGGTTATTTTTATTTACTTCTGGGAAGAGCCTATATAATGTGTGTATGCCCAAGAGAAAGTGAGACATGAGTGTGTGTGTATATACTGTATATATGTGTATGTGTGTGTGTGTGTGTGTGTGAGTGATGTGCTTTACAGAATATCCAATAGAAGCAGCGAAGCAAACAGTATGACAGCCAAATGAAAAAAGCACAACACACCCAGTGAGTGGGCAAGTGACGATAGCAAAACAGGACAGAGAACAAAATATAATACAAATAAGCCGAGTCTTGCACCGAGCCATGAGTAAGCATGATCCAGTACACGCATGAGCCAGAACCACAAGAGGATAACACAGACACAAAGCAGAGGAGCTGAGCAATAAATAAAGAGAAGAAAAGTGCATGAGCTGCGTTTTGTCTGATTTCATGTGTCTTGTGTTCAAATCCCTTTCTGAAAGCGATGGGACCCTGGTGTGTGACTGTGATGGCGGTGATCAGGCCAGTTATGTTGTCTTTTGTGTTGCTCCCTTGTGAGTAGTGTTGAGGCCTGCGTGAGATATGTCTGTGCACAGCATACCAGTCACCCATTCACCATGTACAGGCTGTCACACCTCATTTGTCCAACTCTGTCGATTTATAAATTGTGAACCAGATTCACCTAAAAGACAAATTTCCAACTTAAAATCTGACCAATCCATTATGGGCTGTGTTTCATTGCCAGTTGACAAATCCTTTAAACGCTTAAAGCTCCACTGTCATAATTCCTGGAACACTGTGCTGCGGTGATGCCAAAATGGCACCAAGTGACACTTCAAATTAGGCAAGGAGGCATTTTGAAGCTCCGTCCAGGAACACTGACGTCAAAACACCCAAAGACACTTGACAGCTGAATGCGAACACAACCACTGGGATACAGTTGCTTCTGAGTTGTTTTAGCAATCCTTGAAACATGTGTATGCACGTCTAAATAATGCACAAAAAACATTAGACTATGTGTTTGTGTGGGTGTTAAAAACATAAAGAGTTGGAGCTATGTCAACATAGGTTCACTTCTCATATTCATACTTCACAACAAAAGAATATTCCATTTGGAACTGATTTTACCTATTGCTGAACAAGTTTCACATTACATCCCTAATTAATCTACTCATTTCTCATATGTTTTAATTCCTTCCTCCAGGACTACACTGCCTCATTAGATTCCTCCACCTCAGTTAATCAGTGCCGCTGCATGGAAATGTTTGATTATAACAAGATTAAAGCAAAACTCAAGATTGCTGCAATTGTAATATCAAAAAAGAAACAGCTTAACTGGACTTTCCTGTCAAAAAGACCCTGATTTTCCCAAAATGTCTTCCAAGTTCACTGTGCCAGTATAATATTTCAACACAGCTGATCTGCATCTGGACCATAAAATAATAATGAGACAATGAGTCTGTTTTTTGGCTTGGACTACTAGAATACTTTCAGTAACAAAGCTAACATGCTGATGTTAAGCCAGTGCAATGTTTACAACATTCATCATCTCAGTTTAATGTATTAGCATGCTAACAGCTGTACATCTGGCTGAGCATGCTTGTATGTTATGAAATGCTGTAGTCTGAGCCTGTGTGGGGTCCAAACAGACAGTAATGCCGCTACTGCAGCTTTTTGCTTCCCTTCTACATTGAGTGTGCCTCTAAGAATGGCTATTACTTATAATGATAATGAATATTATACCCTTGTTCAGAGAGAGAATGATAGAAAGGAAAAGCACACCAGAATAATACTGCCTTTCATATTTTTCATTTCTGTGACATAATCTACAAGCCGTGGAACTGTAAAAAAAAAAAAAAAAAAAAAAAAAGCATAAAGTTGCTGGTATGATGTCCATATTAGTAAAAAGACCATTTAAGTTTTCTATTTCTCTTATCAAACAGAATTCTCAAATCAAAGTGACAACAAGCAATTATAATTATTATTCAAGCTGTAAGTGAGAAGCAAGTGAGAGAACAATGCCCATTAACATGTGGACAGGTGGCTTCGCTAACCAAAGGTCCAATGCTGCAAATACAACACACACCCAATTACATCTGTGCCTAAACAGTGAACTGAGAGGAGTGTGCATCTGTTTCAGCTTGCAAAACAGAGTGCATAGTATATAAGGTGACATAAAAGAGAATGGGTATAAAGAAGAAGGGGACCACAATGTGTATAATGAAAGTGAGTGAGTGTGTGTGTGTGAGGAAAAGAGGACGACAGAGATGTATGTGAAGAGTAGGAGTGTCTAACCACAACTTCCTTTGTTTTCATGGGAGGTGATGATGAAGTGCTTCAGGCTCTGTTTTCCTAAAAGAGCCCCTTTCTAGCCAGAAGACCTTCTGTTCAACAGACCATGAGTGCATTGGTGAGTGTAAAAGACCATTCTCAAGAGGACATTTTCCACAGAGAGACAGAAAGGTAGTGCAGTTATTTGTAGGGCAGAGACTAAAGAAGGCAGATATAAGTCTACACATCTCCTTTCTGCAATGAAAGTTTTTTGTGCACTGCAGGCGTCCTTCATAAAGAAAAGATCTAAAGTGGACATCATATTGTTGGTTGCTTGAAAATGTCAAAAACACGACGCTTGCTTCTAGGCCAGCACCAGCAGCTCTTGGATTGGGTTTTTTGCTCAAAAGTTTTGGGAGGTAAACATATATTGTTTGTACTGGAGAATGACAGCATCAGTTCCCACCTTGAAGTGGGACTGCAAATAATGATCATTATTCTTGATTAACCATTTTTTTAATCCATTTAAGCTTTATCTAACAAATGAGAAGATGGCCATTATTTTCTAGATTACTTATAAATGTAAAAAGGAAATGCCTTTTCCCCCTCCTTATTTCTTTATTTCTTAGAAAACTTCGAATGTTGTGCCTTATCCAAGGGACATGGATCAAATAAGGAGAAGCAGCATATCTAAGTGCTGACAAAGGGGTGTTGGTCACTTCTACAGGAAAACTTGCTTAAATGATAAACTTCCTATTGATCAACCAGTCCAAACAATCAATCCTCAATTTATTCTAATATTAGATTTATCATTACTTAATTTATGCCAAAAAGATTGTTTACAAGTTGACTGACACCCCCCCCCCCCAAATGTCTTCGAATGGCTTATTATGAAATATTTTGCATCAGAAGACATGCAGTATTTGAAATATGATTAATTACCTTAAAATGATAATACCTGAATAGTTATCAGACAACCACAAGTCTTGTGAATCACTACTGATTCAAACAGAGAGCAGATAGATGAAAAATATATTTGTTAAAATGCTTTTTATGTCATGCAGGAATCAAGACCTGACATCAGAGGGCACATATATTTTATATGAATCGGTCTGTTTTTTACACTTTTCACTGGGTTATCATAATCAAACCCGTTACCATGCTCCACACCAGCTTGCTACCATTATAGAATTGAGTTTTAATTCATTTTTCTGCTGTCTACTGTCCGCTACCTGCAATGCAATGATGAAATTTATTCATTAGAAAATTGGATTTGCACTAAAAACTAAAAATGCTGCCACACAATGGCGAATTACAATTCTTACTTGATTTGTTTAGTGGTTTCTGTGAGTGGACTATTATAAGGACACTATATAAATATTTATGTAAATGTTTCATTCAAGACTCTTCTTGCTTACAAAGCACCACACTAAATGTTTAATCTTGTTATGACATGCATGTCAAATGTGGCCATAAAGACATACCATGAGAAGTTACACATATATATATATATGTATGTGTATGTATAGAATGACACTGTATTAATGGATATACTGAAACCAACAATTATTTTCTATGAATAATCTTTTAATTTTTCAAATTAAAATATCAGAAAATTATAAATAAATAAATGACTAAATAAATAATGAAATGTCAGTAATAACTTATGTGAGCCACGAGCGACTTGTTCAGATTCCTCGTTTTAGCTCATCAAGCACTCCACAACTACAAATTTAATTTCTCTATCACAAATGGCGAAATACTGACATCAGTGCTGACAGAGGAGCTCCCCCTGTCTGAGGCTGGACCACACAAAGATAAAACATTCATTCATTCACCACTGAGATAATTAAGGAGACTATCCTGCTTACTGGCTTAACCTGAGTTACTTTTCAGGGCTCTGTTAAGCTTAAACTCTATTAGTGGACTTCATTTGGACTGCAATGAAAAGCCATTGCCTCAAGGCCTACGTTAAAAAAAAAAAAAAAAGGCTGCATGCTAACAGAACTGGGATACATGTGTGCATCTGTCTATCTTGAAATGTTTTGCATGAGCTCACTTAGATCTTGCCTTGTTCTAGATCTTCAAAGTTTACGCCCACATATTTAATTTGTGCATGTTAATATAAATATGTGCCCATTTCAAAACAATAATGTTGGTTCCACTCCATAAAGGGAGATTCCTGCAGCCTAGGGGGACCAGAAGAGGTAATAATGAGTGAGGAGGAGGAGGAGGGAAGGATTGTGAAAGAATAAACCTCTCGCTCTCACACACACACACACACACACACTCACACACACACTCAGACACAAACACAAAGAGCTACCATTCCTGAAGAACATGTACAATATAACACAACCCCCACACCAAATCTATCCTCCCACATAATACCTCACCAGGCATCTACTCTTTAAGCAACAAATCAAAACCGGTGGGCGTCATCACACTTCAGCGCAGGAGAGAATAGAACTAAACAGCTTTTTAAAGAAAAAAAATTCTTCAGGAAGGCAGCGTTTCACTTGGGTCAGATAAGAAGGAAACAGAAAAAATGCAAGAAACAAATTAGTGAGTGTAACATGGTCCGTCAGTGGTATATTGTTCCTTGCAGATCCATCCATTTTTAAATAATGGCTCAAGATAATGAGTTATACATTTACCATAATTGCACTGGGTGGGTCTTGTCCTCTTTGTCAGTTTTATTGGTTGGTCGGACAAAACAAGCAATTAAAGATCTTATGTTGATTAAGGCTATTTTTTGCTTATTTTCTAACATTGTGACTATTTGATTAATTGAGAAAAGAACAAGCAGATTCTCCATACATTGTTAATTGCAACCTTAAACTTAGTTCTAAATTACAATTTTTATATAGCACTAAATATTCATGGCTAGAAAATGTACTGATGTATGATCCGTCACTTATTGTACTAAGCCGATAAAAAAATTGGGCCTTAGAAAGCCTTACTGCAGCATGATATCTAACAAAATGCAGGCCTTTAAGACAGACTAACTAGTGCCTGCCATCACAGACCTGACATCTATAATCAAGTCCAAGACCAAATCCATTTCACTACAATATTCAAAGGTAGTGTGATGGAATCAGAAATCCAGCCTGCCATCTACACAATGAGATCTGCCCTGCAGCAACGAGCTACGAACAGCCCTAGGCTATTTTAGATCTGGGACAGTACTATACACTTTGGGACAGCATCTGCCCCTTTTCTCTGCCGCCTTCCTCTTCTTCTATTCTCCTTTACAACATCATCTCATCAGTCACACATCTCATGGGTCTGCATCCCTGGATTATGTGACAATACTGAGCCAGCCCACTAAAAATGGAAATGTTTTTCATACGCAAAGGGCCTATACTGTGACATAAATGCCCATCTACATTATCCATTTATGGAGATTTCTTCCCACTGCACTGGTCCTTGGCCACCAACACATATACAGAAAAAGGTAAATAAAATTAACCATTTGCAGAGGTATTGACATCGCTCTCAGACAGATGATAGTGAAAACACTAAAAATAGAAATAGAAAATGGTACACCTCTCTGACAAGGTAATATTGATGAGATGAAACAACTTAATTAGCAATCCATCAATAAGATACCAGTGGTTCTTTTATAATTTACTGTACCTGCTATGGGTCATGATCATGCTTCAGACAAAATGTCTCAACAGAAGAAACCTGAAATTATCCAGTTTATGGTATGAAAAGTTAATAGCAATACTCTCCCAAAGAAAAATGTCCATACTTAATGTGTGAATTACAGACTTCTGTCAGTCCAAAAAAGGAAAGATCAACTCAGAGTTCCCTGTGTTACTTCTTCTTGCTAAGTCTAAGAAAACTACTTGGCCTAAAGTAATCAGCTTTATTTGTTTGCTAATTAATTATAGTCTGAAATAGTGGCATTATCAGCCGATAACTGATCATCACCAATAAATATCATGCATCCATTCAAAAACTCTTACAGACAGAATTCACAAGTGCAAACACAAATAACTTTGTAAGCCGGGCTTGGCAGTTGAGCCCTGTCACTAATATTTACTGTCTCTCTACAAAAAGTCACTGGAACAAATCATCACTGAGTGTCTCATTTATGCCAGTCACTCTCTTTGCCTTCATGGCTGCTGATATTTCAGTTTTTATTTCATTATTTTAAACATACAGAGTCATTCAAGACCATTGTTTTTTCTCTCTTTTGTATGTCCAAGGCACCAACAGTGTTTTGTGCAGAGAGCTAAAGCCACATACACTTCATAAGTCTATAATACAGCAGGTCTGTCTATCTTTTTGCAGTTTGTTTTGCTACCCTTCTGTCCCCTGATGGTAAAAAAAATCTATCAAATGCAGCTTAAACAATGAATGACAAGTACGTAACTGCTGTAATTCAACCAATTATCACAGTAGAGAAAGCACAGGTGTTACTGGCCCATTAAGTTTGTCCCCATTCTTTGCAAGTGTCCCAATAAGCCATAATGGTAAGAGTGTGCCATTATATATGACAGCAGGATCCTAAAATTGAAGCAACGAAAAAGTCTAGCCATCATTAATCATTATTATCATTATTTTTGTGTTTCTCCAATTGTCACATGTTAAAATTTCACCTGTAAAGAAGACCTCTTAAATTAGTGTCCAAGGTGTAAGCACATCTCAATTAGGTAATTAGACAATTACAGCAGCCGTTTGGTTGTAGACTAGAGTCAAAACAAAAAGGGTATGACAATTGTCAAGGTATAACTTAATGTGTCACCTATTATGCTTTTTTGGGGATTTTCTCTCATATGTACACTGTTAGGATGTTGGACGTCAATGTTAAAATAAGGTGATGTACCAAAGCTTGCATGCATCACTTTGCTGCAGAACTCTGTTACACATTTGCTACAGGCCTCAGCTCCAGGTTCAACACCAGAGCGTGCCCATTAAGTGCAAGCTGCAAGGGATTGCAATGCCAGCGATCACAATGTCAGGAAGAAAGCGTTTCCTTTGTGGCAATGATGGAAGCAATGCAACGTAAGACAGGTGTGGGAATAAGGTTATATTTTAGGATCTCATACAGCAGTTCAACCTCTGCATGTATTTCTGGTCTTTGCATTTTACCATGGTGACCGTGTTCAATGCAATTTTCTGCCTCTTCCACTTTCTACATAACTGGACTCAATTGTTTTTTTTAACAAATGTTTCTATAAAGACAAACAGTACTGTTTGGTTCAGTTTACATATCAATACTAATCTACAGTGTGTCTACAGGTAATGTCTGGGAACCCTATAATTTTGGCCCTGATGTTGTACATTTTCTCTGATCTCAGATATCTTAATATGCAGTTGTCAAGTTTTGGCTTCAAAGTCGTTATTATAATTTGATGATGATGATGATGATGATGATTGTCAGGTAGAATCACGGCTAAACTTGTTTAACAGAGCTTTGATGGTGTAGGACCAGATGTAGAAGACCAGAAACATGTCTCTCTATTGGTGAAAGATGGTGCCAATAAGATTTCACTATCAATACCAGACACTCACAATAACAATTTGAGCAGCAAAAGCTGCAATAAAAAGAAAATTTAAAAAAATTGTACACATTTGTACATTTGGACCACAGGATTTTGTTGCAACCACTGCAGCCTGATTTAGCTGCTGGCTGAGACGATACACTAGACAAGTTCTAAAACTTTGTATTTTGATACCAAAACAGAGCCCAGAAAAAATGAAAAAAAGATTTTTTTCTTTAAAACAATGCCTAAAATTTTGAAAGTGTTAATTATTTTGACAGGCAGTGAAAAAATTTCTCTTGCTCTTTATTAATTAAGCCATCATACCAGATGTCATGTCACTTTAATTTGTCAATTTTCTTACCTTGCTAACAATAGCACTTCCATTACCTTCCGGCATTGTGTTATTGTATAACAGTGCCCATTAACACCACTCTAAAAGCACATGTGGTAATAGTGCGCCTGTTGCCTTTTAATACTTTATCATAATTTACTTGTTACGTGTCATCTCTTAGGTATAATTAAATCTATGTTTATTTTGAACACTGCTGTGCTAGGGGGCTACAACTTATAACACAACTTAAATAATACAACCGATATCGTAGCTATTGTGAATGAAACAACTGACTGCACAAATGTATATGTATGAGTATGTATATAAATGTATATATGTGCATATGTTGCAGACATCATCCCAATATGACTGACAGCTGAATGTATTACAGCTCTGCCTTTAGGGATCAGTTCAACCTTTTATTCTAGACCTTTATTTCCACCTGCCACTGCATACATGCCTACATGTGCATACATGCCTACATGTGCACCCACACACACAAACACACATTCTTGAATATCAAAGACCAGTCACCTAGCAATGATTTTAACTTGACAGTCGGTCAAGAATCTGTTCAGGTACATGTTAATGGTCTGATCTTCAAACAATGAGCTCATCTTATTCAAACTCAATACAAACTAATGAAGTACATTTATGGTAAACTATCATAATAGCACAGTGCAGGTAAGAGCACAATGCTACTAGAAGAAGCCCTAAAGACAGCTGTTATCTCCCTTTAGATATCCTATCATAATTACACAGAGTTATTGATTTAATGACACATCTCAAAAGTAAAGTTAGGTTTTAATGGATCCAAGTCTGCATGCAGCACAGACTTTGTATTTAAAAAATAACAGTTTACTAAATCTTCACTTTGCAGCTGAGCCATGAAGCAAGACCAAAAAACCAAGTGACTGTTGGAAAAAGAATGCATAACTATTAGCATCCCATCATAATCAACAGAAAAAAATCTGTGGACCTATTCTGGGGATTGTTGTTTTAGGTACATTTTCAAGGTAAAATGCAGACAAGCAAGTAATTGAGAAAGAAATACATGAGGAAAATAATTAGATTAGTCATAAGTTGGAATTTTGTGTTATTTTCATTAAAGCTGCAGTCCAAAAATTTCAGCATGTTCAAACTAAATTAGAGAAAAAGGAGAACCTAGTGTTGCACTTGTTCATTTATAGTGAAAAGGTCACTGATCAGGTAACATGAGTAGACAATTTTGTGCACTGATTTAAATGAAATGTATTGACACATGTGCAACAGCAACAAACCTGGTTGAAATTGGAAAATACAGGGCGGTAAAATAATATGATTATTGTTTTTCTTTTATAAATGCAACATTGTTTGGTTTTAGAGGGTCGGGGTGGACAAAAAAAAATCATAAATAGTTTACTCTGAGCTCTTCAACATTTTAAAAAAAAATTTCCTAAAACTACACATTTCTCTAATCACAAAGACACAAATAATTGTTAAAAGATCATGCAAACAAATTTTACTTGAAGCCCCACTTTTAGTGATGAATTACAATGAACATGGTAAATTCAGTGGCAATCACATATGGCTAGCTACCTCATTGTTTAAAGGCCTTAACTTTCCGGCAAGTCCACTCATGCAATTGTTCGTATCTGCTAGTCTCTATTAAAGAAATGAAGGTCATCAAGTTGAAGAACCAGGACTGGACGCCAGAGGAGACTGAATCTGGAAGCTGCCGTCTGTAAGCATTTTGTTCACGGATCTCTAATGAGAAACTCATTAAGTGGTTCAAACCACATGGGAGTGAAGTGCAAGGAAGACAACATTGTGTTATAGAACCACTGACTCTCGTAACATTAAGTGACTCCAGCTTTCTATAGTCTGACAGTTTTACAGCTGCATTGTACAGCCCACCATTCATACACATGAGACTGTGCTCAACAGATGCCAAAAACTGAATGCCGCCCCTTTTCCACTTGCATGGTAAACAGGGGTCACCTTAGATCCTGAAATGAAATTGAACTAGAAAATACTTCAAACAGGCTGACACATATTTGGCTCATTTCAGCACTTTTTTTTTTAAATGAATTCTAATTTTTATCCTCTGCCACTATAGTGTGATTTCTTAGTGGATTTCTCAAGGTTCACCGTTGTCCTTGTGTTTTATCAGATGGTTTTTGATTTTACTACAGTTCTAAAAAACTCAATAGTCTTTGTAATTTATGTTATTTTTTCTTTTACTACAATATACATGACTCTTATGTTGTTCAGCCCAGTGAAAAAACAAATGTTCTGACTGAAAACTGCAAAAAAGTAAATTATTATAGCATAACAAGAAAAAGAAATAAAAAGAAATCACAGAAAGTCTAACCAAGTTTGCTTTTCCAAGTCTCAGCAGAAAAATATTCGAACTGTACACAGTTTACTTATGCTGCGTTGCTTTGGTGAGGGCCCATAATAGTATCTCAGAATTCCCTTTGGACAGATAAGGCTTTTTTTTCTAGATTAAATGGGATTAGCAGTCAGTGACTGAAGCAGGTAATCCCTCCCCAAAAATGAGAGCTGATTGTGAAGAGGATTCATTTCACTGATAAGACAGGTCATAAGAGAAAAGAAGAAAAAATATGCCTTGAGCATATTTTGTAATCCTGTCTTTTTTAAAATGAGGGGGCATACAGTTTTTATATTCTGTCAGCGAGTACAGTAATACCCCGCAGAAATGTTGAATCTCTACAAGTTCTTAAATAATTAGCTGTTTAATCAATTGGCTGACAAGACATTGATCAACAAGAGTTGAAATAATCAATTGTTGAACCTCTTTATTTGGCAAATATGCCTATATTTTCTATTTTCAGGGAGATTTCCTCCTTTTCTTTGATTGTCCTTGTTAATAACAAAAATCTTGTGTTTAGTACAGTTGGTCAAACAAAGCAAACAATTTTAACAGTTCATGATTAGCTAGTGAAAAACAGCAATGGTCATTTTCCGGTGTACTAGAGACTGAACGATAAATATTTGATCAAAACCCAATCTGACACTGAAATCATCAAGAAAATAATCCTACATTTTTGACCTAATCCCTGCAAAATTTTATTTTGCATTTGTAGGTTGCTGCTTATTCTGTCCTTACCTTAGTAAAAACTGCACCCAAAGAGAAACCACGTTTTTGATTAAATAAGAACAAAACCGGGTGCCAAGATGTAGTAAAAGTGAAAGATCTAAATCCAGTGTGAATACGTGTGCAGATTTCACTTATTTTCAGTAGTATGAGCATTATTAAACACACCACAATCGCACTGCAGAACTCAGTTAAAAACAAATTAGTTCCACACCAATATACAATGGTTTTGTTCATGATGGTGGCTATAGCCTGGAGGATAAAGCTAAAACGCAGGCATTTGTTTGTACCACCACATCAGAGGTTGATATGTAGTTATATCTATCGGAGTATGGCATGCACTGGCAGTGCACTGCATTCCTGAGATAACAAGCAACGCAGAAACACTAATAGTTGTACAAAAATGGTCACACTCAACCAAGCTTAAGACACCATTTTGAAAAATCCACCGATTTCTAGATAACAACTCCGAGATGCCATCTTGCCAATTATAACCAGATTAGCCACAGTTAGCATGTCTATTCATCAACCATTCCGAAGCACCCCATGCAGGAATCTATGCGGGTCACATAACACTAACGTTAGCTTAGCTTGCCTGCTAGCTTAAAAAGACAATCCGCCGTAGCATCCCTGCATCCCTCGGCACACGCTGCTGCTGAAATTGCTAATTAGCAAGCTAGCAAGGCAAAGATCAGCAGATGACAATCAAAAACACTCACAGTTTGTCAGACCGGACTGCACCGGAACAACGGCAGCTTAATTAACCGTGGTAGCAAACCACCAATGTTTAAACCCTTATCGTAACGACAGCTAGTGACAGTTTGATTCCGCTACTTGAACTAGCCTTTTTAGCTTAGCTTGCTAGTTCCCCACTGTAGCCACCACGGAGGACAATTGAAGGAATACGGAGGGAAAAAAAAGACAGAAAAAAACCCGAACAACTAGCAAGTCGACACATGGACATTCCTGCCCTCCATTAACAACAGCGGACGAGACTTACCAAAGTCACTCGGTCGAACAAAAAAAAGCTCCTCTTGTGCGTACGTGCTTTCTCCCCTGTGTTTGCTATGTCTCAGGTCGGTGCGGACTGGCTCTGCTACAGCAACGTTTTGTCGGGCCAGTGGCGCAGGGAAGACAGCTTTCACCCGAAGAGACGGCCACCGTGTGGGGGATGGGGATGCACTGCCGGGAGGGAGGGAGATAGAAAGGGAGGGATGCAGGGATGCAAGGAGAGAGGAGGAGGAGGAGGGCAACGATAACATACAGGAGCTTTGATAATTGCCAAATGATAATAATCATATGTAGATCGATGATAGCACGGACCTAAAGGGTCAAAGCAAATCAATTATCATGGGCGCATTTACTGATTGAGAGATGACGTTGATTGAGGAAGATAATATAATTGATTGGCTGCTGTATAATCACATATGTAGTGTCTTTTTGTGTTTGTTTGCACTTATTGATTGATGGTCCTTGTTTTTTGTGTTGATGATAAATAACCCGTAGAAATATGCCGTTGCATATATTATTATTGTTTTTTTCCAGGAGTAACACAAGCTGTTCTAGTACTTGGGTACATCTACAAAGGACTGCTGTTATGTATTTATTTTGCAACATTTCCAGGCAGGGTAGTGTGTAATTTGGTCAGCAGCACTGTGGTGGTTAAACGGTACTGCAGCATAACTGGAAGTTCATTTTCAATAATTCAGACTCAGTGGCTTTTGCCTCATATATAAGCAAAAGTACAAGTTGTGCTTTACGGAGAGATAGCGCCATCCAGTGGTGGTAAAATGCATTTCAGCACAGTGCCTCACTTTTCTGAGAAGGCATGACCCGGAGGCCTTCAACAACAGCTATGCTACTTTGTGTGCAATAAGTGTGCAAAATGTGCAATAAGGATTTATTTTTCATGCTTAAAACGAATATAGTTATGTTTAAGTTTATAGTAAGTTATGTTTCAATATTTTCTCTCTTTGTAGTTTGTTTCCAGAGCTGTAACACGTGAACTCATCCCTGCAAATCATAATAAACAATTAGAAAAGAGTCTTTCGGATAAAAAAAAAAAATCTCAAGCCTCGTGGCAAGATTGCCGAATTTTATTTAATATGATGTGGATATTATTGCAGGTATCCTGGTAAAAATAACATACAAAGAACGACTGGGTAGTTTTCAAAGAAAATAGGCTACTAATGAAGCCGATATATAATGTAGAGCGACAAAAACAGAGTCAAATGATTTGTGATTAAGCAGCCGTTTCCTGCCTAAGATCGGCTATTTATGAACCCATTCTAATATTGATATCTGCAACAGATTACGTTGCAACCTACAACCAGAAGCGTCCTTAGTTCTGGCCGAGACCATAAGACGGAACTACGGTTCCCATCAGTCATTGCGCCTGTCTCTACGTTAAACAATGAGCCGTATAATCACACACAAATCGAAGTCTTTTACAAACCAGATAAATAATTCATCAAAATACCGCACTTTTCAATGAAGATGATTTAAGCGTCAATTTAGCCGCAAAAAAACAAAAGCAAGTCCGAGTCCTCGCGTGATTTCACGTTACCGGAAGTTAGAGTGGCATGAGAAAGTGAGCTGTCCGAGGTGCTGACACTGTGAGTACTGCTTGTCCTGCTTCACACTACATACCTGCATATTTTACTTGCATTCCCAGCCTTACACTGTTAATTTTTATTTTTAACAGCGATACGCCATATAAGGTAAGTGTGTACAATATATTATTTAAGCTGATTCAATATGTGACAAAACTGAATGTGGTAGATAGAAACCAAGCTTTTACCTTTGACTGCTCTCAGCAGTATTGTAGTTGTAAGGTAGTGTGTGACTGTCTGTTACAGTTATGCTAAAATGGACTATATTATTTTTTATGAGTTCTCCTTTCTAAATCTGAACTGACCTCTCTGAGTGTCTCTCACGGGCACACTCATTCAAACAATCTCAGAAAACAGGGTTTGACTCCCAACATTCTTAAAAAAAATAATCATCATAATGTTTAATTGCCTTTTTTCATTTTGTCAGAATCTTAGAAGATGGATGAATCTCAAGAATTATCCCCCTGTAGCACCAACGCCCACAACTCCGGCAGCAGCAGCCCTGTCAGTGGCAAACCTGGCAATGCTCCACAATGCAACGGGGTCCCTGAGTGCAGGACCCTGCTGCGGATGTCTGAGTCACATGGACTTCAGCTGCTGGGCGTGCTCAGATCATTCAGGGAGCGAGGCTTGATGTTTGACTTTACCATTAATGTCCAGGAAAAGAGTTTTCCCTGTCATCGTTGTGTCCTTGCTGCATGCAGTGATTTCTTCAGGTATTAAAATCTATCTATCTATCTATCTATCTATCTATCTATCTATCTATCTATCTATCTATCTATCCATCAGTATATAGTCAGTTAATTCTATGTGTAACTGCTCTGCGTTTAGGGCCATGTTTGAGGTGGATATGCGTGAGCGTGGTGATGGCTCAGTCACTCTGGGTAACCAGTGTCCAGTGGCGGTGGGTTCTTTCTTGGAATTCGCCTATTCTGGAGAGACACTCATCACTGACGGCAATGTAGACATGCTGTTTAAGCTTGCCTCTTTTCTGCAGGTAAAAAAATACAATACAGTTGCCTTTTTCTTAAATGTACAATACATTATATAATGGTTTTGACAAAACCTTCCCATTAAAATTCACATTTTAACATGGCGCAGAGAGAAAAGATCAGACATATAGAACAAATTAGAGTGAATTAGATTGTGCTGCTTTAGATAAAAGGTCCTGGTATTGTTCATGCTGACTCATGTGGGACACTCGAACAGAATGAAGTCATTTTCGAGAACAGAGCCGCACCCATGTCACTCCCACACACGTGTCTTCACTTTTCTGACTAATAAACCTCTCCTCAGACCTGTGGTGGCATGTACCGACTTGTATTTATGAGCATTTGTGGCAGGGGACAACTGATAACTTCATTCATGTTTTTTTAAATTAACTTTCATGACCCCATGTAAGTCCCAGCGTTGCATCACCGAGCTTCAAGGCAAACAGAGGCCTTATTAAGGAAGAGCACCAGTGTGGATGTACAGGGACTTCGTTCAAATAGTTAACTGAGTCGTAGACCGTATTTAATCACATTTTTTGAGGACAAAACTGCATAATGACACACTTCAAGTTGCCTCCAGGGCTTTTTTTTTATGAGTACTATGTATCTTTATACAGTATTTTCTCACATGGATGTGGATATATCTTTCTTGTCGTGTTTGTGTCTTCAGGTGTCAGTCCTTTCCCGAGCATGCAGCGACTTCCTCATAGGAACCATGGATCTTTCTAGTTGTCTGTCCCTCCTCTCCCTTGCTGAGGCCTATGGCTCAGCTTCACTCCTCCGAAGTGCCAATGAGTTTGTGGTTCAGAACTTCTACGACCTGTCAAAAACACAGGACTTTCTGGAAATGCAGGTGCTGCTTATAAATAGATAAGACGTTTAAGTTCTTTTGTTAGAGGAGCTTAGATATTTATAATAAAGAATATATTATTTGTTAAAGAGTGCATTGAATCTTTGAATTAATTTATATGTTGAGTTTACGTTACATATGCAGCATGTGCATTCTGTCTTCCTGAGCATTGACTTTATCCTATTTTTACTTACCTATAATCCAATAATTCATTTTCCATTGCCAATAAACTAAATTATTATTGTAAACTTTATAGTTTACTTTATTGTAAAATTTATAACATGTCACATGTTAATGTTAAAGAGAAAAATGTAAGAAAAATACACTATACCTTTTAAATAGACTTATTTTAACATTTGTCAATGTGTGTCAGCTGTCTTCTCCTGTCCTAACCCCCCATAAATCTTAAAAATGAAAAAAAAACATGCTATCATTTAAATGAAAGATACACATGAGTATTTTTATATAATAAAAGGTTTAAAAGGGACTGATTTATTGATTTATGAATATTGATGAGATCTCTTTAATGTCAAATTTTGACCCAAGTTTGGCTCAGTCTCTTCAAATGTTGATTTCTGAGTAAAATGCACCATTTGCCAAAGTCATGTAATTTTTGCATGTTAGGCATAACATTATTCTCATAATCACACCTCACAAAAATAAAGAAGTCTGGCCCTAAAGGTCAGGAGTGATACCTGTCTGAATGATCTGCAGTGTGAAAATATTAAAAATAGTGCAAAAGTTTAATTGTAATCATTGTCTTTATTGCCTGTTCTAGGTAGATGTGTTGGAAGCATGCCTCAGGTCAGATACTCTAAATGTTCCCAGTGAAGAGGATGCGGTGACTTCACTTCTAAGATGGATCCGTCATGATCTCCCAGAAAGAAAAAAACTGTTTCCAGGCTTGTTATCTCTAACCAGACTCCACCATCTACCCACACTAAGGGTACAAACACACTGCACGGGAAGAATTTTGTTTTAACTGCACTTTCTTGTGGTGTCTTGTCATCCTCTCACTCTTCCTGTGTTAACCCTTCTCTCTTAGACTCTGCGTGACTCAGACTCTCTCCTCTGTGACAACGAGTCCTGTCTCGCCCTGATCTCAGAGGCTCAGAGCAGACAGGATCAGTACAGCGGCCTGCTCACCGATGCCAGGCCGGCCACAACGCAGAGCTACATCTACATCCACAAAACAGAAGAGAACGGAGAGATCCGCCACACCTTCTGCTACTGTTTGGAAACAGACAAGTGGAAAGAGCTGGAAACAGGACATGAAGAGGGGACAGCCACAGTACCGGACCAACCAGGATCCTTCCTTACCAGCTATGCTGAGAAGGTATTTTATAAGAGTCTTGGGTAACAGCAGCTCGGCGAGAGAGTGTAAAATTAGAGAACAAACAAATGGAACCTGGACTTAAATTATAGTGTTTTGGAATCAATAAAATAACAATAAACATTCTTATCATGCCATCATTAATAGCTTGAAAACTTTCGCCTCCTTTTTCTTCTTTCTGCTGGAGATGTTTGTGACAGGTGGTTGCAGAGGGAACTGTTGCAGGGCTATACGTCTCCATGTCGCTGAGCCGTTCCATGATGCCACGGATGAGGTTTGGTGCTTCTGTCCTGTGACCTTAACTTGCACACCTGGACCTGCCCTGCTGAAGCCCAGAACCATGCACACAGCTGTAACCTGCCTAGACCGAGTGTATGTCATTGGAGGAAGGACCAAGGGATCCAGAGGCGGAGCTCCCAGCCTGCTGCAGGTAACAGTTTCTCCTTTTTGTACAGTATTGGCTTAGATGTGCTGTCATGATCAAATTATCAATTTAGGAAACTAGAATTTTTTTATTCACGATACATAGTCTAATCTCTCCCCTTCCTGGTCTATAGGTGGAGTATTATAACCCTCTGACCCAAACCTGGTGCTCAGTCAGCCCGCTGCCTGCTGCCATCTTCTACCCTGAAGCTAGTGCTTGTGGCAGTGTCATCTACACTCTGGGATCTGAGGTGGAGCTCACAGACTCCTTTAATCCCTCACTGGACTGCTTCTTCTCCTATGATGCTCAGAAGGACCAGTGGAGCCGCCTGGTGGCAGAGTTCGGCCAGTTCTTCCATGCTACACTTGTGAAAGCAGTGTCAATTAATAGCACACTGCACCTCTGTGACTTGTCCACTTATAAGGTGAGTCATTGCTCTGCAGTGTGAAAGCACTGAAAAAGAGTGATGTAGTTTAGAGGTTTACTAGCAGGATGGTTTAAGAGTTTAAAGCGTACCTGTCTTCCATCCAGGTCTACAGTTTTTGTCCGGAGACCTGTGTGTGGAAGGGGGTGGGGTCCTTTGAGTGTGCTGGGTTCAATGCTGGAGCTGTGGGTTTGAGGGACAGAATCTACATCCTGGGTGGAGACTATTCACCTGACGAGATCACTGATGAAGTTCAGGTAGGAAAAACATTTAATTCACGGAAGCTGCACCATCTCTGATTTTTTTTAGCAAAGTAGATTTTTTAAGTCACTATTGACTTCAACAAAAACTTGGTCTCACCTCTGGTCCACAGATTTCTTTTACTCATAGTTTCAAAAAACCCTCTGTGTTTAGGAGGCCTGAAGGAAGTGATCAGTAGCTCACCAAAGAAACACTGAATTTTTTAATTAAAATCGACCAAAGATTTAAATCCATTCCACCATGGAGGCTGAATATGTTTGTCCCTGCCAGTTTAAAAAGTTACGACATTTCTCTGCATCAGTGCATTATATATACTATGTATCATTAATATTATATGTATCACCCATGGGGAAAAAAAAGAATAAAGAAGCTCTTAGATACATGTCAATTTAATGGAGCTATTAATTTACTAACCAGGACAGCACCACAACAATCAGTGTGAAATAAAGGCTCTCTTAATATAAGTATGGAGGATGTAAGAAAGGGAGTAAACACTGGCGCCCAGGAGAAGGAAGAATGGATAGATAGAATAGGTTTGCACAGGATTGATTTAAAGAGAGGAAAGAAGGAGGGATGAGTAGATAAATGGCTGTGAACATAAATGGACAAATGCAGTGATGAGGTGGAAATATAAATGAATGACTAAAAGGGGATGGAAGGTGGATTAACCTGGGGAACAGACGGATGATCAGAGATGTGACCAAAATGTTGTCCTACACTTGAACTGGAATTCATCAGTTAATTTAAAGTTAGTTTAACTGAGTCTGTTGTTATTTATTAGCTGTTTTGTTGGGCAGAAGGTATTTTTAAACCACGATCTCTGTGTTTTCTTGTGGCTCATTCAGGTGTACCACAGTGGGAGGAGTCAGTGGGAGGAAGTGGCTCCCATGCCCAGAGCGCTCACTGAGTTCCACTGCCAGCTCATCAGTTTCAATAGATACAGAGACCCATGGGGTGACACGGCATGACACACAGCACACACTAACACACGCACACACTCATGAACACGTGAGTGGACATACATGTTTGCTTCACGTGTATGTAACATAAGCAAGTACCCATGAGTCTCTTCAGTGCATGGCACACAGCTGACGGACTAACACCTGAAGAGAGAATCAAAACCGTCAACTAACACATCTTTCACAGATCATCATAACACGAGAGCACCTGAGCCAAATGATTAATTTATTTTTTTATTTTAAGATTTAATCCTTAACTTTGTATGTGGTACAAATCTGCTGTCAAAGCGTCTTTCTTGAGTCGATCAAATGTGGTCCCTCCCATGGAGGAACTCTATTGTGAAAAAGACTATTGTAGAAAACCTATTTTAGTACCTGAATACATGTTTCTGCTTAGTATGTTTTAAAAGGAGAATTCACCTATAGAAGAACTCACAGTACTTTAGCTGGCTAGCTAGCTAGTAATTTAGTTAGAATCCAGGAAAATGACATTGTTATGTAAGACTTACAGTCTGCAGGAAGAATTAAGTCTCTTTTTCTTGCATTTTAGTATCTGACAGCCAGAACACATCAAATTATTATATTTTGTTCTGTCAATATTACACAAAACATCTCATAAGTTTCTATACCTTGCCATGTATTGCAAACTCATGAGATAAATTAATATTGGACCGTTTGAATTAAATGTGCTTTATTTGATAGTACAGATTGAATAGATTATTTTGTAATTTTCTTAGTAAATGAACCTTTGTGTTTACTTCCCATATAATGTGAAATTACTGTAAATTCTGTGGGTGGATTTTCGCTTTAAACTACAGGCCTTTATTCTGCTCCAGACTGTCAAGTCTCCATGCATGCCCTGTCTCTCCTCTCATGATACATACAGCAACTCTACATAAGACCAATAGATCACCTGAATATTTAGAGCAACCGCTTGTTTGAAGGAAATGTGCAACCTTACCTGTACCTGTCTGTCTTAGATAAAAACACTCTGCAGCTTCAAAGAACACAATAACTCTCAGAGAGCAGGAGAGAAAAGCATGGTGTAAATCATGTAATGAAACAAAAAAAAAGGAATCCAACAACTGTTTAATGGCAAGAAGTGAACATAAACATAATTGTTCATTATATGTGTTGCTGTCTTCTTCTTGTATCTGAATTTGACACATTCATTGCTCATGAAAAACAGAACTAGTGACATGACAGCATGGTTCATGAATTAAAGGTCAGATGCATGACACGGTGATATGGGCTACTTTTTATAGTGACATTGCAGTGTTTTCTAGCCCTCACTTCTAAGGTTTCAGCAGTGACAAAGTAGAGCCTCAAACCCCTCCCATCTGGACTGTGAGCTCTCCCCTTGGGTTTTGCCAAAAAATTCAAGGCCACATTCAGAAAACATCTCAGAATACAAATGCAGATTGCCGACTCATTTGTCATTGACAATTTGCCCATCTGGCAGAGGCAATCACATGGTTTTCCTCACTGGAATAATAAAGCTCTGGCCCAGACCAGTTAACAAAGACTAAAAGAACGAAAAGATGTAAACACTGTGTCTGATAAAGAATCAATCAGCAGCAAAGTCAGTGGCCATGCTGACTCCCCTCCACACGTATCTCTCCATCTGCTCCATTTCTCCTTCATCTGCTCTCCTGTTGCTCTACGAGTCCTGGTAAGTTTTCACCAGCAGCCACATTAGCATCACGGTGATTAGGACGATCATGAAGTTGAGGAACAGCTCCTGTGTTGAGCGATCCATGCTGATATCTTAGACGACGAATAGCAGGAGAGGATCTGAGAAGAACACTGAGGAGCAGTGGGTGCTGCAGCTGAGAAGAAGACAAGATGAGGTGAAATGATGCAGATGTGATAGAAGTTTTTAATGATAGGCTGCTTCTTTTTGGACTAATATCCTGAACCTGAGAGGTGTGCATGAAAGATATGAGTTAAGATTGCCAAATATTCAGATAATCAAGGAAAATTATGGAGGCATATAAACATATAAGTACATATATAAGTGTACATGTATGTATTCCATGGCTCATGAGCTGTGTTTGTGTGTGCATGTGCTGTATGTTGCCTCTGTGATCATGGATAACAGGGATCAGTCACATCTCAGGCAGGTCTTTTCACAGTTGCTATCATTCGACAGGCGAAGGGGCCACAAAATCCCCTCACACACTCATGGGACATGACGCACACACCCACAAAGCATACTAAACAATACACGAATACACACATGTTCAGGTTAGAAAAAAACTGCAGGCCAAAGTTATTGATGCATAAAAAAGTCAAATTTTTGCTCATTGCATTATAACAGATAACATATTTTAAATGTATTGCCACTCTACATTATTCTCCCAACATTATTCAAAATCCATGATCATATGTAGTCAGTAAATTTTTACCTTTCCTCCTCTGAAGCTGATCTCACAGTGAACAGGATGAGGAGAATGCAGGTGTTCTTATGTGATCCAGCAGAGAAGTGTTTCTTTATCTGGACTGATGGCGTATCTTCTTACTAGAAACTTCTCTGGTGCGACACCCTGTAGCACCTACTAGCAGCTGATCTTCTTCTTGTCCAGCTTTCAGGGGTCGCCAGTGACAGGCCTTCTCCTAAAGTAGCCATCCTTAATGGACCGCCCATGTTTTACATGCATACAGACTGATGTCACACACCAACTAAACAACCAATAGACTGTGTTATTTTCCACAATCTTGCCCACCGGAGTGTTTCCTATCTTTAACCATGCAAAGTCTCTCTCTCTCCAAGACCCACACAAACACACACACACACTCACACACACACACACACACACACACACACACGGAACAGAGGGTGGGAGCTCAGGGTTATTTATAAAACATTATTGCAAATACTTGTTGGATTACAGTTGTTCCAAATACAATATTCATCTTCTGATGGATAGAGGAAACTGTAATAATATCACTTAGTGTCTGCATAGGAGCCATGCAGAGGGCAAAGAAGCATAACCTCTTCATAATGCAACGTGAGGCATGTAGTTTTAAATCCAGCTGATGCCACAATTCATCATGCTGTTTGGAAGTTTTACCTCTTCTTGTAGTTATTCAGGTACTCTGAAAAGCATCATGAGCATGAGCAGCACTTCAGGTAATTTCAATATTCTTCCTGCCAGTCATGAAAGACAGTAAGAGTTGCTTGTAGTGGTTGGCAACATTCCTAAATCAGTTCCTTTTGACTGGATGGATCTACAGCCACGTTCAATGCAGAGAGGAACAGGCATGCTAAGCTACCTGAGTGCTGGACGTAGCTTTATATTTACTGTATAGTTATGAGAAATGCATCAGTCCTTTCATCCCACTCAAACAAGTGTATTTGTGTAAAACTATTCCTTTACATAGATGTTATTTATAATTTGCTGTTCTGTCTTTGTTGTGATTGTTTACACCCATTGTATTTTTACATCCTTTCACCTTTATTTTATGCTGGTGCTAAGAAAAGAGTTTTGACAGCTCACCACAGCAAACCCCTCAGCTCATCTAACACTTGACAGCTGCTTTCGCTGGTGTTATCTCTGCACTAATGTTAAACCCTCTTGACACACACACCTTCTCCAGTACACACAAAGGAGGTCGTAGCAGGACAAAATGAGTATGAGCACGGTTGCCCCTAAACCTTTCCATCACAGAATTCCAAGGTCATTCCCAGAGGATTTAGTAGATCAAAACGGCTGCCGTTTTATCACTCTGCCGCTTTGCCAGCATTGGACCACTAACTATTTGACCCAGGGATTCCCATTGTCACGAAAATCCAATGATAGGTTGATTGAATTAACCACGGTGAGGTGTGCAGGCATTTTTGTGCAGGGTCGACCGCGACCCACTCGGACAGCTGTGTGTGTGTGTGTGTGTGTGTGTTTGTAAGATAGAAAAGAGCTGGCAGGGTTGCCCTCTAAATCTTTGGAGAGACAGAGGGGTGTCAACAAGGCTTCAGAGACACCATTCCACTCAATCTGGGACACTGTGAGTATGTGTGTGTGTCCGTGTGTGTGCCTTTATGTGCATGCATTATGACTACTGTTTATTATCACGTGAAAGCTTGTTTGGTGACAGTTTCACGCTGGCCAGCTGTATGTGTTCACGCAAAAGAAAAAAAAACAGTGTACAAATCCGATCAAATCATCAATAATATCTCTTGAGACTTGTAGCAACTCTGCAACTATAGATTTACATAACATACTAAAAAAAAAACTGTAAACAGTTAGCTTCCAGCAGAACTGTAGGCTTACAAAAACCTGCAGTGCTACTGTTAAATCACAAACATTGGAATAATCCAAAACATGCTATTCAAATTCAATAAAAATTACTCAGATAAGCAGTGACTTAAAACTTTGTACAGTAAATATACGCTGTCTTCAAAGAAACACATGGAAACAAGATGGAAAGTCTTTGGGTTACTGCCACGTCTCGAAGCCATCAAAGTTAACAATTTAGCTAGCTGGTGAGTGGGTAACATGATACAGGAAAGGGAAACGCATAATAACAGAGAGGAAAGATGAGGCCGTGGGAAATGTCAACATATCCGGCAGACAAATCACAAAATAACTGAAAAGTACCAAAATAACAATTTAATACTCTGTTGTTTCACTTTCATGCTCTTCACAATATCTGAAAATACATATATCAATACATCACAACTTTTTAAAAGCTGTAAGAAGTCTTCCAGTTACAAAGTCATACATACATAGTGCATTCATTCAAACACTTCACGTAAACATAGTAAACACAACCCCAGGAGACATTTAGCTTATTAACGTAGCCTCAAGAAGCAAGAGGGACACAGCCTTGCTTTGCCAAAATGTTTTTAAAAAATAATACTATACCAGACGCTCTAACTCTTTATAAAACATGTCATGTTACAATTTAATTATTTAATCAATATAAAAACTCAAGTATAACAATAACAGTTTGTGGTTTTGTATCCAGTCTTTATGCTAAGCTCAGATAATCACCAGCTTTAGCTTCAAATCCAGCGTAGGCTACAGACATAAGAGAGGTATTGACCTTTCACATTAGATTAATTCGACATACACTGAGCAAATCCGTGGAGAGAAGTTCCAGGGTTAACAAAACTTGTTTTATTGGACAAAAACTTAACACTGTGCCACTACACTAAGTCAAGAAACAAGAATAGAATTTTTCTTTGTTGGATTTGTTTTTATTAGCAGGACTTCCCACCATTTTTTTTGTTGTTGTTGTTGTTGTTTTTGTTTTTGTTGACAGCCTGCTTCTGTTACAATCTCTGGTATCTTTATTAAAGTTCATTCAACTTTCCTGTGTGTGCCATGTCTGTATTTGGGTCCTTTTCCTTGAACTGAGAATATAACAACACCCAGCTTGTACTCAAAAGTCCACATCTGCTCTTTTTATGTTAGAAGCTTTTGAACCATAACAGCAGTGATTGGAGGAGAACCAGGACCACCTCTCAGATTGAAAGATAATACACACACCAGATCGAGCACAAAAAAATTTCCCTGCCAAAATTTTGACCTTTGGCTGTTTGTATTTTTTATACATATATGCAAACATACATTTGCATATTATCTTTTATTCTTTCCTTCTCTTACATCAAAAGGTCCATGATAAAAAAAAATCAGTTCAGTTTTGGCTGATATATTTCTGCACATTAACCTAGTAGTTTCCTCACCTCAGTTTTTCTAACACTCACTTTTCTCCAAGATCAAATGGATATCTGCTTACACAGAGTCCCAAGAGAGCAACAGAGATCAGAATCACTATTTTAAAAAGCAGGTTCTTTATTCTCAGTCCATCTCAGTCACGCGTTTGCCAGCTAATTTAAATACAAAGATGCCAGCAACAGGAGTTTGGCCTCTGGCTTCTGGTCGCTGATTTTAAAGGGTGATAGCGTGCCTCAGGCACACAAGTGGTTCCAATCTAGTTCTCACATTTGCACTGCTTTTTCAGAGCTTGGCTGATGTGTAAGGTGAAGCTGCCCTTGAGCACAGGAAAGGAAAATACCTTCCTTATCTCCTGTTCATAACCTTAAAGTGACATTTCCACTTGGCAGAACACTGACACTCCTACCTTCACATTTATACTCTCATCAAATAGTGGAAGAATATCATCAGAAAGTTCGGGTGTCTCTATTGTAAGGTACAAGGAAATGCACAATATCCTCCATTATTATGTTTATCCAACCTACACTAGGTGAAACCACAAATGCAGTAAATGGGGGAACTGAATTGAATGACTTCTGGTGTGGTTTATCACACCACAAGTGAGACAAGAATTAGTTTGGAAAAATGGTACACCCCCCCCCCCCCCCCAGCTGAATATTTCAAGGGTCACTGATTACAAAAACACAACTTAGCTGTGCAGCTAGCAGTCCTATTACTGGACCTGGCCTGAGAGCTTAGAGCACATATTATTTTTCTTTTGGCACAAGAGCTTTGTAGTCCAGGAGCACTACTTTTTCATCCTCCAAAGCTGGACTGAGGGCAGACTGGGCATTTATGCTGACTCACTATCAGCTCTTTATGTACAAAGTGATATAACAGGACAGGTCTGGTTAAGGCTAGTTGGTTAAAATAATAACTTCAGGAAATATTTCTGAAACACATTGCACAGGTGTGTTTAATATGACATGAAAATAGTGATTTCTTCACCATCATTTGATTGTTTGGGTTAATTTTTGACAGTTTTAAACAAATTATTATGCATAGCTTCTTAGATTGAAAACTATTCATAAGACACAAAGTATGTTTTTGGTTTTTTTTACTTTGGAAGCAGCAGTTGAAAAACATCTGACTGTAAGGTCCAGCTCTTGATCATGTTACATGATCCCCATTAGCAGATCATTCATCATCTACTGACTGGACTCTGTGGTGGTGCGTTTGTTTGCTTTGCTGCCGAAAACCAAGTTGAGTCTGAATGTTGAAGCTTTTTAACCACCTTGTATGAGAGGTCTTTTATACAAGCACTAGTTGCTAACCTCCACGTGCTGTGGAAGACTGTATGATATGTTTGAGAAGCTATTAAATGGAAAGAGTGGAGAGATTTCTTTCTCAGCTACCTGCAAGGCACATAGTAATAAACAAAGTTAAATGCAGTTGTGTCAGGGTGATAAACGCAACAAAACTGGCCATCAGACATTGGTTTAAAAGATGGAAAAATACCATAAAATTGAAGCAAACTTTTAAATCCGTCTTGCGATTGCAGTATTTCATTTGCTGACAAATGACCTTGGCTGATATCTCTGGGTATCATCCAGCGCTTATAAAAGACAGAGATTTTATTAGACTGTTTAAAAAACATAGAGCAGAGTGTTGTGTTCATGTTAGAAGGCAGCCATGGTCTTCTGTCGGACCAGCTGTTGTTTTGTAGACCAAACAGAGTGTGCTGTTAAGACGACGAAGGGTTCCCACTGGCCAGCAGCTCAGCGGCACAGTAATTGCTGAGATTGCTGAGGACAGGTGAGGGTTTCATTACACAACCCACTTGAGTATTCATGCACGCACGCACGCACGAACTTGCACACATTTATGTACACGCACAAATGTATCATGTACACAAGCACGAAGACTTCCACCAAGAGGGGCTGTGGAGTCATAAATCAGGCTGCAGAGGAATTAATATGCAGGATCTGAGCAGACAGAGAGGAGGGGCTGAGGCAGGCACTGCACCAAAGATAATCCAAAGCACAAAACGCATTAATCACAATATAGGAACATGCCTGAATGTGAAGGACTGCTTGTGTTTGATCAGCATCTGTCCTGATGTGTAAGGTATACATATACATTTTGTTGATGAAAGGACGCATTCAAGACACCCAACTAGCCCATTATAATAATACTTTTTCATTCGGTCAATGCAAGATTGTACTCAGTTGCCAGAATTTGAGTTTGGTCTGATGATTGATGGATGACATAGATCAAAGTGGATTGGCAAACAGTCTCCCTGGGATAGACCGCTTGTATGCATTCATTTTTATCCCATAGTATCAAGTTAGCAGGGCCTTTAGAGTGATCCCTGGAGCATTTTTGTCTGACTTTTGTTCAGAGATTAGGAAGGCATGCAGTGTGGATTTGCCATCTGATATAATGGAGCCACAGGGCAAAACACTGGACAAAAGTGAGGCTGGGACACCAAGTGAGAGATGGGTAGTTCATAAAAGAAAAGAGGAGGACCACATAAAAAACAAACATAATATTTAGCTTTGTACAGTTGGTACATGCCACACCAAAAAAAGTCCCTATTGGGATAATACATGCCAGTAGATACATATTCATAATTTTTTATTTTATTGTTATTCTTCCCTTTTATTCATGTGGTACATATGAGTTAATTTAGTAATTTTAGTAATTAATTTTAGTAATTTTAGTAATTTAATTTATAATTTAGTGGGTTTAATTGATTCAGTTTGTGTTTCCCTGGATGAGCAATCTTTGTATCATACTGACGAGACGAGAAAGAAAGAAAGAAAGAAAGAAAGAAAGAAAGAAAGAAAGAAAGAAAGAAAGAAAGAAAGAAAGAAAGAAAGTACAATATGTAATGTCTTTAATCAGAATAAATCAGAATGAATTTAAACCAAAATGAGCAGTGGGATTATGCTGCTATCCTAAACGGCAAGTCTTGGGGAACTATCAGCGTTTCATACTTGTTACTCCCGGACAATATTAAATGACGTACCATGGATCCATGTGTGGAAAACAACGTGAAGGCTGTCAGGAGAAGTAAAGAGGAAAAGAAAGTTCTTCGTAAACAGTTAAAAGCCAGCCACACTTTACTGAAACATGAAGGCATCAGAACAACATCACAGCCCACGAAGGTAACTGAAAGAAACGTTTGTAAACAGGAAGTGACGACTGTCAGTGAGGAGAGCTAGCTAACATTTACCTGCTACTTCTTTATGCATGTATTTCATTGCATTTAATAAAGTTAAATTTAAAAAGAATTCCGCTTTTATTAGTTAAATACGAGTTTATACACGTAGACAGGCCAGTAGCTTCGCTGGCGAGCTTAATATGCTACGATAACAGGTATTGCTTTAGTATAAGCCTCATCTACTATTTTAGTACAATAAAAGTGAATTAATAGCAATTAAAGCTTTGTAAGGCCCTTTCATTAGTTTTGTAAAGTTTGTATCAACTTCCCTACGTGAAATGATTGTGTTGTGATAAAGTGTTTTCTATCTTAGGGCAGTGTAAGAGCGAATTTGTGTTGGTCTCTTGTGTGCTATGACACTTTAAATATAACAACAACATTGTCATTAAAACCCAGAACACGAAAACTTAAAAGAAATATTTCGAATTTTAAGATGATTGTACCTAATATCTTATATAAAAATTAGATTTATAGTCTGTGAATGTATGGTGGGCCAGAATGAGTCAGTATGCGGATTAATAATAATAAACAGTTACAACAATGTTTGTTTAGTTTTCTTTCAAACTTTTAAGTAATAAAGTTAAAATGAAAAAGTAACAATAAAAAAGGATAAAGAATTCATTACATGGATCTATCAAGCAGTGATTTCACTGGTCCAGATCTTTCAGCTTGTTTTTGGATGCTGTGTTTCCAGTTGTTTGTGTTTTCTAACTGGCCTGTATAAGAACAATCTGTATCTTCTCTGCAGAGTTTGGTGGTGGCTAACGGCGGCCTGGGAAACGGCGTCAGTAGAGAGGAGCTGTCTGCAGCGCTGAAAGAGATGGGAGAGCTGGAGACGCTGATCATGCACCCTCATAAGCCCTATGCTTTTGTCACATACAGGTACAGGTGCAGCGTGGACGGCACGTTATCACACTTAGAAGTCGTTGTATTTTTTTATTTAACCTTTGAAATGTCTCTGGGAAATTTTGGCTTACAGCTCACACTTTTGTTGTTGACGTTCTGTTTCCAGATCTGAAGAGAGTGCCCAGAAAGCTCACAGTCACCTCAATGGAGAAAAGCTGCAATGTGGAGAGAACAGTGTCACACTCTACCTGAGTTATGTCGACTCAGGTACTTTACACCCACAACCACGGGAGTAATTTACCAAAGGATTGCTATGGCCTTCTAAAGCATTAGCAGTGAATTTGATCATTAATAATAAAAGGAAGCAGTTTGGTTTGTTTATGTGCTTTGAAAGTCATGGCTGAGACTTTGCATGTTTTTTTAAATTTCTCTGTTTATGTGTGCGTGCAGTAACCTGTAAAGAGGAGGCGTCTGTTCCTTTGCCAGGAGGATTAGTCTTGGTGGAAGATTTTGTGTCTCCGGAGGAAGAAGCTCTCCTGCTCACTGCCATTGACTGGTCATCTGCTAATGATGATGTCACTGGTGAGTTGATGCATAATGTGTTGCATTGGCTCATGTTTGGTTCTTAAGTTCTGGCTGTGATGCTGTGTTGAACTTCTTGTAAAGATCACCCACCAAAACTGTAATAATTCCAAATGTAAAGTTGTTGAAAGACACACTCATATTTGATGACAGACAATCTGAGTAAATCATGAGCAATGATTTCCAATTTGCATCATTTTAATGTGCAAATCTATTCTACACAATTCATAAAAGGAAATAAGAAATTGAATCAAATTCTTGACTTTATTTTAATGTTCTTTAGCTCAAAAAGCTCTGAAGCACAGAAAAGTAAAACATTACGGATTTGAATTTCGCTACGACAACAACAACGTGGACAAGGACAAGCCGTTACCTGCAGGTAAACACGCTTTTCTCTTTCTTCTTCATGACTCACAATGCTTAGATTGTAAAACACTGTGCGATTTGCTGTACAGTCCTGTGCTCATCTCAACAGTGTCTTTTTTTTGGTACTGTCTTATTGTGAAGGAGAAAATTTATTATCTCTAAGTATTTTTGAGTTCTGCTGGACAATTTAATTACTTAATATTTCACAAACAAATGCATTAAGATATGTCATATTTCTATTTTCACCTCTGTGTATGTGTGTGTGTGTGTGTCCAGGTATTCCTCAGGAATGTCTACCTGTTCTGGAGCGATGTGTGAAGGACAAACACACCGACATCATGCCAGATCAGCTGACTGTCAACCAGTATGAGTCTGGACAGGGTGAGTTTCCAGGACCACGTCTGTGATGACTTACCTCACCACAAACAGCCTCAGAAAAATAATGATAGTTCAAACCTTTTAGGAGGAACTTTTAGCAGGTTATGAAAGAGTCTCACTTTAATACTGAAGGACTGAAATGATCCATATAGACAAACAAGAAAGAGAGAGGATGTTCTTGATCAGATGTTCTTTGAAATCTATCAAACTGATTCTTGGCGTGCAGACTGGAAGAGCTTACTTTTGCATTTTTCCAGGCAGAGTTTGCCAGTGGGCAGTGAAATAGCCAGCATAAAGGAAACAGGAAGAGATTTTTCTTCAGAGAATTATATTTATAAAGTTGTATTTTGTGGTTTTGGTGGATACTGGGGCAGAATCAGCAAAAAGAAAAAGAAAAATGTGGCAGATCAAAGACAAAAACACAAGTTAGTTTTGGTCGGTCATTCAGCAGATGGAGAGAATTTGGGGATTTAAAAGGATTCAGAGTCTCTTCTGAATTGTCCCTCTTCCCTGTAGACAGTTATGTAACATGGGGATTGGAGATGATATAAGCTTTCAACAAATTATTGTTACCAAGCTACCAAACCAAATGAAATTTAATGTCACTAAAACAAAGTTTACTTTGTTTCACCATCATTATGTTACAGTTATTAATTTTTTACAAAGCCACAAATACATGCAGGACTTCACCTCATTGTTCTGCATCCTACAAACAGCTGATTTAAAGAAGAATATTTGTTTGTAAAAATAGGATTTCTTTTACTCACTTCCAAATCAAAGGCACTACCATTTTTTTCTGCAGGGGGTTGCCAGAATAAACATAAAATAAGGTTCCCCATAGTTGCTTTATGTTTAAACTTAGATTTCATAGGTCATTATCAAGGCAGTGTAAACATGACTGACCACATGCCTCGCAGAGAGCTGTGGGAACCAGAGAGAGATAAAAATACAGATGTTTAATGAATGTGTGGTAGTTTTGTTAGTTCAGAGGCTGCAGCTGCACAGCATGGGAAAGGGAAGTTGAGTAAAGGATTTTTAAGCTAAAAGCACTTATAAGACCCAATATTTAAGTATTGCTTACTGAAATCTTCAATTCAATGTTCTATTAAAATCATGCACATATGTAGGTTTTCCTGACTTGTACCACAAGGTGGCAGCAGAAGCTGTCCAACGTGCATCAAGGAAGGTCAACTAAAGTCTTTGGTTCCTGTCAGTTGTTTTTTAATAGACTGACACAGCTGGCAAATCTTTAAGGCCTGCATTAAGGGTTTTTTAAAAGGATTTTGTTATAAATTACACTTTTTTGAAGTCCTTCACATAAAGTCAAATAATATTCACGTGTAGTAACATTAAAAAGGTTCTGTGGTCCATCAGAGACCCCACAAATGAGATGAACATAATATGCATTTTGATTGAACTAACTGTTTGTTTCTATGTGTTAATACCAATTTCAGGTATTCCTCCTCATGTGGACACTCACTCTGCTTTTGAAGACACCATCATGTCGCTGAGCCTCGGTGCACAGGTAAGAAGTCAGTCCATCCTGTTGTGATTCAAAACTTTTTTCACAAACTCCAGCTGACAGTTTGCGCATAATGCTGCACAGACCTGCAGGTTTGAAATTTACCCAACTATATCGACCAGTGGTCCCCTCAGTGCATTCATCAATAATAAATTTTAAAGTTAAACTTATAAATATTAAATGTTTTAGTCTAAGGAAAACAGATTTTTTTTAGCATTAATCAGCTATGTTAAGTTAAAACGTGGGTGTTAATTGAAGTATAGTGAAGTATAGTGTTATCAGACACTTGTCCTGGCTTTTTCCTGATTTTCTGTGTCGAAGTTTGATCAATAAGATGAACTGTTGCTTCACTGACCAGTGTGATTCATCTAACTCAGGAGGCACAACTGTCAGAGATGAATGTGTTCAAAAGTATGTTTGGATTTGGCGTCCTTGCAATTCAACTGAGAACATTTTGTCACCTCGCTTGCTACATCTAATTCTTTTCTCTTCCTCTGGCAGACTTTTTATGTGCTGTCATAATCTCTTGCTCACTGTGGCCTGCTATTAATTCAGCATGTAATCAATGACTCTTTTAAAAGATATCATGGTCTCCATGGTTGAATGAACAGAAAAGATGCTGTTTTCCCTTTAAGCAGTTGCTGTTGCCATGTCCTTGACTGTTCCAGGTGTGATTAGACAGTGTGACCTGATACTGGGATGCTGGTTTAGTCTCTGCAGGCTGACTGCTGTGGATGAACACCCATCTGTCTCTGCTTGTTGGAAAAGCAGGGGCTCTATTAGCACTCAGCTGTCATCTGTCACAGCATCTGTCACACGGACACACAGACTGATAGACAGCATGTGTGGGCCATGCAGTGTGTTTTGGTGTAGCTCTTTAGTGGAGATTTTAAGCCAGAAAAAAGTGTGCGTTATGCACGTTATATCAGTTGTGGAGGGAAGAAAGGTGATGAATGTGTGGAGGAAAAGGCATCAGAAACATAGATTAATTGAGCACAAAGACAGTATTTCGACATCACATCCATCAGCACCCCAACGTGTTCACATCACAAAATGTTTACATCAAACAGTGCAAATTTAAAAAAAAAGAACTTTATACTTTATGAGAGCAGGCAGTAATGTAAAAGAAATATAATAGATGCATGGCTGAGATAATGTGTCTTTATTGGCATCACCTTATTTTGACACAATTCTAGTTGTTTGGAAATATCCAAACATATATAGTATCTGTGTTAGCAGTTTTGCTTGTTGTAGAGGAGCAGACTGTAAAATTTAATGAAGGTCTGAGCTCTCTGAGTATGAAAAGTGAATGTTGCAGTGTTCAATTTAGTTTCCTCAGATGAGATTAAGTGCAAGTGGAAAATCTCACTGTCAGTTGAGCTCTTGTTTTAACTGAGCTGCTTTCATTTAAAAGTAAAAGGTGACTAAACTGACCCAAACGTCACTGAGAAAAATACATAACAACTTCACGTTCACAGAGTAAAAGAAAGAATTGAAATAACTGGCTGTATAAAGTGGTGTGCGTGCGTGCGTGCGTGCGTGCGTGCGTGCGTGCGTGTGTGCGTGCGTGTGTGCGTGCGTGTGTGCATGCGTGTGTAAGACTTATGAATAGTCTTGTAGTAAAATGTCCTGCATCACCATCGATTTAGTTACATTCCATTGGTTTCATTGATTGGCTAATACTCCTCAAATAGAAACAGCACAGTCCTGCCTATCCTGTGCGTGTGTGTGTGGGTGTGTGCGTGCGTGCGTGTGACAGTGAGTGTGTAAGAGAGGAAGATTTCAGTCATGGTTTCAGGCAAAGACCTGATCATTTGGTGATGCAGCATGTACATCACTCTCTTACAATCATACACAAACTCTCATCCGTCTCTCCTTCAGACACACACACACACACACACACACACACACACACACACACACACACACACACAAAAACACACAAACATATACACAAACACATACACACACAAGCCTCTACTTCACAAAATCCAATTTTCCTGCTGTCAGAAGTTGGAGAGACGCAGTTTGAAATTGTGTAGATGTAATTTCCCAGCAGAGTTCATGCAGTTACGCGCTGTAAGGAAACATTAGGATCAAACACCAACGCTCGGGTGGAGATGCTCCTGCTGGTTGGTGCTGAGAGTGTTTTTTTATCCCTTTTGGTGATGCCACCGAAAACTGTTTTGTCATTTTCTATTCATTTGTGATATAACAGGCCTGTAGACGTGTAATAATAGTTTCTGTGAGATCACATTTGCTGCTAAACAGGCAGTCAAACCAGCATTTGTTAAATCTCTGATTCTGCACACTCAAACTACAAGTCTGCCTTGGTTTAATACATAACTATTGGATTTTTAAAATGCCTCAATTTTGGCATCAATACCAATGGATCCAAGGACTTTTTTACTTATTGTTTTGCCTGTTAAAATGTATTTTTAGGGGAGAAGTTTAATTTGTCTTAACTAAAACAGCTGCACAATAACTAAAATGGAGTACAAAAGGAAAATGAGCATAACTGAATTAAGCAAGACTAAAAATTAAATCAAGTGTTCTGTGCTTAAATTTTTTTCAATAGTGAAAAAAATGGACAGAATGCAGTTAGTTTGCAGATATCATCCTGTTACTGTGTGCATGTATTTGAGTGTTTTTCTTTGTGTCCATATGTGACTTATAAATGTTTTTTTTTTAATGCATGCACATGCTGCGTGTGTCATTGCAGACAGTGATGGAGTTCCGTCACCCTGATGGTCGCCTCATTGCCGTTGTGTTGCCTGGGCGGAGCCTCTTGGTGATGAAGGGAGAGAGCAGATACCTCTGGACACATGGGTGAGCCGGACTGTGTCACATGGATCACTTTCCCCCTCTTGCCACTTTATTTTGACATGTGCTTTAGGTCCAATGACAGAGGAGTGACGGGTCTTTTCTGTCTCTCTTTAATTGTTGTAGAGGACAGACATACAAAATTTACTGACTTTTATCTGAGCTTCACTGTATTTTTGTACACTAGAGTCTGTTTGTGGATTTTTCTCCACATTTTAATCCCTTCACACATGAAGATAAAACCAGTGACCGGCTCAGGGTTTGATCAAATCCACATCTAGAGGATGTACAACTGCTGTAAAGATAAGTTTGTCTCCTATTTTCCTGCAGGATCACTCCTCGGAAGTTTGACATGGTCCCAGCCTCTGACCCACAATCCCCTGCTCCTACAACCCACAGCAATCTCACACTGAGCAAGAGGGGCACCCGCACCTCTTTCACTTTCCGCAAAATCAGACATGAACCCTGTCGCTGTGGTGAGAATTTCAAACATAGCATTACATAACATCAATACCATCACCACTCGAGTGACGTTAGACAACAACCAGGCTTCAGTTGGATGTAATGGCACCCTCCATCTCTCCTTTCCACCTCCTCATCCCTCCAGCCTTCCCCTCTGCCTGCGACAGTCAGGGGGCTTCTTCAACTCCCTCAGCATCTCCCCCATCTCCCCCCTCGCTGCCCTGTTGCCATGCCGACGCAGCCCATCTAGAGGAAGAGTATGTGCACCGGGTGTACGACGCCATTGCCTCCCACTTCAGCAGCACTCGCCACTCGCCATGGCCTCGCGTCTGCCACTTCCTGCGCTCACTCCCACCTGGCAGCGTGCTGGCTGATGTGGGCTGTGGAAATGGGAAATACTTGGGTGTCAACCCTGAGGTGATTGCAGTGAGTACTACCATTGTGTGTCATTATGTGATACTTTAGTGATCCCTGTAGGGAAATTTCCTTTTCCATTATGTTTTTATTGCCGCTGCTACTTAGATGATCATCACTGTAAAATGTCACAGAACTTTATTTATGGACACAACTTCGAGAGCTGGGTCACATTCAGTCAGAAAACTCATGGTGGAGATGGCAAACAATGAATCTTCCTCTGAGGTAGAAGAGCTGTGTTGCTACAGATAGATATTCTAGGAGATTGGGGGGGAAAGATGGCAGATGTTTTCTTCTAACAGTCTAAAGAAGATAAGACCGACATCGTACATCATATTTGTACTTGGACAAGACTAAAAGGCTTGTCTTTGCTGCAAACTATACAAAAAGTTAAAACATTTTCAAAGACTAAAAGAGTTAGTTCAAAATTTTAGGGTGAGTTGATTTATTTTCTTTCCAATAGTGGGAACAGAAGACTGATTCCGCTCCAATGTCTGTGTGTTTAGTGCAGCGCTAAAGCCAAGAGTTGTTTATGTGACATTAAAGACAGGAAACAGTTAGCCTGGCTTTATTCTAAAGGGATATATACAATAAAACATCACCACCTTTTCAGTGTCACAAATGAACTTTCTCTGTCGTTTTTCTTTTTTTTAATTCTTAGACAAAAAAAACAGAAGTAAATAAATTGGTGCTAGAAGTGTTAGAGAAAACAAGACCAAACTCATTCCATCTCAAGTGCTGTGATCATCTTCTAAACATGACATTTAAACTCTGTGTTATCATCTCTCTCTCAGAGAGAAGACACATGCAAATTCTTAGGTAGTGTCTTTCAATAAAGTCTCCATTGCAAGCTTATGAAAAACACCTAAGTTCTACATTATTGAAGGTCTTAAATTCACAGATAAGATTAAATTCACCGGAGAGTGCAGTCAGCACAAAGACACTGCAAAGGTCACAGCCTCTTTGCTCAGCCTTCCCATGAATGTAAAATGAAAGGGAGACAGTTGTGTCAAGTTCTCAGCACCCAGCTACAGTGTTGCATAAGCCAGAATTCTGATCCAGAGTGAAGCAAAGGAGAAGGCAGAAGTCTGAATCTTGACATTCTGCCAGGAAGCTGCTGTTTACTTATTTACTTTCTGGTGGCTGTTTTCATATAAAAAGATGTATAGCACACAAAGGGAGATTGTCCATTGCAAAAGGGGTCTCACCTACTGAGAATAATGTGTTTGGTTTAGGCCAGGGGTGGCACCTGGGTAAAGAATGCAGGATAATAATAATTTCATAATGATGACTGTAATGATGACTGCTTGCGTTGATATTGATACGTGTATGTGGATGTAATTGGAAGAGAATGAAGCAGCGTCATCAACACACCCACTCGCTTGCTGTGAATTCTCTGGACAAGGACCTGCTCTGTTGCTCTGCTCTGGCTTGTGGGCTCAATGGGACATTACGCAGACTTTGAATTAGGGAGCAGCTAGGGTAAAGTTGCGGTCAACTGATTCATTTGCATTCTCACACACAGCTCCTCCAGGTGATGTCAGGACAATTTCATGATAGAAGGGAATGTTTGAAAGGTGCTTGTGAGTCTTTATGTTCATGTGGGTAATGCTTTGCTACTACAGCACATGATAATGTTTAAATGAAGGAAAGTAATCATAATCAGTCAGGAGCTAGTTTGCTTTTAAGCTGCCCTTCATTTAAAAGCATCATGTCTCTTTAAAAATAAGCGACATACACCAAAATAATACATTAAGGGATGCTATAATTGGAGCTGAGGCCTGTGCTGCTCTCATTCATTGTTTGCATTAGCTCTGTTTCCATGGCAATATCCTAAATTTTCCGTGTACGTATGCACACTGGGATATTCATGTTTGGGATTTGGAGGTGTGTGTAAGCAGCTTATCCTGACTCAGACCGTAACCGTGATAAATCATTACTGAGAACAGCGTGATCATGTCGGTCACACACCAACTTTCTGGGTTGAATCTGCTGGTTTTTCTTCAAATGTGTCTCATTTCCTCTGCATGTTCCCCCTCTCCCTCTCCCCTTCTCATTTGTCTCTCAGATTAACACAGATTAACCTTACCAGTTTTAATTGAAATGGAAAAGCTTGATGTTTGTGTGTTCGCACGTCAGTAACTGATTGAGTATGTGTGTGTAGTTTTCTCACCATCTTTTATCACCTCTGTCTCTTTTGGGAGAAAGAAGCTTGATTGAATTGCTCCCAGAGACAGAATGTGTTGAAAATGATCATTACTGTCATCCAATCCCCTCCCTCCTTTTTTACTCTGTTTTTACTTTTATTTCCAGCTCCCCTGCTCTACTTTTCCTCTCTCCACTTTGTTTATTTCTTTGTTTTTCTGTCCCTTTTATCCATTTTCATTCATTTATTGTACTAAATCTACGTTTTTCCACTATCCTTTGTGTACT
Source organism: Acanthurus leucopareius (assembly GCA_029814765.1). NCBI lineage: Eukaryota > Metazoa > Chordata > Actinopteri > Acanthuriformes > Acanthuridae > Acanthurus > Acanthurus leucopareius. Next base: position 10,421,092 of record JAQMCX010000053.1, on the reverse strand, counting down.
TTGGTTACTTTTGATTCCTCCTTATTTTTTTCTCCATTCTGTCCTGTCTGTCTCACAGGTTTAAGAAGCAAGTAGAGATTGTTCGTGCTACCTTCTGTGTGATTTTGCATCTTAGTTTTTACAGGGGGGAAATAAAAAAAAAAGGAGCGCCTCTCCTCTATCCGACATTCAGCACTTATTGTGTGTGGACCGTCTACATGCTAAGATTTTCTATATTACTGCGCCTGTGTCCCTGTTTGACAATGATTCAGTGCGCCCATTTGTGTGTTTTATCTCTTTTCAGGTTGGTTGTGACCGCAGCAGTGCTCTTATCCAAATCTGTGCCGAAAGGGGTTTTCAGGCTTTTGTATCTGACGCCCTCAACGTCCCTCTGCGAACAGCCTCCTGTGATGCTTGTATCTCTATAGCTGTCATACACCACTTTTCCACACAGGTATGGGGCAGTTCTGAAATCCTCCAACTCTGAATTTTATACTTATAAATGAGTCTGAAAAATGTAGAGGTGGAGTACACTGGTGGCACTGATTTGTGTGTTTGTGTGTGTGTTTGTCGTAGGAGCGTCGGCTGGCAGCAGTGAGGGAGCTGGTTAGACTTTTGAAGCCTGGAGGTCGAGCACTCATCTACGTTTGGGCTTTTGAACAAGAGTACAACAAGCAGAGGTCCAAGTACCTCAAAGACCAGGACAAAGAGCATCTTGATAACCACAGCACCACTAACAATGCATCAGAAGACAATCAGGAACCTAATGGGAAATCCAGTATTCATTCCAGCAGACATCTTGAGGACAACCACAGGCCTGTGGACGACACACGAGATGTTAGCAAAGAAATTGATGGCAAACTGAGTGTGCACATCAACCGCACAGCTTTTGCCACCCGGGATCTTTTGGTGCCCTGGCACCTGAAAGATGGGAAAAGGCAAGGGGAAGGAGACTCAGGAGAGGGTGTGGGGAAGGATAAAAGGAAAGAGAAGTCCAAAAAGTCCTCAGAGAACTCCTGCTCAACCAGTTCAGGCTGTAACCCTGATCCTAGTTCAGGTTTTGAGCCTAACATGTCCTCTGGTTCAGGCCAGGACTTGAGTGATTCAACACACAGCCAGGACTCTAAACCCCTGCCAAGTGACAATACTACTCAGACCTCCACTCCTACTCCAAAGTTGGAGGGTGAGAGCAACTCTGTGCCCATTTTTCACCGCTACTACCATGTGTTCCAGCAGGGGGAGCTGGAGCAGCTATGTGATCAGGTGGCTGGAGTCAAGGTGCAGAGCAGCTACCATGACCAGGGAAACTGGTGTGTTATATTAGAGAGAGACTAGAAGGAGATAATCTTACACTAATTTATACAGAGTTAATGCAATGTAAATGATGAAAAAAATCAGAAATCATTAATTTGTTTAAAAGCAGAGAAGAAAAGTGTCATGAAATAAATGTAAAGATTTTTACAAAATGCCTCATTTTGTTGTGCTCTTACTTCTTGCATCATATTTGCACTAATACAGGGTAAAACTTGATATAAACATACATCTAAAGCCAACTATGGTCAAATATTTTCTCGTTTTGATGTTTTACCAATTGTTTGGAAAAAAAACAGGTGAGAGAAAGGTTCAAGAGTTACATTGCCTGAACAGTCCTGCGCCAGTGCAACTAACTGAAACAAACCTGGAGGCAGGTTGAGGAGGATGGTGGTTATAAACAATCTCTGGTTGCTTCTCTGTAACTTAATGGTACAAACAATTCTTTCTAACATTCTCCACAGTGTACAGGTTGTACAGTGCATCACCAAGAATAATCTTTGCCTCACTACTTTGCTGCTTTCCCATCATCAACCTCACTGTCTGCCCTGAATTCACTGAGCTGTAACGAAGCTGCTAACTGCGTGTGTCCGACCTTTTCAAGTTAAAGGGCCAACATGTAACATGGCATTTCAGGCTGTGGGAATTTGTTCGCTTCATTAAAGTAGAATGTACATCTGGTCCTACTTTATTAATCTGACAGAAGTAGCTCTTAATGGTAATAGACTGCTGCCAAAATCTTGTATTTGTGTATTGATTAATAAAATTAATATAAAGTATTACATTACAGGTTTTACATCAGTTTGTGTTTGCTGAAAAAGGATAAAGATTGGAAGTTTAAGCCTATTTGTTGGACTTTTAACAGTAATTTTTGCCCTGATGAACATAAAATGTATAAAATTGGGACATAATAAAACAACAATGCTGCAGTGGCTAAACAGTGCTTGGTTTTATGTTTTCCTCTTGTGGAGTGTCTTTTTTTCAGTACTTAAACTACCCCTTAGGTACTATCAATAGGCCAGTTTGTCAACTCATTTACTCGCTAAAAAGATAAAGGCCTTTATTAAAACGGCTCTTTAGAAATAGTCAAATACTTGGATGATTGTTGTTGAAGATTATTTGAACCTTAGTTAAATTTAAATTAAGTACCACTACTGCCACCTAAACAAGTCAAAATTTTGTTAAAAATCCACTTTTGCGTGTCAGAATTAATGTTACTTTACGATTAATTTGAATGAAGTACCTTTTTTGTTTTGTTGCTATTCGCAGTTAGTGTTGGATTAACTGATAAATCAATACAAACCAATACATCAGTTTATATTTGGCATAATGTAGGAACACTGAAGTATGACTCCATCACTCTTTTTCCTCATTCACTCACTAACACGCTTGTTCACACAACGTCTCTTTAACACAACAAGTTCAACCAGGTGGCCATAAAGACAGAATGAATTGCAGAATAATGAGATATTGATGGAGGAGAGGTGCAATGCTCTTGTTTGTGGTGGAGGTTAGTAATTGGTCAGTGGCTGGTACATTTCCACTATGGCTCCTCAGTCCTCTGGGACCCATACAGACAAACACAATGTGGCTCTGAGGCAAAAGATGGTTTGTGTGTTTTTATTGATAGTGGTTTATTGATTTAGGTGATGCAACCTGCTCTGTGTTTCTATGGTTGTGTGTTTATGTGTGTGAGACTTAGAATTTCTTCGTAATTTCATGCCCAATATTGTATGTTTGTGTGTAGATGTGTCATTGTCCATGTGTCGTTGTTGAATCTATGGCTTTAAATTTGGAGTGATAATTAAAATTTAAAAGTAGAGCCCCAGCCTGGTGAAGCTCATTGATTTGAAAAACTATATCACATTTAAAATCTTCACCTCGCAGATGTGAAGAGACATTTATATTGAAATGATATTTAACTGTTCCCAATCTATGATGGATTGGTAATATGGGATTGTGAAGTACTGAAAAAGTGAATAATTCCAAGAAGGAATAAAATATAATATAATGATTGAGGGTTTTTTATATAACCAAAATTGTGTGAAGACCCCCATGCTTTAGTGTACTTTTGGTTTAGGCTTTTTTTATGCATTGGGCTTATTTAAGATAAACTGAATCTTATGCTTATGCTGTATGCTACAGCATACGTTGATATTCCAAACAGTGTGGGGAAGATCCTTTCCTGTTTCATTTTGAGAATGCCCATGTGCCCACATGATATTTTGACTGGATTGCACAAAGTTCTGATTGGAACTACATACAACCTCCACTGCATGCCAATCCTCTATAGCACTTTCTAAGATCTCTCACAAATTTTTTGGAGCGGCCTGTTTTCCATGATAAATTCAGGCTATATAAATGACTGTCATGTGGGAACCATATACAGAGTTAATATCATCATTTCTCATGCATTTTACCAAGTACATAATGTACAGAAAAGGACACACAGAACATCCTCCCCTAAGGCCTAATTTACAGTCCTATTATCAGCGATTTTTATGTTACACTTTATTTGGTGTAAAAGGGTTTATTTATAAGGCAATTACTTTTAAAGTTATTACGTAATTATTTATTTTTATGGATGTATGCTCTTGGAATGCTCTGATTTTTTTATGGACCAGTCAACGGTTGACGAAAACGACAACACTTTACGACATTACACGAAAACATTTACGACAGTGTCATGGCGGCGCACGGAGTCAGTTTTGAGAGCTCGAACAGCATCGAAGAACGAAAGGCTAGTAAACGACAGGCACGGCAAGATGCACTAGAAAAGGTATGAACTATGAGCGTTGTACCAAACAATCGTAACAAGTGCTTTGAGGTTTGTTTTAGAATTCAGCTGTGGCTTATATCGTACATTTTCTCCGGAACAAAGCTAACAAGCTAAGTATGCTAGCAGTCTCGTTAAGGTTGTGAACAGATGAGCGTGACCGGTCTTGCCAACCTTATCTTTGTGGGTCCTTATTCGTGATTTAAATTGGCGTCTTTGTGTCTGTTTTCATATCTTCCCCTCTGTTTGAAAGCTAACCATGCCTGTGTATCTTCACATTAACCTGATCGCGCCTGTGTCAGGACTGATACTGTGAAAAAACAAGCAGGAAATTGCAGGACAAACATTGCTGGGGCAGAGGAGAGTCGTGCGGCTGTGTTTAATCGAGGTTTTATGTCATGATCGTAGCTTTACACGGTCCTAAGGACAGCGCCGGTTTTGTAATCACATATGTACACAGGTATTCAATTTTGCGCTATCTCTTTCGCCGTTCAGAGGTGTTTGCACTGTTTCCAGACACATAATAACAGAGCAGGTGATGTATTCAAATGATGCTTCCTGTGGATAAGCACTCTAAAGGTTCCAAACACATTATCCGACCAGCTCACCTGTGTTTGAACTGGCTGAAGGAAAAACTGTTGATTCATTCTGCCGTTTGAAAAATAAATAAAAAAAAGAAATGATCAATATTACTGAAGACAGTATCAGTGTCATTACTCAAAGTCGTTCATGGATAGTGTTTGAAATGATACCTCTAATCAGCAGTACTGCGATGATATGACGGCTGTATTGTTTCTTTTGTAATGAGAAAATTATCCTTTCTTCAGGACTTAGTGTGCTGTCTTTCTTTGTATGTCAGGTCTCTCATTAAAATTTTGTATTTTTCCACAGAAGTAACTCAACTCTAAACTTTAATAGACTGATACTCAGTGGATATTTCTGAAATGAAAATTCTGGTGTACTATAATTTGAAATATTTCACTTACTTTCCTTTGAATTATCCCTCTTATTTACGCCCTATCACACAGGCAAAGCAGCGATATGAGAAGGAGGAGAGGAAGAAGGAGCTGAAGAGGCAGAGAGGGGAGGACACTTGGATGCTCCCTGAGGTCAACCAGAGACTGCAGGAGATTGAGGAAGTAAGATACAAAGTGTTATTTAAAAAAAAAAAGAAAATTAAGATCAAAACCAGCTCATAGTGCATTTAAGACTTTGTAATGTAAAATTGCATTAGTGCATTAGATTGTTAATTCCATGCTCATAAATGTATTGTACCTCAAAAGAGTAACTAGTTGCCAATCTGCAGCATCATACTGATGTTCCAACCCTTTATAGCTTGAACATTTTTGCTCATGACAGTGATGTACAATATTCAGACCATTTCCTACTATTTTAATGCCATTATATTGTTATATTAAAGCAGTCATTGCGAGGACAAAAATAACAAACCTTGAGACAAATACTTTAGTTTTTGCATAGCTTTTTTGATTGAGGATTGTCTCTGTGAATATTTTGCATCTTAGAAATCACAATTGTGCAGCAAATAGAAAAAAAATGATTAGTGCATGATATTCTATTCTTCCACAGGAGGGCTCTGTCAAGAGAAAGAAAAAGAAAGAGAAGAAGTCAAAAAAGAAAAAGGAGAAGAAGAAGAAGGCCAAGAAGGAGAAGAAGACAACAGACACAGGAGATGACTCAAGTGACAGCTCGGGCGTAAGCTGCTAAGTTATTTTCCACAGAAATATTCCTTTAAACAAGTGCTCAAGTAAACAGCAGAAAAGTGCCAGTAGATTCTGCTACTCTGTAAATAAATGAAAGAATGCACAAGCAATTTCAATTCTGTTAAACTAAACTGTGATCTATGATTTAGTGGAAGTTGTGCTTTGCAGGGTAAAATTTGGTCTGTTTTTCCTGGTGAGATACACAGTTAAATTTAGGGCTCCTTACAAGGCTTTGATGAAACAGAATTTTTATTATGTTTACGAGGATGGCATTTTTTCATAATTCTGCGCTTGGCTCCTCCATCATTTATTTATTCTTAATTATTTCTGTTTCATCTTATAATCTCTCACAGCGTTTCCTTTTTCATTAACATTTCCCTCCCTCATGTGTCAGGACTCAGAGGATGATTGGGTTGAAGCTCAGCCACAGACACAAGCTGCTAAAGCCTGGCAGGTTTCTGAAGAGCCCGAACCTTCAGAGAGCAGCGTCAGCCCAGCCCAGAATGTCCAGGTAACTTCCTTACCTGCTCTCACAAACATTAAATAATAATAATAATCTGTTTTAAAAAAGTATATTTTAAAAACTTTTCCTTTTATGTTTTGTTTTATTTTGATTTAAGATTTTTCTCTTAATACAAAAAATGATGTGTGGTTACAAAAACATTTTTTTTAAACAGTAAATTCCAGACAATAGTGAAGTAAATTTTGGTGTCAAAAAAACAAAACAAAACAAAAAAAACCCCCCAAAACCCTTGTTTGCTTGAACTTTTGCTGTGTGTTTTTCAGAGCATAGTTATTATGTGTTGAGTTCCCATTAGGTGGTCATGAGTAGATACATCTTTCTTTTTCTTTGTTTAACCCCCCCACACTGTTTCTCTCTGTCCCCTAGAGAGATGAATGGATGACTTTTGACTTCCTGGCAATGAAAACCACTTCCACAACAGAAAAGAGGGCAGAGAAAGAACGACTGAAAGAGGAGGAGAGGGCAAAGGCTCAGGCCATTGAACAGGTGTGTGTTGTTGTTTCACCTGTCTCTCTACAATTTGTCATGACCAAGTCTCCTCAAGGGGTTTTTGTTCCACTGCCAGCCTGCAGAGGAGGAAGAAAGCCATTTGGTTTCTCTAATAAATACAGTTTGATGTCCTTAGTTGGCAGATTTATGTGTATGTGTGATTTGAATCCTAATTCCTAATGCAAAATGATGTGTATGTGTGTCTAAGAGGGAGAGTAGGAGTGGTCATGTTTGTGTGTTCATGGATTATACACTCTATTAAAACACTGTGGTAGTCATTCTCCTCATTTTACCAACTGTGTGGTTACCAAGGTAACAGAGGTTGGCCTCTCTCGGACAGCAGCATGCCGAGTTTGTGTGTGTGTCTAAGTGTGTGCAAACGCATATGCACTTATTATTGTCTGCCCTGTTGTTCAATCGACAGTTTACATAAATAACTCGGTTGCATGTGTGTTTGTGGTTCCCTCAGGCTGGTTTGCACAAATTGGAGCTCAACCCATACTGGAAAGATGGAGGAACTGGTCTGCCCCCAGAGGAGACGGCTGGAAATGTTGCAACAAAAGGTAACAACAGAGATAATCTATTGAGGCATTTCCCACAGTTAGATGTAAGAACATTTTTCTCGCTATTAGCTAAACATAGAAATGGTAGAAAAAGCAGAGCTATCGGTTTCTCTGAATGTTGCACGGCAGCTGCAGTGTTGTACTTGTGTGGTTGGTGTTTGATTGAGACGAGCCTCCCTCTTACCCTCTGCAATCCCATACTGCTCCTGCTTATACGCTTTCATTGTCACTTAAAGAACTTTATAGGCCTGTTTTTCTCGCTATCTCTCATTTTTTCCACCTTTCTCCCTCTTCAGAACTTATTTGTCTTGTTCTCTCCTTTGCCCGTCTCTTTTTTTTAAACGGAGACCAATCAGCTGAAAATAAACTGCATAAAGTGCAGTAATTATTATTTTTGCCATTGAAACAAAGAAAACATTTAAACTGCATATCTATAATTAAAAAACTAGTCCATTTAGGTGTTGTTCTTGAGCTTTGTATTGTATCATACAATTATCTTATGCTTACCGAGCATGGGAAGTATTTTTCTCAGGATTTCTTTTACATATTTTCAAGTTTATATGTAAGAGAAATCTCTCTTTTGGTACACTCTCTCTTAGGGAACAGTAGTGGATTCCTGGTATTGCAGACAATCCCCAGTGTCCCTTCATCTTCATATTCATGTCTCCACCCAAACTGTCATCTTCAAAAAATATTTGTGTGCCTATGTCTGACAGTCAGAGTCCTGTTCAAACCGAGATGAAGGTCTGTCACATGGGAGCTACTGTCAGGTGGGGATGCAGAGTGTCACACTTTCAGATGGGAAGCGAAGGAGAAGTTAGTTAGAGAGTTTTCAGATGTAGGTGAATTTTTAAAATCAAAGAAAATTCATATTAATGTATGTGAAGAAAAGGCAACATGGCAGTTTGACAGAAGAATGAATGAGTCAGGGATATATGGGAAGAGAGAAACGGACAGAGATTAAGCTCTGTTAAGCTGACAGGCAAATGCAGGTGCATGCGTCTCTTATCTCTACACAGTGAGTACAGTTCCCTGTAGAGTTGGCATGGCTTGTCTGTCGTAAGCCTTATTCTAACAACAAGGCAAAATAAGCTGATGCAGACATCACACACACACACACACACACACACACACACACACACACACACATCCATTTACTTCCTCTTCCCCCTCAAAAACTGAGCCAGACTGTTTACCTCATCTTGTATTAATATCTATTCTATGCGCTCACAGGAGGCACAAACTAGTCTGTGTGCATATATGTGGGCTTTGTACTTTTCAATAATGTATACATTCTGTCTTGCTTTAGAATAAGTTGGACAATCAGATGCCATGTTGTATCCCCCAGGATCATTTTTAAGAGATTATATACAGCTTGGAGTGGTGCAAAAAGAGCATATCAGTTCAAATCCAGCTCCTTATTTGATGACAGTTGAATAGAATTGTTTTTTGATTAATCAAATGATTCATATTTTATACACAGTCTGCATTTCCACAAACTGGGCTCAGGAAAGTTGCCCTGTTATCAACCTTGGTTGCTGCTAAATAGTACGTCAAATGTTACATGTGAATACCTAGAACATTATAAAGGTCTTATTCATTCGTTCTTTGGCTTTTTGGTCCATTTACAATTTAAAGCAGAAGCTACAGATGACTTTGCATCACAAATTTTTCAAACACACTGAATCAGATACTTAGTTCTGACCTTGATCAGAGTTTTTGAGTGCAACATTCATCACGTTCTATTTTTCTGGGAAGTTGTATAACTGCTGTTTTTGGGAGGACATTCGTTTCCCAATGATTTAAGGCCTAATTTTCCACTAATATTTTCTCACCCTCCATAGTTTCTTCTCTCCTTGGTTTCTTCTCTCTGACTTCCATCTCAGTTCTGCCCTGGGTCTGCCTCTCCTCTGTCTTATTCATAAGTGTGTGATTCATCTGTTTATGAAATTGTTATTCTGGATCTGATTGCTCTTTTTAAGTTCTCACAACAAGCAACATTAACTCATATTATTCCCCAATCCCTCCCAATTCTTAATTAACATGTTTTGCATCATACTAATCCGGTATGTGATTTACATTTCAGATGAGGTGAGGAAACTGTAGTTATCTGATCAGATTTTCTTCAAGAAAGAAGATTTTAAAGACTGTGACATTTGCCACCTCCTCTTTGATTCATTTCTTTATATCCTCTTTTTGATTCTTTTCTTATCATCTCAGCTTTCCTTGATATCAAGAGAGAGAACTGGCTGACGTATAAAGTAAATAACCCAGTTAAATGGCATCCAATTTACATTGCTTACATTATATATGTAAATGACAGTGTAGAGGATATTACTGACTCACTGAAGCTTCTGCGTTCTTCTCTGTAACACTTATTTTCTCTGTGTTTCTGCAGGCACGGTAGTGAATGATGGAGGTCTGGGTTGGCTGAGGAAGAGCTACCAGAGGATGAAGGAGCAGGCAGAAAGGGAGCAGCGCAGCCTCAATGATGTGGTGGCTGAAAGATACGGAGTGAGAACTGATGGCACACTGGCAGCGTTCACTCACTGACATGCACAATTTAGCACATATGGAGATGCGAGAAAACCCACCAAACAGATGAGGAGGTTGCATAATATTTAGTTCATTGCAAATGGGGATTATGACCAAAAAAAAATAAAATTGATTCATAGTTACTCTGACACACATGTCACAGCAAATTCACTCAGAAATCAAGGATGTACACACAGCGTTTGTTCATACACACATACTGTCCTAATACTGTTGAAGGAATGTGTGTCTAGATACCTTGTTTTATTAATACTCTCCTTGCTGTCTGACATCACACACACACACACACACACACACACACACAGTGTGCAGTGTCCTTTAAGTCACTTTCAGCAGTGTCAGCATTCGTGCCTCCAGTTGACAGCATTGAAACTGCCACTGTCAGAACATTGTGTGTTCGTGTGTTTGTGTGTGCTTTCCTTTTTCTTTGTGAGACCTCAGCCAGCCACAGTGGTTCATCTGATTTGTGTGTCCTCTAGTAGAGCAGAGACATTGTTATTGTTCCTTGTTATTCACAATTTAATCTTTGTATGCTCAGTATTTTGGTATTTTCGTAGCTCCATATTGTCTTGATGGTGTTTGTGTTTATGAGCAAATCCTCAGAGACCCTCTGTTTATCGTTAATGTTCAAGTAAAAGCTTTCAGCTGACACAGTGTTTATGTTGGCACTTGTAATGAAAGTTATGCTGGAGCAGATGAACAACTGTGGTTTTCTGACCTGGTTGATAAATGATATACAATAGCTAATTCTCATATCAACAGATGATGCTGAACTGAGTTTAATGCTAGTAAGTAAAACAACAGGCACCCCTCCCACTGATTCCTAAAAAAATAGTGGCTGTTTGTTTAACTTATCTAAGCAGACTCCTTTTATATTACACTATAAGTATCTTTAATCTTTAAATTAAATTGCAGCAGAGGGCAGCTAACAAAACCCTTTCAAAATGAATTTGTAACCACAGAAATTATGAAAAATATCCACTTTAAGTCTATGGACCTTTAATTACCAGTTAGATACTTTTTTGTTTGGACATATATCAGTTGACCTCCAGGAAAGTACCACTGATGGATATTTAGACATTTTTGAAGATCTGTACTAAGTTAAAAAAGTATTTGAATACTTAAATAATGTTGTGTTTCTCCTTTTATAGTCAATGGAACAGTTTCAGCAAAGACTTGCAGAAGCAGAGAAAGCTGTGCATGGACACAGGAGAAGAGGAGGAGGAGAGGAAGAAGAAGGAGACAGAACATCAAGAGGCGGATGGAGGAGAGAGGAAAACGAGTCCAGAGAGAGGTGGAGGAGAGAAGAGGGAGAGGGGACAGAGAGAGATCGATGGAGAAGAAGTGAAAGGGAAAGAGATTCATCACCTGCAGACAGAGACAGATACCGTGCTGGAAGAGGAGAGGAGAGGGAGAGGGGAGGGTACGGAGGCAGGGATGAAGGGAGAGGTCGAGACACAGACAGGTTTAGGGAGAAAGATAGGGATAGGGACAGAGAGAGGGATGGAGACAGTAAAAGAGACAGTTACAGGGACAGAGACATAGACAGAGACAGAGATAGAGATAGAGGAAGAGAAAGAGAAAGAGAAAGAGAAAGATACAACAGAGACAGAGAGGATAGAGAGAGTGAAAGAAATAGAGAAAGAGAGAGGCCCAATGTGGAATCATCATCATCATCACAGCAAAACTGGAGTGAGCGTTCTTCCTCTCTTGGGTCACTAAAAAGCCGTTTCCTTAAGCCTGCAGATGGCGATGACAGTGGTGAAGGTGGGTTGATGTCAAGGCCTTTTCTAATAGATGTCTGAGTCAGGCTTTGTAGAAGTAAACAACCTTTTGATCCTATTAGGACAGAAGCTACTGCATTTTACAGTCTGAAGTCAGAATTTCATGAAAAAGAGCAATAACATATCTGCTCTGGTTAATTTCTATCACAAGTGAGATCACCAAAGTTATTTCAGCAAATATTTTGCAAAGTCTGTCCTGCAACAGTCTAGAGAGACTTAACATGCTCTGTAATGTCTGTCCCCTGCAGCTCCACAGCGTCGTCTTCCCCCGTCACGACCGTCCACAGGTTTCCTGAGACCTAGCTCTGATGATGAAGACTCTGGTCCTGGTCGCATTCCAGCGTGGAAGAAGAACATCAATCCTGTCAGTGAATCCAACAGCTCGGAAAAATCACAGCAGGAAAAAGAAAGAGATCCTGGGAAAACTGTAACTGCTCCTCAAGTTGATCTGCGTGGTGATAAAGCCGCTGAGACGACAACAAGGTTTTAAGCTTTTTATTTTGTTGTCCAGTCAAACGCCAGTATTGGTTAAATAAATCCCGTTTTGTGTTTGGGTAGACATTCAGTCCTATTTTTGCAATTTCTCATCCCCACTATTGTCCACTCACATAAAACAAGATGTCTAAACCTTAAAAACTGCAGACTTTCCACCTCATACACACCTAAAGTCTTTTAAGTCTTTTGCAACTGACTTTTAAGCTATTGAAAGTAATATTTTGCAGGCTTTTGTCTTCTTCGTAAGATAAGTTTTAATCATCCGACAGTCTTATTCTGAGGAAAGTTTCCCCATTTTCTTTCGGCCACTGTATAGAAAAATTGAACATCTATATTTCTATAGTTAGCCTTAAAGCCTTTGGCAGCCTGTGCAGATGTAGGCTTGCAAGTTTGATTCATATGAACCCACAAACAACCAAAAAAAGCATGTGCACTAATGGAACACAATGCACCAATCTGTGTTGGGTCAAGTTAATGTATAGAGAACCTCACCAGATACTCTCTTCCCTGTAATACCTTCCATTAAACCTGCCTGTGTCTTCACATGTGTAATTGATTAGTTTCAGGGGCCCTGCAAGAACTGCTGAGGTCCTTATATGCTTTTAAACATTAGTCTTGATATTTCCAGAAAAAACTCCCTCTGAACCCTCAGCCTGTGACTCACATGGTATCTGCGCTATTTCTGTCTAAATAGATGTCTCTCTGTCTAAAGCACTATGTTTAGAACAGACATGCCTATATCTGCAACATAAATACATATTCTCTCTCATGTAGAAGGACACGAAAGTGCAACAACACTCAGTGGCATAGAAAATTCTATATAGCACCATTGTAGGCCAGATGTAGGAGTATCAAGGCTTTGAAAAGCCTTCTTAGTTGTTCTGTGTGTTGCCTCATTAGGCTAAGTTGTTTGGGTAAACCAGCACCCAGAACCCCTGCAGCATGAAATGAGTCTGCAGTGTGGCAGCAGAATGAAATGAGGCTATGAGATGTGTAATAGCCTAGAACAACGCTTCCCGGGCTGCAGTTCATATCCTCCCAGGCAAGGCTGTAATGATCTGTGAAGGGGGCACAAAGACTCAGATGAATCATAACCGATGAACAGTGTTAGAGGGCAGAGGAAAACAACCCGATGGTTAAATTAAAAACTTCTCAAATACGTTTCTCATCAGAGGGTTTAGGACTATTATTAGAGTGGAATAATTAAGTCATTAAATCTTTTGTTCATGAAGCGAGTTATGGGTTATGGCCTACAGGGGGAGAGACATTGACGTGCTGATCAGATGGACTTTATATAATAAGATGTGTACTACTGGTGTTATTATGTAGTTATGAAATTTCAAGATTCAACATTTAATTTCAAACTTTTTTTTTCAATATGGTGAATTTGTCATAAATGGTTACATATTGGGGTTGAAATGAGTCATATTTGGTCTTCTCCACTTTTAAATTTCCTTTTATACCTCTTTGTTTTTGTCAGCCCTTTAAACTCACCTCTTTCTGTGTACCCTAGAAGTGAGAGTGAAAGTGAGGAAGAAGAGGAGGAGGAGGAAGAAGAGGTTCCCTTGCTGTCAGAGGTGGAAATGAACCAACTGGGAGCCAGACTGGTTAAGGCTGAGATCATGGGCAACACGGTGAGTAGGTCATCATTTTGTTACTGTCAGCCACAATGACTTACATTCAAGATTACCGTATTGTTCTGATTATAAGGGAACCCTGATTTTAGATGACAGACATATTTTTATTACATGCTTAATGAAATACTTTTCAACCTAATTTTTACCTCTAGTTCTGTTTGGAAAAAGATTTTTCCAGCAGCCAATCAACATTTAGGCTACAAAAAACCCATAATCAAACACTCCTAATAAAAAAGTTGTGGATGGACCTTAACCATGTAGTCCTCATAGACTAAAGTGCAACCATAAGCTTTCCAAACATAATCCAGAACACAGTATTACCTTATATTGGAGCCAGCACTGTGCAGTCATAATTTATTTACTGCTGATTTGCTTTCTCTCAACACATTTGCTTCGACTCTCATCTTTGCATTGATCTAACAACACATCAGGGGATCTTTTAATTTATGGCATTCATTGATCAGTGCACTTATCCACTCTTCTGTCTGTCTTCTCATATCCATGCTAAAGAGCGCTAGCGGGATCTTTAGGGAGTGTTAAAGAGCCGTCTTCAAAAGCACGCACGCAATTTCACACCTACAATGCCAAGTATTGTCAACCTGAAATCCAGCATCTCCCTGCACAGTAAAGCAATCAGATTGGTCAGGCTCTACCTTTATAGGATTTATGTCGAATTTGAAATCAGTAAATCTAAATGAAATCTTTTACATGTACAGACTTTTTTTTAAAGCATTTGTTTGCTTTAAATATTTATGTGTGTGTGCATTTGTGTGTGTTTGTGTCAGGCCATGGTTGAGAAGCTGAGATCACAGCTGGATGCTGCACAGAAAGCCAAAGAGAGTCACGCTGCAAGAAAGAAACTACACGAAGCAGCTTCATCAAACCAGGTTTGTAAATACTGAATTTAAGTCTTAGTCAGTAATATTCACAATCACTGTCAAACTATTGTAACTACTGCCCACTAGGGCAACCATTATATTAGTAATAACGTTTAAAAAAAGACCATTATAAACTGTATCTGTTGTACTAGACTGCAGTAGTTTTGCATGAGGTTTGGCAAGTTTTTGAATAAGTGACACATGATAAGATAGTTTAAACAAAGAAAAGAAGTTTGGATGGAGAGCAGTTTTTTCCTTCTAAACAAACTTTCATCCATCCAAAGTTCTTTTCCATCTTTATACTGTTTCCTGGCTGTAATTTTTTTTTTTGCTGATATCTACTCAGTGCTGTTACACATGTACTATACAACCCACACAAACATGCACGCTCTGATACACACTTCACTCAAACCAGCTGCAGGTTTCCACAAGTATATTCATGTAAACTGACAGATGAAGACACACTGTTCTAAACTGGAAATCTATGAATTTTCTCACTCTCATCAAGCACAAACTTTAAAAACATTCAAACACAGGAATAGACCGATTAACAGACTAACACACAGCACTCTGCCTAGCACACACACACACACACACTTCCTGTGTCAGATTAATCTGCTCACTGCTTCTTTTTCCTCTCTCATGGTCCAAATGCTAATCCAAACACTTAAGCTATATCTTTTCTAAAGGTCACACAAACACATACACATGCACACAAGCACACACTCACAGCAGGCTATAGCAATCTCCATCTCTCTCGCTGTGTCGGGAGAAAAGTGCCTCACACACACCCATCCTCAGACGAAAACTAAATTCTCTGCTCTTACATCTGACTGCTTTTAAAAGGAATTTGTTTGCTTGAAGTCTCTCTGCTGCTCTGCTTTTACGTCTTGGCGCCGTATGGAAACGGCTCCTGTTTGGCATTTTCGAAGACTCTAATGGGAAACAAATGTCTCTCCTAGCAGAGGTCACTCAGAGTGTGCCCCCCGTGTTTATGTGTGAGCGAACGAGAAAGAGACAGATTGAGAGAGAGGCAGAGAGATTATATGTGCAATCCTGTCTGTGTCTGTCACACGGGCAATAAACAGAGAGCAATGGCAGCTCCCTAGAACTTTTAGCATTGTTTTATCTCCCCTCTGTGGCATCGCTAATGCTGTTTCTGGCTTCAGGCACACACACACACACACACACACACACACGTATGTACAAGTAAATGAAGGCCTATTTCCGACGTAAGCAGACCCCAGATAACTTCATAAACACATGGAAAGCAGGTTGAGATTATTTATATAACCTGTATATTAACATTTGCAAGTTAAGCCAGATTCATCCCCGCTAAGGTCTGTCCTGTCCAGATTAAAATGCCTGAGCGAAATCCTCAGTAACTTCTGGAGAAAATGTCATAATTCTTAGGTTTTAGTGCACTTATCAGCTGAGAGGTACTTCAGTCCTCTTAGAGATGGAGTGCTGTTGATACTCATTTGAGATCCTTCCAATCTGTCTTGTTCTGGAAAGACTTTTGGCTGGTCTTCACTATGCAGCGTTTTCACTCTTTTTGCCTGCCTGACTCATATTTAGTGTTTTCTCTGCTTTCTGAGCCTCTTAAGTATGAACTGTGTCGGCTGGAGCAGAGGAAATATTCTCTTACATCAATTTTTTTTTTTTGGACAGTTTCATTTTCTTGTGCATATCTCCCATCCTGTCTGCTCCACCCACCTTGTTCTTGTTTCTTGGCTGTCTGTTTCTACCTGTCTGGCCTCCTATAGGTTGTCTAATCAGACTGGCTGTGGTTACATAAAGCTGTTTTTTCTCCTGAGTGTAATCAATCTGATTGACAACTCCCACAAAGGATTTTAGTGAGCGCTATATAATATCATGAGATAAATTGTCCTGTTTACATTTTCTGCAAAAATCAAGAATAGATCCAATTTGTGCAAATCATATTTAAGCAACTTCATCACAAGCAATCTTTTTTATCCTTGAAACACACTGGAGTGTGCTGAGTGCTAAATTGTCATTGAAACAGCACTTTTATCAGAACATTTTGCTGATGACATTTTTGAACAAAACACGAGTCTTTTGTTTTATTCAAAAGGTTCTCTCTGTCATTTACAAGTGCTTTACAGCTTTTCAAACAAGTTTGTCCTCATTGAGGAACAGCTTTGATCTGACTAGGTGATTAAACATAGAAAGCATCGCTATATTTAGAAAACTGAGTAATTAGAAGAGAGAGCAGATAAAGAGTAAATACATAAAAATATTGCAGCTGTTTGTGAACACTGTCAGTCTTGTGCATTGCTATATAAAAACAACAAAAGTGAGAAAAAAATGACTGGCTGTGTTGTGTTTTTTTTAGGTTAAAGGTCGCTCCAGTGAAGACCCTGATGTCCTGCTGTTCAGAACGGACCAATCAGGTCGAGCTTGGCCAGTCAATGCACCCTCTGGTCCTCAGGAGCCACATGGAGGAAGACGGAAGAAGAAACCGGTAAAAAGAAGGGGATGACGGGTGGAAAATAATAGAAAAACAAATGTCAGGACAGCAGAGAGGAAGGTTTACTTCAAAGAAATTTGTAACTGTAAAATATACTTCAGCACACATGGTAAAAATCAAGTGTGTATCCGAAAGCCACAACTTATGACAACGACTGAGAGGATCCTGTAAACTGTTACAGCTAGAAGGCAGAGGTACTAAGAAAAGCAGGAGAAAATTAATGGTTTTGCTTTGGGTTCTTTGTCATTTGGTATTTATTAGGATGGTTAATAAGAGCAGCGACACCGAGTTTAAACATGTGTAGTGTAAACAAAGCTCTCCAGTCCATTCTCAGTTTATGTTTACTATATAGTCTTCCTTACTGTCTGCCTGATCCTCTGTCTCCCTCATAAACAGTCTCTCTCTGTCTCAGCTCTTTTTCTTTCTGTTTCCTCATCTCATCTCATCTACCTCTACTTCTCTCCTTTCTCCAGTGTTCTTTGTCCTTCTCTTTTTTCAATCCCTCTTTCAGTGGTTTCAGTTCGATATGAATATACTTAAAGATTGTCTTTCTTTTCTTCTTCAAGCAACGTCAGTTTTCCAGTGAATTTTCCTTTTTTACCTTGTTATCCCCCCCCACCTGCCTTTTATTCATGTCCCACGCTCTCTTTCCCTCTTTTAGATTGAGACTCATGTTGATGGGCAGCGTGTGTGCTACTTCCAGGATGATGACAATGTGGGTCTGAAGGAGATGGTGAGGAGGGAGAAGATGAGCTCTGCACAGGATCAGAATGCCCTCTATTCCCGCATGGCTGCCAAGGTAAGAAAACTTAACCACAACTTAACAAGCGGGCAGAACTCTGGTTCTTAAGGCTTAATTCAGTAATTCTCCAGTCTAGCAACACAAGGGCAAGGTTTTTCACAAACTAAGAGAGGGCGTTTATCAAAGGATGGCAGCTTTAAACTGCATTTATAAAGTCAAAGACAGCACGCCAATAGCACTTAACTGTCATCAAACGTAATCAAAGCAGCCAAATTGAATTAATTTCAGAATGGGAGCTGTTTGATTATTTAAAATGTTTTTTGATCTGTTTTTGTGGTTTAATCCTCAAAGCACACCTGCAGTCCCTTTAAAGAGCAATGAAGTGCCACTGCTCAGGCACTCTCAGGTTTCCATATCTTCACGGAGTGACTTCTGCTGTTTTCACCTCTCTTCTCTGCTCAATGAGATTTGTCTCCACCTCAGAGTTAGTCAGAGAATTAGAGCACTTGACACAGTAACAGCTTCTTTAGTTCACATAGAGAAAAGAAAATATGTTTAATTGAAGGTTCCTACTGCAATTTGGTTAGCTTTCAAAAACAAAAATACATAAACATCTCTAATAATTTCCAGCTTCCAGTCAGCGAAACACTCTGTTTAGCTCTGGTGATTATGAATTTCTTATCAAACCTTTTTCACTCTTCTTACTCTCGTTTCATTTGCAAAGAACAATGGAAACATCCATTAAGCAAGCTTCTCATTTTTAGCTAACAGACATCACCAGCAGCACACTAGATCTGCTGCAACTTAAACTGCATTAGAACTGATGCCCTGCAATGCACAAATAATGTCGCTTCACCAATACATTGTTAAGGTTTGCCTTCTATGATCAGTTATACGTTTTAAGTGGATCCTCCATCCTCGCTGCAGTGTTGTGAATAGATTGATTTGAATGTGTTCTTTCCGAATGGTTTGCACATGTCGTTATCCATTCCTCTCCACTACTACTCCTCCATCTCCTTGTCTCTCCTTCCTCTGCTGTGTGCTTGAAATTGATGTACAGCAGCAGATGGGCACTGGCAGATTGTGGTGCGCCTGTCAGTCTATCAGCAATTTTACAGCCTGTGTATGTTTCCATGAACTGAGACACGTTTTCCTTCCTCCCTTCGTCTCTCCTCTTCTTTACCTCGTCTCTATCTGCATGTAGGAATATAACAACAAGTAGTGTGCAAATCCTGCTGACAGGTGTGTGTGTGTGTGTAAAAAGGAAGTGTTAAAAAACAAAGGGACTGAGGAGTTGCCATGGCAATAAAAAATAAAAAAGTAGAAATAAAAAGATTTATTAATAACAATTAAAAAATATATTCAACTCCTTTTCTCTCCATTCTCCAACTTTCTCTGCCCTCACTGCCTCACTTTCCCAAACACACTCACACACTCACACACGTACCCATGCACGCACATACACACACACACACACACACACACACACAAATAATCCAAATAATTACTTGCTCTCACTCCTGTATTCATTACACATGCATGCGGATAAAAATACATACACACGTTCAGCACCTTCAAAGAGAGACACTAAAAATACGTCTACAGTTACCATGGCAGGGCTTCTATAAATACCAGTTTTGTCCATTGGTCAGAAACAGAGTCTGCTAAGTTAGCAGACTAGCATTGTCTGGAGATTTAACGTGGCATATTTTTAAAATTAAATACAAGTTATGTGCCAGACATATGATATATGTCCCCTTCACTCTCCTGCAACATACTGAATCTACAATCTATAATTTAAACTGCCTCAAGAATGAGCCCATTTCTCATTAGCTAAGACTTCTGTAAAGATGCAAGCATGAGCAGTGAAGCTGAAGGCTGACTTACCCCAGACCTTTGGTTATTTAGTGCTGCCATGTTATGCTTATTTAGTTGTTATCAGAGTGAGTGAGAGTATATGTGATGGCATATATGTGTGTTTGTGTATGTGTGCATGAAAATAAAACTGTAACCCTTCTGCACACTTAGGTGCAGTCCTTTGCACACACTCACTCCCACAAACACACACGCGCACATACACACACACACACACACACACACACACATTTATTTCCTCCCACACTGTCACTAAACTAATCCAATTTTCACTCTCACTCACACACTCACTCCCACACAGCGAGTCATGCACACACACTTCATCCATGCTTGCCTCTTGCTCTTTCACATACACACAGATTCCAACCTGTTGCCCGGTCGCCATGGTGACAAGACTCGGACGTAGAAACACAAGAGTCGATACTCAGCGTCCTGCCTCACACTGTTAACACACACAGGCCAACTTACAACAGGGCAGAACGGGCACATCACACACACACACACACACACACACACACACACACACACACACACACACACAAACATACACAGAATATGGTGTGGAAACGGCACAGACGGTTATATTTGCGTCAGAAGCTACACACACCAATTAGTACCATTACCACCAGCCAGTTTCGGTACCTCCACAGTAGATTTTACCAAGACGTGCCAGTCTAGAATCTTTTTGTTTAAAGCCTGAAATTAAAAGTTAAAGCTATGTTTAGTTTTCTTGTCATTAAAACATATCTATAATTTATTGAAATACACCAAAAAAGGAATTGATTTAAAACAGAGTGTAATTATTTATACTTTGTCATGTTCCCAGGTTTGTCCAAGAAAGATTCCTCTCATGTTAAACACCATTCACCATTTCTCTCTTCTTCTTCCACATCTCTTCTACATCTCCTCTGTCTTTGACACCATCGCTTCTACTCCACTCCACTCCACTCCACTCCACTCCACTCTCCAGATGATGGGGAAGACAGACGGTGACAACTACACGCTGGATGACATGTTTGTGTCGGGTGCAGCGCAGCGGGAGGGTGAGGGAAGGGAGGAGGAGAGAATGAGGAACAGAGCCATCGGGGAGAGTAGGAGGCTGGCTGCCTCCATGGAGAAATGCCACCACTGCTTCAGCAGCCCAGAGCTCCAGAAGCACCTCATCTTGGCAATAGGGAGCAAAGTAAGGGCTCATGAATACAGGCTGTTTTGAGACGGGATGAGGGAATTCATGCTGAAATCAGTGGTGCATTAGTTGATTTGTCAGTCAAGTTTGATAATTGATTGATTGTTTAGGTCATCTATCAAGCAAAAGTGTAAATCATGCATTGGTTCACCCCTTTGAGGATTATGATCAGCAGATGTTCTCCTTAAATAGATGAATGATCAAAATGATTGCCAATTATTATTCAGTAGTTGTCACATAGATTAATCAACTGATCATTGCATATCTAAGTTTAAAATCTCATGGTTTTGGTGTGTGTCAACAATCTTATGTCTAGGTGTACCTGAGCCTGCCTGCAGGTGTATCAATGACAGAGGGCCACTGTCTCATCTGTCCTCTTCAACATCACTGCTCTGCCACCGGATTGGACGAGGATGTGTGGTCAGAAATGCAGGTTAGCCAATGAGTGCTCCAAATCATGACATTCTAGGCTAAAGTGTCAATTTAAAGCAATGTTAGATATAATCAGAACTAAATACTGCTTGTGTTTTTTATGTTTACTTAGTCAAACAAGCTGATCAAAATTTATTTGAGTTCACCTCTGTGCCACTTTCTTGTCCGCAGCTATTCCGGCGCACTTTGGTGCGAATGTTTGAGTCCCAGGAGCTGGACTGTGTGTTCATGGAAACACACATGAACCTACGCAGAAGACAACACATGGTCTTAGAGTGTATCCCGCTACCTCGAGAACTGGGTGATATGGCCCCCATATACTTTAAGGTCTGTGTGTCTATTGACTCTCATCATTCTGATTAAGTTTATTTTGTCTAGTTTCACGCTGCAAAGAGGTTTTGTATGGGTACAATTGACTTTGATGCATAAAAGAGTGTGTGTATGTACTCACAAAGGTGGTAACACAACAATGTCTGTGTGTCTTCAGAAAGCTATCATGGAGTGTGATGAGGAATGGGCCATGAACAAGAAGGTTGTCGACCTCTCCTCTAAAGACATTCGCCGAGCTGTATGTTCCTGTTTGTCTTTTTTACAATTTTTTTTTGGTTTTCTATATATTTTCTTTTGTTTCCCATCATGTCTTACCTTACTTGTTTGCTGTATAACCTTGTTTTGTCACCCTTGCTAATATTAATAACGACTTGTTTAATGCCTCCTAGGTTCCACGTGCTCTGCCCTACTTTGCTGTCGACTTTGGACTCCAGGGAGGGTTTGCTCATGTCATTGAAAATGAACAGAAGTTCCCCCATTACTTTGGCAAGGTCAGTGTGTGCATTAAAGCTGCTGTATTTAGTAAATCATTATGTGTTCTTTATTTTAGCTAGTGGAAGAAACTATCATTTGGTTCCAGGAATTTCTTAAAACAATACCGTGCATGTGCAGCAGATTGATTCCAGTTAATTTTACAACATTATTTGAACCTCACAGGAAGTGGTTGGAGGCATGATGGATTTGGAGCCACGACGTTGGAGGAAGTTTATCAGAGAGAACTTTGACGATCAGAGGAAAAAAGTCCTGCAGTTTGCACAGTGGTGGAAACCGTTCGACTGTACTAAGACTGAGGGATAGCTACAGAGGAACACACACACACACACACAAGCAGAGACACAGAGACACTATCATAAAGTGCAGGAGTCACATTTGATAAATATAGTTAATAGACTGTTGCATTCACCCATTAGGATGTAAAATTGCTATTAGAAGTGCTGATGCAAGAAAATGTTTACTTCAATAAAAAATATTTAAACGTTTGTATTTGTTGTTATTTTTATGTAACATGCCAGAAATTGTTTCTTATCACTCATCTCATGCCCTTTTAATGTTAAAATAAAAATATAAAAACTTTGTGTTTGATTGATGTATGAAGTTTTTTTGAAATTATTTCAGAATCAAAACACTCAAAACAATGTTGTTGTTTTTTTTAAATGGATCCAAACTTTTTTTTTTACATATAAGAATCTAGTTTGTGTATCAAACAAATAATTTTGTGATTTAATTTTCTCGCATAAAACTACAAACACAGTGGTGGTGGTTTATTCTTGAGCATCCATGAAGCAGTTTCCTGCAGCAGAGACATGAATTGGAGGTGTGTGTGTGTCACAACCATTATTTTTCAAGTTTCCCTTTCCAGCACTGCTCTTCTCTGCTCTCCAGTCCTGGGATTTAATTTTCTCACTCTGTGGCCTTGTGATCCTTTGCAGCTTTCTCTTAATTCTGCGAGGTTTCAGTGTCGTTACAGCAACATGTGCGAGTGGATACACAAGCACACATGAGCAGTCACCCACCTTGCCCCCTGCATGAGACCTCGTTTTTTTCAGCTATGCTATTGGCTCTTTGATGAGCTCATCACTTCAGGGGCTCACCTTATTTCCAGGTGTCATTTGAGACAATGTGTGGTGCATGTGTGCAGCTTATTAGTGATGATTTTGGGTGAATCACAAAGGATTTTTTTGTTTGTTTGTTTTTACTTTTTACAGCACTATTTGTACATGTGGTCACAGGGGAAAAAGCATCAGAGGTAATATTTGATCTATCTTGTGTGCTCTCCAGTTTGGCAGGTAATAGAGACAATGCTTTCCTGAATGAATCAGCTAGGAAAAATGAGAAAGACAATATTTTTAAGAGTCATAGGAATCAATTTCAGATAGTAAATAGTTGATACATGTTATAATGCATGATAATCATTATTTGTGGTGTATTTTAAACCCCACTTTGAGTATCTACTCCTTGATACAATATCATTTCTTAGTTGTTTTTGTGAAAGTGGCAAAGTGTGTCTAACTTTCATAATGCCAAAAAGACCATAGCTAATGCTCTTTTCAATCCACAGGAGTGCAATATGGGCTTTCAGGGTCTCTTTATTGCGTAATTGTTAGCATACTCCTCAGCTTGCACTACTTTGAAGTCACATTGAAAACGAGTGTTTGCTAAAAGTAAACTTTTTTGAGAAGTGATGCATGTTGAGAGCAGGATCAAGGTTACAGTCCCAGTCAGCAAGGTTGTGGGGGCATGAAACAAATGAATTTCCCTGAGGAGGATGCGGTCATCTTGGTAAGACCTTTTCCATTAGCAAACCATAATGACTACACTGTCTCCGCAGTGATATGGATTGTTGATTATTTATCATTTATAGGTACATCACGGGTTCAATTCCTCCATAAATCAGCAATAATTTAATATTTAAGCTCTCACCTCTATTATCCAACACTTGCATATGATATCACTGCCAAAATAAAATCCTGTCTTCAAACTGTGTACACCAAGGTCGGATAATAATGTGGTCATTTCAAGGAAACTCAACAGAATCTGTAATGCAGCAACATTCAATTAGCTACTCTTTAACCCGATTTGTACCTTTGAATCCATCCCCTGGGAGAGTACAGCAGGTTATTTATTTTGCGCAAGTGACAGAGCAGCCCAGGTTCATGGTTAATAGCGGCAGAGTGGCGTGGAGTGATGTATGGTTATAGCCAATTAGATTGGCTTGGGGCAGATTTATGACCGAGACAGCCGTTTCTCTCCCCTTGTCTCTGCCTGACACACATACACACATACACACATATGTCCTTTCTGGAGCTATTTTGCAACCCCCCAACATCATGCTGTTAAATCCTCTATAGTTTCATTATTGCTCTGACCTGAGGTTCTCCAATTCCTTCTCTTTCTATTTCCTTCATGTCCTCTCTTATATGTTACGCAGTCATCCTGCGTCATTAGCAAGCAGGAGACAGACATTTGACAGAAAGATGAGACAATAATACGTCTCTTGTGTCACAAAATCGATTCTGACATGCCTGCTAACACCCAAGTATGTGCTGCAGACACACGCACACATACACACACAAGAGAATAAACTTCTAAAAGCTCCAGTAAGTGCTACTCAGCAGTGAAATCCACAAGTTGTGTGTCTGTGCGTGCGTGTGTAGCGTTGCAGGCAGTGGGTGAATGTGTGATTGTGTTTTATGTTTGAGTGACTGTCTGCTTATCTCTGGGGAAAAGCACCTGGTTTTGACTCACTGGTGCGTGTCATGGGGCTGAATCTTTTCTTATCTTTCTGCATTCCACAACTTTATGTATTTCACATTCAAACTCTGCTCAACATGTTTGTCTGTTCCTGAATATTTCTATCCATGTATGGTTCTTTCTCCCTTTTTTCTGCATTTATTTGAAATACCCATCTATGTGTGACTGCATGTCGTGTATATGTGTTTTTTTCCTTCCGAAGAAGAATCCAGGCTTTTAGACTCCATGTAAATATGCAGGGTTGTACCTAAAATGACACTGTAAATCTGTCTTTAAAGCATTTATGCTAGTTATTTCCTCCTTCTCTTCCCATGTACTAAGTGTTTTTGGGCCTATTTATTGCAATACTTTAAAATGTATTTGAAATATATATCTGGCTTCAACAAGATAAGTGAGTGTGTGACCAGTGTTGCTTTGATTTAGTCTGGGTCTTGTTTTTCTTGATTGTAAATATTTTGATAACTCAAAAGTCAAGAGAAACAGATAATTCCTGAACTCCTGCATTGTGTATTTGCATTAAATTCAATGTTTTTGATCATTCGTAACTTGGGTGACCATCACAAATGCCTCAGATATGATGCTTAAAAAAATACAGTTTAAAATCTAGAAAATTAATATTATATACACATAGTGCATTGAAAAATTCACATTAAGACTCCTATCATTATGAAATTACTCATTACGCATACTGTCATCGGTTCAGTTTAGCTATGAGGAGCAGTACCACTGAGATTCAGGGTCGAACAGCTCCATACTTTATTTCATTGCTGATGTTATTAAAATGTGATGTCATCCATGTTACCTATTGGATGCAATTATTGTGATACCCCAAGAGCTTCCTTCTCTAATTATTGTTATTCTGTGATGGCCCAGTTACTGAGCTGTTGCCCTGTCTGCACTCAGCTATAGCTGTCTGGCTGCCACTGGTCTTATCTCCCCCTGGAACATTATTTATTCCATTGTGGTGTTGGCTTTATTAAATGCCTACATTATTACTGATGGATGGCAGACTGATTGCTAAGAGCAAGCAATCAGATAAGGAAAGAGAAGAGACAGAGACTGTGTGTTAGAGTGTGTGTAGTGTGTTAGTGTAGGCAATGTTTGAGTGAAGCAGAGTGTGTGGGTGAGTGTTAGAAACAGAGAACGAGCAAAATTCAATGTATTGGGGTTATGCTGCTTCAGAAAGTCAAATGAATTAGTAGGCACCTCCAGGAAATTACACTGGGATGTGTACGTGTGTGCACACTCTCAGGCACTTGCATGATGCATCACGTCTGTCACACTGTCTCTCTGTTTGTCCCTTTGGGGCCCTTAATGAACAGACATGCTCTGCCAATCGAGGTCAAGGTTATGGCTGTGATTAGTGCCAGAAACAAGCATAATCCTGTTCTTTGATGGGAGGCAACAAGCGTGTACCACTGCTGCCAGCTCCATTATCTGCCTGTGGAGCCATATTTGTCTGTACCCATGTTGAACATATTCAGCACATTGCCATGAACTTGGCTTGTTGGCCATGACTGTTGTTTGATTATAATCAGATGTTGCTTGATTGCCATTTTCATTTAGTTATAATGAGAAACAGTCACCTGAGAGGATGTTATCATTGTTGGGAAACTTTAGATGCATTGAAATAAAGAGGAATATTGAACAAATATTTTAACAAAAAAAAATTATTCCATTTATCATATTCTGGATTGTACTTTTGAAATAATCCTGATGTATTCCTGCATAAACAGCCAGATCAACCTGTTAGATGGACCCAGTTCAAAAGTTTGCCGTTGGGACCCTACTACCCCCCCAGTCACTCACCTTCTTCCCTTTGTGCTTGTAAGTTCCCATTTAGAACAAGAGAATACATATGGCAGCTGAATTAGCAATACCTTCTGCATGTCACGTGGCTTTTTCTTTGAGCTTTTACCTGTATCACACAGAAATCTTCAGCTGATGGCTTCCATTCAGTTGTCAGGGAGATTAATCTATTGATGTGTTAGTATTTTGATCCAAAGAATAATCCATGGAAGTGTATTTTTCACCTTGAAACTGATGATTTTTTTCAAAACAATCCTGATTCAAGGTCCACCCTTATGCTTTCTCATAGAGTCTCAATATGATTGAAAAGTCTTGTCTTGTATGTTTTCTGTATCTCATTGTTTTGCAGTAGTTTGGCTTTATTATCCTCATTTAGCAACATCCACCATGTGTTCACAATATAAACTATATTGACCAAGGGCCCTGTCAAGACAGGGTCCCATGATTAAAGACCCACTTTAGTTGATATATACTTCACCTGTTCCCCTCGAACTTTTAACTATTTACCAAAAACCAACTGACGTACAGTGTGAATGTCACCTGTTTTCCTTCAAAATGGAACCAGATTGCGGTAAGAAGGAGTTTATATTTTCAGTATTTTGTCTAGGAATTTAACAGTCTGAGAAAAAAGTTTACATCATGTTAATAGGCAACATTTTAAGGAATCAGCACTTCACCACCTGACAGTGTAAGAAACCTTTCAACACTTGGTACATCAAAGCATTAAAGGAAGATATAATTTGCAGAAAATACAATTGTTACATCTAATAAACAAATAAAATTATAGTTTTGAATAATTAATTAGGTTTAATATCTATCTATCTATCTATCTATCTATCTATCTATCTATCTATCTATCTATCTATCTATCTATCTATCCTCTGATTGGTTGGGATTTACTGTCCAACTAAAAAGCAGAACACCGCGCTGATGCTTACATCACAGCGCGAGCTCGGCAAATTGCTCTAATCTGCACATCACCTGTGCGTGCTGCTGTTGCCTGTTCCGCGCGCGCTCACTCTCGCGCTCTCCCTGTTGCCTGTTTGGCGCACCTCCGCTCCAGTTACCTATCTTTTTTAAGCGCACTCCGAACAACGAGCAAAAGAGTCAAGGAGCAACGAAGGACTATATGTAAAAGATGGACGAATAATGAGAGGGACGTTAGTTGGCGGACACGCAGGAGAACCGCTGTTGCAGAGGACGACGAGGAAGAGGAGGAGGAGGAGGAGGAGAAGCCGTTACATCTGCTGTACTTTGGGGATTTCTCACCGGCATACTTCGGATGTCAAAATTCAACATTTTGGAGAAGAATGATTAACATGTGTCGGAATTACAAAGGTGGACAAACATGTCGATTTTGTCGACCATTTGTCGTTTTTCTGTTTTACAATTTCGTCAGTTAAGGTGACGACCGCTTAGTAGTTGCGGCGCGAGTCAACGTTCCGCCGTATGTGAGCTCGCGGCCAAAAAACCCCAAAACATTAAATACTGTTGCTAGGGTTTCTCTGGGTTTATATAATTATTTATCTGAAGCATCAATTGTTGAGTGTGCTCCCGGGGAGCATGGTTGATTTGTTTTGGGGGTAAAGGTGGAAGATTTTAAAGAGGCGATACCCCACTTCCTCCCCCCCTTACATAAATGTTTGCGTGCCGTTAGTGCTCTCGTTCTCGGTTGCCCCCCACCCCCACCACCTCCCTCTGACTAGGTTGCTGAGTCTCACACGCAGACAGACGCATCTCATATGCCCACATAGGCACAGGCAGCCCTGGACATTATCGCACGCGCACGCACACACTCACACACATCCCATAGGCTATGCATACATAATTACACAGAAAGACCTAACCTCCCTCTCCCACCCAACCCTCCTGTCACCCCCCACTATCTGATGACTCCCCGGCGTAGAGGTGGACGTGGTACGGATACGACTGTAGCATCATCATCATCATCGTCAACACCACCACTGTCATTATCATCATCCTCCTCTTCCTTGCCACCACCATGTCCTCGTCGTCGCGCAAGATCTCCTCCGAGTCGTTTAGCAGCTCGGTGGGCTCGGACTGCGGGCTCGAGAGCCCCGGGGGAGACGGAGGGGACGGCGGTTTGGAGACGGCGGAGGAGATTCGAGGTTGCCCCTTTTCCTCCTTCCCCTCCTCCCACAGAGCGGTGCTGTGGAACGGCCGCAGCCCCGCCGAGAGGTCCGCATGCCCGGCTGGCGAGGAGCAGCAAGGACCCGGCGGACCCCACAAGAGGGTCACCAGGAGGAGACGGGTGAACTTGGACTCGCTGGGGGAGAGCCTGAGGCGACTAACCTCACCCATGGTAGGCCTCGAGCTTGTGCCTTAAAGAAATATCATTAATATTCCTAATAAAGTTACAGTACCATATTCATAAAGCATGTAGTGTCCTACATAACTACATTAATGTTTAGCAAGGGCTTAGCCAGCTGAGGCTACTGATTAATGAAATTTATGATAAAATCTTTGCAATAGGTTATAACTTAACTAAATATAATCTTTACCTGAATAAAATGTAAAAAAAATCTTCTAAAATCTTTTAAAATATAATAGGTCTTGCTTGTCATACTATGTACAATTAGAGCTGAACATTATTCAATGAGACAAATCAATGACATTCCTTTCTTTGAAGATACTTAGTGATTTTTTTTTCCTTCAGAAAAAGTCAATATTATGACAGCCAGAGACATTTACTGCATTCCACACAGCTGTCTCCAAAGTTCAGTAGGAACACAACCTTTATCACCAGAGAAAGTCAACATTCCCAGCAATTCCACCATAGACAATGTCCTTTCTGAGATGATGTGAAATGTGCTGTGTTGTCTATAAAAAAATAGCCTCTTTTCATCCTTCACTTCTGATAGTCTGAATCATCTGGCAGATTATATAATAAATATATTGTTGTTAGCCAGAGAGAGAGAGAGTGCCCATGCTCTCTCTGTGTACATGTGATGATGTGAGGAGTGTGACGACTGAGCCTGTTTGTGTGTCTCAGTTGTAATACAGGCTGTAGTGTAAGACAGCAGTTATTAGAACTGGGTGAAATTGTGACGGATGGGTTTTGATTTGGGCCATTTGCTTTTACATTGTCTTTTTTAATGTTACATCAGTTTGGGATTTGATTGCATCTCCTACAATGTGGGGTCTGTTGGTTTTGTTTGGTCAACAGTGAAGCATAGAAGCAGACAAATGTCTGAGATGTGAAAGCAGAAATGCCATATGCCAGAGAACTTCCACACTTATAAGTAATTTCAAACTCTTGAAGAAAGCTACATAGTCAGTAATAATAAGTTACAAATGTTGTCTAAAACTTTACCAGACTATTTAAAAGCACTGTTTCTTAATAATTCATACCATATTCAATTTGTCTTTTCATAAAGTGGTTGATGATTGTCAAAAAAGTGAAATGGTCCATCCTCAAAATATAACTTTAACTACTAAATGAAGGAAAGGATATGTTGCACTTTGGTGGATTTGAATTCAAAGGAGAACTAATTTAGTTGATGGGCAGAGCAAACTGATGTTTTTCAGCCATTACCAACTTATTTATACAACCAAAGATACCAAGGATGTGACATAGGCTAAAGAGCTGGGCTAGTTTAGTCCAAACCTGCATCTGACCAAAGCAGTGATTTTCTGCTAATATCTGTACAAACTAGAATTTAACCAAATATGGGGTGTTTTGTCTCCTGTACCAAGGATAAAAACCTTACCAATATCAAACAGGGACATATGCAGACAGACACATGGGAGTTTTGACTTTATTTTTAGATTTTATATTTATATGTATTATTGATCTTGCTTAAATTCATTGATAGGCATGTGATTTATTATTTCTACTGTGTATTTATAGATTTGTGCAAAGAAAAGCAACAGCTACAAGTATGATCCATGAGAATGTACAAATAAAGCCATAAAATAGAAATGATTCTCATTCAATGTACAGTGCTCCATCACCCCAACAGTCGTCTCTTATCTGAGTCCACAAAGTATCACTGACAGATAGAGATGGGTCACTGGGTTAATAACAGATGGGTGTATAGATAAACTGTTTTTTGCTCTAGTCCTTGCCTCTAATGTATCAGTTTTGAGCACAAATGGGCTCCAGGTCTATTTTTGTTGTTTCCCCCACATAATAAGAGAGCTGCTGTTGTCAACAGACTACAGGAGGTCGTGGGAATAGGTTTTTCCAAATTGCAAGAGCTCGGAACCCTGTGGTCCCATTCCTGGGAAAATAAATGTTGCAGATAAATCTACATTGGAGAGGAGTGATTGTAAGCCGTTTTGCTGTACAACCTCATAAAATAATGAAATCTAGCAGTGCAGCTAAAATCCAAAGTTGGTGTATATTGAAGGAACCAATCACAGCCAACTTCAGCTCTTTGCTGCAGCTTTTTGTGGCTGTGATCTTTATTAGATCTGCAAAAAAGTAGGGCAGAAGTGACACTTAAACATAGATTTGTATGCAGTCATTCAGAATAATATTCATCATTTATGTTCGAGTACCATCGTTGCACTGTACGTATGTGTGTGCGTCTGCATGCAGGTTTGTGTTTGTTTAGCTACAAGTGCAATTACAGGCATTTGCTGGGCAGCTTTTTTATTCTAAGCATTGAGGGGAGATTGTGGTGTTGTGCTTTGGTCACATGGACAGGGAAATAGTATAAGGTCCTTTTCCATAGAGTGTGTGTGTGTGTTTTTGCCTCATCCTGTTTTTTGATAGAGCAAACTCTCGGCCAGCCAATCAGTGGATTTTGTCCAAAAGCATAGTATTTTTGCAACTTTTAAAGTACATTAATGATGATGTTACAATCACAATGTTTAATTGCTGTTTATAGTAGGAACATACAGCAGCAAATTAGCCAATTGTCACATATATAATACATTTACTCACTCACACAATCACTGTTAATTATCTTTTTTTGTTCTCTCTCTCACACACACCACTCACTCACACACAGTGGCTGCGTGCATTGGCAGTGTCTGTTGTTGACTGCAATGGACCGTGACAAAGAGAACAGAGCATGCTCTCTGTGGTTGTCTTCACCCTGACCACACTGACCCAGAACCAACAACACACACACACCCACAGACACACATGCACACTTGCATGTGTGCAAACATTCATTTTCTGTCTCCCTCTATCAGTTTTCATATACAAATAGGAGGTGGCCATTAGCTCGGTGACCCATAACACTGATCAAAAGGCCCTGTGTGTTGGCCACAAATATGGAAAGTGTGAGACAAGTGTGTGAGTGTGATAATGTGAGAGATTGTTAGTTTTTTCTACAGTGCACATTCTGTCAGTTGCAGTTTTATGGCTTATTCATGCATCCAAAGTTGTTTTCTTAGCCAAATCTTAAGTTACACTATTTGCTACTCTATTTAACGTCTTTTCTGGAGACACCTCAGTGAGATGGATAAGCATAATTTTAAAAATCATTGATTGTCATTTATTTTGATGTAACACAACATTCCAGTAGTTTTTACCAGATAGACTTCCTGCAGAAAATGCTCCATATTCAGACCATGTGGGTCTAATAGAGACTACGCTCTCAGTTGGGTGGTGCTTTTAATGTATATAACGCTCGACCAGAAATGGATGTAGCTTTCTCATTTTCTCCTACAGAATATCTTTCTCTGTGGATACTGCCGCAGAGTCTTCTTTGAACTTTCTCTTCAGTAATTAAACTGGTATTGTGCCTCTCTTAAGATACCCATAAATGTCTATGAGAATCAACACAGAGAGAAGGGTGTTATGAATAACCTTAAAAACACAGATGCTTTGAGAGGAGTTGATGTGTACACCTCCTAAATCACAGCTAAGTGTGTGTATCTGCGCATCAAGTAAACTAACTAGTTAATTCAACTCTTGTTTGTGTCTGAGCCACTGTGCAAGGCAGTATTTCAACTGAATTGTGACAAATAGCGCACCGAGATGTTTCAGTCATATTCACTCATGCCGTGTCCTGTGCTGCATTTCACAGCTGACACTTCATAGTGACATTAATTGCTGTGCTCAGACACAGTCTTCAAAATCCTAATACAAAGCAGATTGCAATAAAGTTGTTTTCTTTGTACCTTCTTTATTACTTGCCTGCTCCCTGACAGGGGCCTGATGCATCTCATGCTGGGATTTATTTGGTGGGGTCTCATCTGGTGCATGAGTGTCTATTTTCTTTAGTAGTGGTGGCAGGTTTCCCACTGTGCTCAAGCACCAGCACCCCCCCACCCCCCCCACCCCCTTTGCTCTGTGACCACAAGCCATACCAGTTCATACTAACAGAAATTTGGAGGATGAAGATGGAATAAAAGGAGACAACAAGGAAAGTTCACACACAGTAGAAAAGAATATCACCTAGGCTTGCAGGGAAGGAAAGCAATGCAGAGGAAAGTAATAAGTAATCCATAGTGATTTTACATCTTTATTCAGTTACAGTTAATGATTATCACAATTCTGTTTTATTATGTTTATTTGTCTAAATGTGTAGATGCTGTAGTGTGTTTAACAATCAATAAAATGAACCAGGTGATTTAAAATAAGTCTACTAGCTGCTAGCCAAATCTTGCCATCTAAGCATGTGTGTGTGTGTGTGTGTGACTGAGTGAGATTAATGTGTGAAAGGGAATGGATGTGTGACCAGTAAACATGCCAGCGACTGTAACAATGCAGATTAATGATGATGTATGTGTACAGTATGTTTGCACATGTCTGCATGTGTGTGTGGTCGCTGACAGTTACCTTGTATGTGTTTAGTCTTCAGTCATGTACAAACACTGTAATGTGCATGTTCTGTTGTAAATGAGTAGCTGGATCAAGGATACAGTAAAACAAGTTAGATGTTAGAAAATACCATTTCTCCCTTACATGCACACACACACATATTGTGGACATTACAAAAAAATGTAAGTGGGAAAAAGAAAGGAGACTGGGGAGTAAAAGCGTGTTTTTGACACAAATATCCTGTAAAAAATGGCCCACAGGGGTATTTTTAAGCTATCAGATCTACACAGTTGCTTGTATGAAGTTCCCATCTTGCTCCTGTTGTTGCTAAGGCTCTCTGTTGCTAAAAATGAAAATGTTTTGTATCAGCAGGCATTGTTTCAAGTGGCTGACTGCAACAATATCCTCAGTTGTTGAAGTTGTTTAGGACATGGAAATAAAACGCAGTAATAGGAAAAACAAGTCAGCACTGAGCAGAGAAGTTCTGAACATTTGTGATACTTTGTCCAAAGGTTTAGCTACAATATAATGTACAATGCTCATTTATGTAATAGTGAAAGAAATATGTTTATCTTTTAAAACATCTGCTTACTGACACACATGTACATTTGTCCTCTGCATGCACATTGTCTCTCATTTCTCCTTGTCTCATGCTTTGCTGTACAAACCCAGAACTCATGACTCTCTATCTCTTCTATCTCTGTCCTTCCCTCTCTGTCTTTTTACACACACGCACACTTACACACACTCACACACACACAATCACTTCTGTAACTGTCCAGAGTTAGCAGAGACCTCAGAATGACCTCTCCAGCTGGCACACTGTGTTCTAGTATTGTCACTACAGCGTTGCAATTGAGTTGTATCACAGATACTCACATTGGGCCCATCTTCTCAAGCTTAGGCTGTTAGTAATTCAAATTATGCCAGCATAAACACCCAAACAGAAGCTGTTCATACCTGTTATTAACATGCATCTTGGGTGATCTGATTACAAGTTGACAGTTCATCATTTCACACATGCGTCTCCACTGACCACTTATGATGGCATCTAACTTCCCCTCTCTGAAGAAGAGAGAGGAAAATGAAAACATGTAAGCACCTACACCTTTCAGTTTGAAAAGGCCATATTGTTTGTTGTTTTTAACTGGCAGGACAACAGTAGTAGCCACCATATTGTGTCAAACAGAAAAGAAAGAAATAACTTAATTTAGACATTTGCCAAATTCACAAGGGGGCGCAAATGATTAAGAATTTGCCGTAGCAACATTTTGCTAAGATTTTAGTCAGAACTAAAGAAACTCTTTGGATAAGAGTTGTATTTTTTTCAAGTATCTGCAACCAAATCCAGCTGCCATAGTTTCGAACCTCCTTGGATAACCCTGACCTGAATAACTGAGGACGACACTGACCTAGAGATGTGTGCAATTAGCTTACTGGTTGATCGGACACTGCTAGCCTTACCGGGATAATCTACGGTACTCATTATGCATATTGTAAATTGCTGCATATTTCAGTGGGATTTATAACACAATTTGGTTATTGAAGAAAGTTTTTTATGGTTTCATAAGGCACTCATTATACATCCAGTATTTTTTCAGGAAGAAAATTAACATTACAGATTTAACTGTGCTCAATTTGACTGCTTTTCTGAGTGTTATGGCTTTTAAGTCACGACAACAACACACATGCAGAGATTTTTGCTCACAACTAAACATTTTCAAATATAAACATTTTATTGTAGTATTTTAGCCACTGTTATTGTGAGACATTGGGCCCTATCGTACACCCGGCGCAAACGCGGTGCGCCAGTGGCGCATTTGTCATTGCTATCGTACACCCGGCGCAAACGTCATTTTTGCCACAAGTGTAAGATAGCAAATCCACTTGCGCCGGGTCTGTGCGCCGAGGGGCGGGAGGTCCGAGAATGAAGGCGGAATGGAGGCGTGTCCTGGCGCATTAGCT